>OY856409.1:525681302-526281302 GCA_963693085.1 Alisma plantago-aquatica | reverse complement strand
TTTATACAAATAACCGATGCCTATTTTATGTTTTTTTTCTATCAGTCTGCAGACCTGCTGTGGCTGGTCGCAGGATGAGAAACCTGTAGTTCAGTTATGAAATACAGGTTTTACGACATCCATTGATATCAGCCAACAACAAGCCACAAACCTGTAAAATTAACAACAAAAATATTCACACATTTAGCAACCTATAGTTCCATTTGATTTTCACACATTTAGAAACATTCATGTAGCTAGAAATCTATAGTTCCATTCATTTTCACATTCACACATGTAGAAACAGTCATATAGCAACCAACAGTTTCATTCATTTTCACTCAGACACATGTAGAAACATCCAGACATGTAGAAACATTCACACATATATTATAATTCAGAAATTCATTTACAAAATATAATTCTTTAGTCATTATTCTCTATCAACATCCCAATTATATTTTAAAACCCCCACTACTTGTATGGTTGTTGCCCATTCTTCTCTTACTTCATTTAATTCTCCCATCGTATAGGGAGCATGTACATCTGGTAAGGAATTTCCAGTAGTGTGGTCAGTTTTATACACCTGTAAAGAGAGTGATGTATATATATAATTATTGAGCTATAAATAAGATTGATATATTTCATATTATCTAATGAGACTATATAATACCTCAGGAATAGTATCGATGTCCACTGCGGCATATTTGATAATCATGTGCATAAATCACATCACATTGTATGCACATGCCCATCCATTGTCTTGTGTAGCACACTATAAATTCAAACATACAAAATTTTAAAAAATACAACTAATTAAGCATTGTTCACATAAATAATATATACATATATTGCAGTCGGGAACTTACTTTCACATTCTTCCAAATTATTGGTTGGTTCTTTTTTGTGGGGACCTTTCCTCCAGCCTTTTTGAACTCATCTAAACCCCTACATGTTAATGTAACACATTACATTGCATAATTAAATAGTAATGTAATAACATATGTTAACAGATATGGAAATGAAATATTTCTCACTGGAATAATGTCATTTTAATTATGTGTCCATATTTTGAATTCAATTTACTCTCCTTAGGATCTAGATAATAGACAGTGAACGTCTCGGGGACAATAACTATTAACTCCCAATGCATACCACTAGAGGTAAAAAAGTTAAAAATTAATAACTCAAAATCCACAATAAAAAAGTAATTTTCTTAAGTCCAAATTATAATAAGAAAAGTAAACTTACTCTACATTGAATGGAGCTATTATGACCGTCTTCTTATTTTGAGTGAAATTTGTAAAAGCCTCACAGTAGTATTTTTGAACTGATGGAGGGTCTTTAGCTACTAGACTAATCAAAGATGGAATAAAAAATCCTACATGTTCGAATGCAAAATCTGCACATATCTTATCTAAGTAGCTGCAAAATATGTATTAATTATGCATGCATTAATAAATAAGAAACCAGATCACCAGATCCTACACAAGGTATATGGATGTATAAAGAAGATCTCACCTTATCCATAGCTCTATCACAGATGTATTTAGCCAATCATATCGAAACAACTCCAAAATATCTTGTATAAATAGGTTGCTTTCGTATGATTGACCTGCAACATCTGAATCTATAGAAACAGTTATAGGGCAATTTATATCATGTTCGTATAACCATATTGCCATACCCCTATAGTTAGGACCTAACGGGACATGTAGGTCATGTGGAACCCAACTGGGTAATGTAGGAGGTGGAGGTGGAGGCCTAGATGCTGTGGGTGTCTTCTTTTTAACCTGTATATATATATATATATATATATATATATATATATATATATATATATATATATATAATTTCAGATCAACTGACATCATATACACACACTAACAATTTAACGTAATGTAAATTTACCATACAGTTTCAGTAAAGAGGACATCCGCTTTTAGCCACAATATCACTCCACCTTCTGCCTCACCAAGCGTTTCACAATCTGGGTGGGCATATGGCAATGGAAGATCCATCCACTTGGAGAATATATGTACCAGGCTCACACGAATCCAACCAGCTGGTAATGGAGACCCGTGAAACATTTCCCCTGGTAGGGATGGGTAAGTCGACGCCTCTGCAACGACATATTCTTTGCTTTTTAGATGGCATGACTTCAACCCCTACAAATTTTTGTGTAAAGAATGTTATATACATATATACATATCATCTTTTTTTGAAACGACTACAATTTCATATATACATATCATCTTGAAAACATATCATCTTAAATTAAAAAACTAGTTACCATGTCATAAAAAGTACTTACATCGGATGTACTAGGTGGTGGGTCTACAAGATTACTCCCAACCTCTGCAGTAGGAGTAGAGCGGGATCCCATAATAGGTACTGTCTGCTGAGTGGCAGTCTGAGATGCCTACCACTTTTTCAGTGCTTCTTTGAGTTTCCTATCAACTAGCTTATCTACCTATACATGGATAAAAGAAACATTAGCTTCTAATTATTGAATTCTCTTTTACAGTAACATTATAAAGAAAGAATATGTTACCTCTTCTTGTGAAAGTCCCACTTTTGGGACATGTTTGCACTGGGATGGCCCAAAAAAATCTTTGATGCCCACACCAGCGCCTACAGCCCTAACACGTCCAGGATGCTCTGGGTTACCCAAAGCAACTGTCAATTCATCCCTTGTGCCCTCAGGGATGAACTTGCCTTGTTTCCTCAGCTCGTGTAGCTCCCACTAATCGCCAAAACAAAAATTTGTAATTAAGTAAACACCACAAATAATCAATATTCGAACGATTGCTGTAAGAGTTGCATTTTACCATTTTTACAGTCGCCTCAGTAGTTGTGGGCTTCCTTATTTCTCCCTTCTTATTTTTCCTCCCAGCTATCCAGACATCATGGTGAGGCATAGGTGTGCTACCTATAGTAGAGGACTCCTGAGTAGAAGCAGACTGAGTAGTAGCCTCAGACTGTAGTCTTTGGCGAATGCCTGCATACCCCTTTGGACCCATTGTGTGGTCATGCACATTCAGTGCACGCCTTGATTTTTGTGCCTCACTGAGGGCCTAGTTAGTATGCACATTAATGATTTGGTTAGTAACAGTAACTGTTAATCTTGAATAGGTGAATACAACATATATTAATGATATTGGGATTGACGCCTAATACCTTGAATTCATCAGTTTGTCTTGAAGCAACAAACACATCCCATTCTTCTTTGTCCAGGAAGTTCCATTGTTCAGTGGCTGTCTTCTTCCTCTTGTCACCTTCTTTTATGTATTCTCGGGTGAGATTTGTCCTATAGTTCCTTAGGATTCTCCCACAGTGTTGCATCACGCATTTACGATGCAACTTTTGATCCAATTCAAATATACTCTGCAAAATTGAATTTCTATTAACTAGTATCCAACAAATTAGTAATCTACAAAATAGAATTGCAAATTAATAATAACTCACACATAAATCCTTCCATTTTATGTCTTTCTTCTCCTTAGGAACTTTATGCCAAGAATCTATCTTACAACCGCAATGGCTACATACCCAAGATATGAAACAAATGAATTGTGATTCACACCAGATGCATTTCCTGCATTATCGAAATCCACAGCAAGTTTGGGTCCATTGCCCTTTTGCACTATTAACTTCTTCATCATAGTGATGCCCCTTCTCTTGTCAACTTTTTGGTGCTGTTGATCAAGTGCCTCAAGTGCTTCAGATGGTACATGTGCATCATCAACCTAAAATTTGACAAAATAAACACATTTACAAGATATAACTATAAATGGACATATAGATATAAATATATGATATATTTTTAAAACTTACATTGTGAGGCAGCGCATTGATGTCCTCACCCTCACGGTAATCATCATCACAGTCATCAGGAGAATGCTCAGCCATCTGAAAATTCACATTGTAAAGTTCACATTGTAAAGTAATTCAAATTGTAAAGCTCACATTGTAAAGTTCACATTCACATTGTAAAGTTCACATTCACATTGTAAAGTTCATATTCAGAAAAACAAAACATATAAAAAAATATAAACATGCCTCTAATATTGCAATTTTTTATCAATTAACAATCCTTCATTATGATCTCCAAGCACATACAAGTCATCATTAGCTTCAATATTTGTTGGTGTTGGCAACCCAACTAAGAATGGACTAGAGTCATCATACTTATCATAATACTATTCTTCATCTATAGGATCTTCAATGAACTCTCTTTTACCATGAAGAACAACCGACCATTTATCATTTGCAGGATCATCGATATAAAATACTTATATCGCCTGTGATGCCAATATGAATGGTTCACCCTTCTCGTCAATGTTTTCAAAGTTCACTAAAGTGAAACCCAATTCATCCACTATAACTCCTTTTGTGTTATCAACCCAATTACATTTGAAGAGCGGAATTCTGAAATCTATGCAGTCAAACTCCCATATGTCTTCAATGACACTGTAATATGACATTTTAGCTTCATGTGGACTCTTATCCTTTGCACTTGCAAAAAACATAGTCGATGCTTGAAGGGTGACCCCACTTTTTTGGACGACACTCTTATCATCTTGGCACTTTGTGTAATATGTGAATCCATTTATGTCATACCCTTCATAAGACATAACAGTCAATTTTGGTTTAAAGGCGAGGCATTTGATAGTTTCAGTAATATCATCTGGTGTTTGAGATATTTGATGTAAGACTTTATCTTCAAACCACTTAATAAATGTCTTGTTATGCTCTCTAGCAAGCCACATTGTATTGGCTCGAGGATATTGTCTCTTGATGAAATTGGTATGTTCCTCGATATAAATGTTCACTTCGTCCATGTTGTGTAAAATATACAAGTGACTTTGTTCCAACTGCTCACGGCTGATTACTTTCACACGTGATCCCAAAATTCCTTTGTCAAATTGCTCATCAATATTCTTGTCATTATCATGAGTGTCATTACCACTGAGAAAGTCATTGCAAAAATCCATAACCTCTCTCGCCACATAACCCTCAATAATACTCCCTTCAGGCCGATAACAGTTTCGAACATCACTTTTAAAAATGCTCATGTATCGTTCAAAGGGATACATCCAATGCAAGAAAACTGGTCCCAACATTTTCACTTCCCTAGTCAAGTGGACAACAAGATGTACCATGATATCAAAGAACGTCGGAGGAAAATACATGTCAAGATGACATAGGGTAACAACCACTTCTCTTTGCAATTTATCGAGAGTATCAGGGTCAATAACTTTGCTGCACAGACTGTTGAAAAAGAAACAAAGTCTGGTGATTGCAAACCTTACATGCTTCGGAAATATAGATCTAATTGCCACATGCAATATTTATTGCATTAGAGTGTGACAATCATGAGATTTAAGACCTATCAACTTTAGATCTTTCATTGATACCAATCTACAGATGTTGGATGAGTAACCCTGTGGCACCTTAACATTTACCAAACATTCACAAAAAGCTTTCTTCTCCTTTCTAGACAATGTGTAACAAGCGGGAGGTAAGTATGTTCTCCGATTTTCCATTTCACAAAATTCTTTTAATTCTGACCTTATTCCCATTTCACGTAGGTCCAGTCTGGATTTTATTCCATCTTTAGTCTTACCTGGTATATTCAAAAAATTACCAATGACACTATCACAAACATTTTTCTCAACGTGCATGACATCGATACAATGCCTGACTGTCAAAGAACTCCAATAAGGAAGATCCCAAAATATTGACTTCTTCTTGAATAAAGATTTGTCACTCCATGTGGCCATAGTACATTTTGCTCTCTTACCAAATTCATTGACAAAGTCTTTTACTCTTTCATAAACAACCTCCCCTGGTATAGGTTTAGGTGCACTCCATTCCTCATTCAATCCATTGAATGCTTTACGCTTCCTACGATACAGATGGAATTTTGTAAGAAACCTTCGATAACTGAGATATACAGTCTTACTGCCATGTTTTAGTCTTGTTGAATCAGTGTTCTCTTCACATATAGGACATGCTTTAGCTCCTTTGACACTATATCCAGACAAATTCCCATATGCTGGAAAGTCATTAATAGTGCAAAACAACATAGCATGCAAACAAAATGTCTCTCTTCGTGAAGCATCATAGGTCATCACACCTTCACCCCAGAGTTTCTTGAAGTCATCAATCAGAGGTTCAAGATAAACATCGATGTCATTTCCAGGTTGTTTAGTGTAACAACCCCGCCTCCCGGTAACCCCCAATTAAAGGAGACCCGAAGGTCAGAGCCGTTATTCAATTAACAGGATCAAAGGTTCGACAAATAATCAGTAATAATTAATAAACTTTACCAACTAAACTGAAAACGGGTATAAAATAAAACTTTGTTTACCTTTTAAAATCTGGGATTTATAATCTTCTATCCATGAAGATACTAATCTAGCTAATCCTCTTGCGCACGTTACTTCTCATTTAATTCCACATATGCCACTTTACTATTTTTTCTTTTCATTTTTACCTAAAACGCCGACAAACAAAACATCGATCAGCCGAAGCTGGTATGTGGGGGAAACAATAATTGTGCAACTATGTTAACAATGTAATCAACCAAATATCATTTAACAACCAAGATTACTTTTTAAGCAATACTACTCAATTCTTGCCTATCCCCTTTCTTTGTAACGTCCCTACAGTGGACATGGATACCACCTCTCTCATATGGTAGATCCTTACCCCCATGGCCCTACCACACAGGTAGCCAATACCTAGGGTTATGGAGTCGCATGGTCCTACCTAAAGGTAGACCAATCCCTGACTCATGATGACTTGATGGACCTACCCCATTGGTAGCCATTTACTAAGTCATTTAATGACCTGATGGACCTACCCTCATTGGTAGCCATTTACTAGGTCAATCTATAAAGCTACAGAGGGGACTAGGATCTGAGCTAGTAGGCACATATCTTAGATGATAGTCATATGCACATTATAATTTGCAAGAATTAAATGCATCCAACAGTTTATTTCAAGCCATGATGGAAACATCGATAAAATCCCGGAAAACTAATTCGGGTAGTCATAAGCGTAACCACATACATGTCAATTTGATGCGAGACAGAAACAATCCAATCAACCAATAGGCAAGCAAGCATTCAATAAGATCCTGAAACAATTATACAATTTCCTTTTATTACTCATGTCATTTAAGATCTATTAAATCTAGCTCGCTTCCTAGGATTTCTAGTCCACTTTTAGGGTTTCCATTGCAATTAGGGTTTCCCTTCATCGTTTATGATTTTAAACCCTAATTTAACACAATTGATCATAAACCCTAATTATTTCCACATCTAATTATCAAGCCTGGATTAAAGACATAATTAACCATTAATTAAGCTCATTAAGCCTCTTTTTAATAAAGCTACTATTTTTATCCTCTTAATCCATGACAACATCATTATATGTGTTTCTCATTGATTCATAGTTCATTACAGTCCAAATCACATATGAACTCGATTTGCCATTAATCCACCTTTTTATTCATGAGAAAACCTTGATTACTTCATTTAGGGTATTTATCCATCAATTAAGAACTTTAATGCTCGAAATAACTTAAACTTAGCATATTCCAATTTTAATCATGAAATTAATCAATTACAACCATTAATAGTCGAATTAGTCAACATTAGGGTTTCAAGGCCCATTAAAACATAGTTATGCACAAGAAACTCTAAATTAAACTAATTACATGCAAATTCATCCTTTTTCAATCTTTAATGATCCTTTTTATCATTAACATGCTAAGATCAACTTTAATCATCTATTAAACCCTACTCATCACTTTAATCATACCAATATAGGGTTCTTTAACCATTAACACATTCAAGTTAATAACTTCCATTACTTTTCGAATTGCAATAAGAATCAGGCTTTAGTTTTATTTTTATTAGATTCTCCTCATTTTTCTGAGCAACATTCATATTTTATGCGTGCTAATCTGAGCTACAAATAAATAGATATGATTTTAGCAAAATTACCTATTCCGGGCCAATCCAGGAGCGCCACGTGGTCAATCCCTTGTAAGGTCGTCCGATTAGGAAAATATAACTGAATTACCAAATTGCCCTCCACTTAAGTAGCCCGTCCTTTGATACATCGAGGGTAGAATTGTCCAATGCATATCTAACCTTCTTCAACCTCGAGCAACAGACCTGCGGCTGCCCTAGCCGCCAATCTGCAGCTTCGGCGCGCTCCTCCTCGCCTCCCTTGGCCTCGGCGGCCACCACGGAGGGTTCTCCTGCCCCCGCCATGCCCTGGAGCACACAAAGCTCCTCCAAGTTGTGGCTTCACTACCGTTCGTGAGTGCAATTCCATCTGCGGTTGCTGCTGCATGTGCAGCACCTTTGCAGACCTATGGACGGAGTTGTTCCAAGCCCATGACGTCGGTGATGGTCCCAATGCTCCCGCCTCCCTCCGTCGTACCTATAGCAGCTCAAAGATAGAGCCACGGTGGCTGGGATTGGGCGTGACGATCTGCAACCCGTGGCGGTCCTATGCAATCATACTACTACAGCGGCACACAGCTAGGAGGAAGGGACGTCCACCGAGCGTCCCCATGATGTCGTGGGAGCAGCATGGCCCCAACATAACTCTTCCACATCTGCTCTTCTCCATAGATCGATCATGCTTTCGACTTGGGTTTGAACGTGGAAGAACATGAAGAAAAGAAGAAGAGATACGTGTGAGATCTCTTTGGAACTCGAACCAGCAGGCCAACCCCTTATATAGGGGAGGGTTTTCACACCCCAAGATGTGCATCCACAAAGATGGAAGGTCTTTTCCAATTAGGAAACTAATTCCTTCATTAGGAAGCCAACTTTCTCTCTCCTTACTATCCCTTTTGTATTTCTCTTTTGTTGGGTGATTAAGAATTTGAGACTCATCTCATGATTATCTTTATGATTTGATTTTAATTCATTGATCACGAAATCCCATCTTCCTTTATTAGAAAATACTTTCTTTTTAACAATACCACATACTTATTCAATAATATATCACATTATTTTCTTATTTTGCTTTATAGGTATTTTCTCTTTCCTCTTTCTTCATTGGGACTCCTTGGATCCCAAGAAACTCTTTTATTTCGAAATCCTTTTTATTGGACACTCATTATCCTCCTAGATGCATCTAAATGCATTATTCTTCATTATTTCCCATTCTCTTGTTTATTCCTTATTAAAATAGTTCTTTTTGAGAATCTTTCTTTATTTCTCTTTTATTTTCCTCATTGATATTCCCTTTAACATTAGAAATCCTTGGGATATGAAATTCCTCAAAGGATAACTCAATTATACATCTTCTCACATATTTTCCACATTTCATCAGTGTTTTCAATTTCTTTCTTAATAAAGAAATACTTATTGGATCTTTTCTTTTATTATTGCCCTTTCCTTGCAATATTGGATTCCTTGGCACCCAAGGAACCTAAAGGTACGAAATCCATCCTTGGATTCCATTCTTTTGCCTTCTAGAGGTTTCCACACTTTTCCTTTTTCTCTATTTTCTTATTTACTCGATAATAGTGGAATTTCTTTTATCCTTTCCTGTTATTGGGCCCAATAGCCAATAAAGCCCACAAACAAATCAACAAGGCTATTTTAAATGAAAATCATGCATTCATTCATTAT
Source organism: Alisma plantago-aquatica (assembly GCA_963693085.1). Taxonomy (NCBI): domain Eukaryota; kingdom Viridiplantae; phylum Streptophyta; class Magnoliopsida; order Alismatales; family Alismataceae; genus Alisma; species Alisma plantago-aquatica. Next base: position 526,271,655 of record OY856409.1, on the reverse strand, counting down.
TTGTTCATTTATATTTAATATGAGAAATTACATTTCTCAGCAAATGAACCCAAAATTGGGGTTGTAACATCCTTCCCCTCTTATAAGAATTTTGTCCTCAAATTCTACCAAGCAAATAATTCAGGATAAACCTTTCATATGTCCATCATGGCTCCCATGTGGCCTTACCCTTTCCATGGTGCTTCCCAAGAACCTTTATCATCTCATATTCTTCCATCTGAGTTCTTTCTTACCTTGGCATATTGTACCCTCATAGGTGACTCAGGACATTTCAACCTTTCAAAAGCTGAATAGGTTCAAGGCTCAACACATGGCTTGGATACCTCACATAGTGCTCTAGATTGGACTCATGCAACACATCAATTTATCCTGAGGGGTAAGGTTAAACACAACCATCTCCACCAATCCATCTCAAATGGACCCATATATCGGAGACTCCGCTTTATCAACTGTAGCTTAGAGGGGTCGGATTTTCACATCACATATTCTCCCACAGTGAACTGCATGTCAATCTGCTTTGCATCAGCTCGTGACTCATGTCACCCTTGGGCTCTCTCTTTCAACCATTGCACGATCAAGCGACTTCATCTGCACAAACTGTGGTTCTTTTATGACCTTCACGAGGCCTCCTTCACCAACATCATCTTAATGAAGCGGTGACCGACACAACCTCCTTCTTACATCCCGATAAAGGCTATGGTGGTTAACATCACATCTTAAGAACTGTCTCTATGTATCACCCTAAATGAGCACACATGCTCTCATCAGACCCTCTAGTCCGGATCATACTGTCCATTAGTATGGGGTGATAAAATGTACAAACACTGAGCTCTTCATGTATCTACTTCCACCTCATGGAAGTGAACCTTTAGGTCACATCAAGAACTTTGAATTCGCATCATGGTGTAATTGAACCATCCCTTTTCATATGTAGTTCAACCAGATCTGTCCCTTAACAGAACTCTTCCTTTTCATGTCATCTAGGTAAGGCGATCTACCATAACCCATATTGTATCTTGACCTTCTTGGTCTAGGAGAAACTCACATCACCCATAATGATGAACTCCCATTCCCTCTCGGGAACTCTTTATACTTTATATCCATGCACTGGGTTAATGGTGGTCGTCCTTCACCTCCTGGCTTGCATGGACACATGCTACATGCAACTTTGTTTTAAGCATCCAGAATGCTGCCATCACTTACTATCTTTGTAGTACCAAGGTATATCATGTCCTCCTGTATTGTTATGATTCCTCAAGCTTGATACCTCGGAAACCCTAAACCACTCTCAAAAGGGTTTTATTATCTTCCTATCCAAAGAAGTGCACCTGAGGTTCTATCACCATCCTTTTACTACATCAAGAACTAAACTGGCTACCCAAACAACCATTAACTTGTTCCACATATCTCATCCAGAGCATTCATTACCACTCCTTATCCTTAGGTGTTAGTTAATGTCGAAGACACACACCGCCATGCATTATACTTATCATCTCTTCTCATACTCTAAGTTCGTCTTCATCAAGAAACTCTGAGCTCATCCTCATGGTGGTCAAACTCAACCTTGTGATTCCTTGTAACACTTGCAAAAATCCACTTAGTTCAAGATAAAACATCCTCGCAAGATGATCTTCTTAATACTTTTAGTGTTTGTAAACCATCCATGTATTATGCTCTCCACAAAGGTATGTTATCATCTCTATCCTCATACCTTGTATCATCTTTATCCTTGGTGTAAGGCATGCATATTGTCCTATCTCTCACTCCCATAACAAGAAGAAATACGCATTTCGCCGCAGTCCAAATACAGAGTTCTTCCTGTTCCAAGAGTAGAGATGGTACAGCCCACCTTGCCCGTACACCTTTAAAGCTGAGTTTGAAATGTGCCTCACCTATCTCTACATCACAAACATCATGATGTCAAAGTTACCTCCATGGGAAACTGGCCTCGAACCTACTTGGGTTACTACACAATCCTTGGTCATCTCCTCTAGGTCTATAGTGTGCCGGCACTTTTGGAGTCATCCCTTTTCCCTTATGCATCCAGAGAGTGCCCTACTCATCTTCCCTTTGGGTCCCATGAGTTTATGAAGGTGATCAATCTCCTAACCCATGGCCCTCAGACAATGATAGCTGTTACCTCCCGACCCTATGGTCATGTGCAACTAGGGAATTAGGCAACTCCTTCTTCCATCGGTCTTATCCCTACCTGACCCTTGGATAGACTTAGGATTCTAACATAGTACATATTCAACTTAGAACCTTACCCAAGCCTTCATCATCTCTCTCTACATTCATGGGTTGTCTTTCATCCTTTAATAGGGATCATGGCGACCTGCCTATCTTGGCCAGGCCCCAAACGGGTTACCTCCATGGTAACACATCCACATGCACTTTAGAGATGGCTATATATGGGTCTGCAGGTTCATTCTCATGCCATGTACTTTTCACTTAACTTCTCAAGATCCTACGAAACCTCCTTAGGTTACCTCAAAACCAACCAAACTAGCAAACTCCCTACCAAAGGGTCGCTCTCCCAGGATGGGAGGAAACTACACCTTGATAACAAAGGTCACAAGCATTCTTAGGGTTTACATCCATATGAGCATGCTTAAACCAGCAACTACTAAGGCACAAGCGTACCTACAACACCATGCTAGGTCGCACTTGTTCTCATCCTCAATATTACATCAACTTGGTTGTGAGGGGTTCATCAAACATACCCTTAACATAAGGGATTTCCTTTACTTCTACACATGTGGAATACCATGCTCGAAACTATAGAGACTCAAATCTCATCATGAGCATCGGGTATACAGCTTCCCCTCTTAGGCCTAGGAACCCTAGGTTCTCCTTTGGATATCCAACTACATGCTCAATCTCTTAACCATGAATCAATCATGTCCAAGGTATGCCATGCACTCCCATGACCTTTTTTTTTATGAGAAATACCTTAGAGTTGAGTCCTCCTCAAGGACATTCAACTAGGTATAAAACCTCACAACAGGGTACATAAACCTCCTCATGGTCTAAGGCACTCTTTATCTCATCAGCAGGTAATCACTTATACCCTGGGTACTAGAAGCATCATCCTCTCTCTAGGGTTTGGTTCCTCCAAGATATCATCCACTTAGGTCGCATCATTCTCGACTCCCCACTATTCCTCAAGTTTCGGGGTTTTAGGCTTCCAACCTCCCTGTTGGGGTTCTACTTCCTCTCTCTAGAGCTAAATCCACTTCCAACCATACTTACTAGAGGTCCCTTCTCCATGAAGGCTCATGCTCACAAGCATACCCCTATATGGTTGAAGCCTATGCTCAACTCATGTTTGGCTCAAGAGCATCCATACCCCTTTCATAAGCCATCCATCATGATCTCATAACCAGGATTTCATCAAGCTAAACCCTACTTTCCTAATCCCATAGGGTAACTATAAGTTCTCTAACCTCATCCACGAAGGAGCTATCCTTTTCTATGGCATGCACGACCCTCTCCAGGGTTGGGTCACCAAAGGTACTAGGTCATCTACCCTCTTATGGCATCCCAAAGGCATGACCAACCAAACACTTGGTCAATCATGTCATCTCTCTCTCTAACCCTCTCTTAGGGTTAGGGTTACCATCATCCTCAAAGGATGAGCTAGGTCTCTACCTTTAATGGAGATCTCTACCTGCAAGACCAACTCTCTCTACTCATCCTCCTACCAAGAAGGTCTATCCTCAGGTCTCTCCTGAGGGCAATGACAACTCATGTCATACGACCTAACCATGTATCTATTCCTTTTATGCTTACTCTATTAAGCTTATGTCCATGACATCTTATTTACATGCTTTTTATTAATTTGGTGGAGGATCCCTTAATCCTGATCAACCTTACCCATACCTCGAGAGGGTGAGGAGAAGAGAGGAAACCCTAATCCTTAAGGTCCTTAATAGAATTTGAGTTGAGAGGAAATGAACAAGATGAGAGAGTCCTAAAGGTATCTTATTTCGATTCATACCCTAAGACTTTGGCCAGGCAGTCACACGGATCTGGGAGTCCTCGTATTCCGACTAGCGGTGCGGAGGAAAATATTGCCAGCCCCCAGTCGTGATCCTTTTCTAGACACCTCTATCTTTCAGATAATCCTCTAATAACTCCCTTGGGTTCTACAAAATTTGTAAAATTTAATAATTATTAAAGATTACTTGAGGAACATATGCTCTGATACCAATTGTTACGACCCTGCCTCCCGGTAACCCCCAATTAAGGGAGACCCGAAGGTCAGAGCCGTTATTCAATTAACAGGATCAAAGGTTCAACAAATAATCAGTAATAATTAATAAACTTTACCAACTAAACTAAAAACAGGTATAAAATAAAACTTTGTTTACCTTTTAAAATTCTGGGATTTATAATCTTCTATCCATGAAGATACTAATCTAACTAATCCTCCTGCACACGTTACTTCTCATTTCATTCCACATATGCCACTTTACTGTTTGTTCTTTTCATTTGTACCTAAAACACTGAAAAACAAAACATCGGTCAGCCGAAGCTGGTATGTAGGGGAAACAATAATTGTGCAACTATGTTAACAATGTAATCAACCAAATATCATTTAACAACCAAAATTACTTTTTAAGCAATACTACTCAATCCTTGCCTATCCCCTTTCTCTGTAACGTCCCTGCAGTGGACATGGATACCACCTCTCTCATATGGTAGATCCTTACCCCCATGGCCCTACCACACAGGTAGCCAATACCTAGGGTTATGGAGTCGCATGGTCCTACCCAAAGGTAGACCAATCCCTGACTCATGATGACTTGATGGACCTACCCCATTGGTAGCCATTTACTAAGTCATTTAATGACCTGATGGACCTACCCTCATTGGTAGCCATTTACTAGGTCAATCTATAAAGCTACAGAGGGGACTACGATCTGAGCTAGTAGGCACATATCTTAGATTATAGTCATATTCACATTATAATTTGCAAGAATTAAATGCATCCAACAGTTTATTTCAAGCCACGATGGAAACATCGATAAAATCCCGAAAAACTAATTCGGGCAGTCATAAGCGTAACCACATACCTGTCAATTTGATGCGAGACAGAAACAATCCAATCAACCAATAGGCAAGCAAGCATTCAATAAGATCCTGAAACAATTATACAATTTCCTTTTATTACTCATGTCATTTAAGATCTATTAAATCTAGATCGCTTCCTAGGGTTTCTAGTCCACTTTTAGGGTTTCCATTGCAATTAGGGTTTCCCTTCATCGTTTATTATTTTAAACCCTAATTTAACACAATTGATCATAAACCATAATTATTTCCACATCTAATTATCAAGCCCGGATTAAAGACATAATTAACCATTAATTAAGCTCATTAATCCTCTTTTTAATAAAGCTACTATTTTTATCCTCTTAATCCATGACAATATCATTATATGTGTTTGTCATTGATTCATAGTTCATTACAGTCCAAATCACATATGAACTCGATTTGCCATTAATCGACCTTTTTATTCATGAGAAAACCTTGATTACTTCATTTAGGGTATTTATCCATCAATTAAGAACTTTAATGCTCGAAATAACTTAAACTTAGCATATTCCAATAATCATGAAATTAATCAATTATAGCCATTAATAGTCGAATTAGTCAACATTAGGGTTTCAAGGCCCATTAAAACATAGTTATGCACAAGAAACTGTAAATTAAACTAATTACATGCCAATTCATCCTTTTTCAATCTTTAATGATCCTTTTTATCATTAAAAGGCTAAGATAAACTTTAATCATCTATTAAATCCTACTCATCACTTTAATCATACCAAAATAGGGTTCTTTAACTATTAACACATTAAAGTTAATAACTTCCATTACTTTTCGAATTGCAAAAAGAATCAGGCTTTAATTTTATTTTTATTAGATTCTCCTAATTTTTCTGAGCAACTTTCATATTTTATGCGTGCTAATCCGAGCTACAAATAAATAGATATGATTTTAGCAAAATTACCTGTTTCGGGCCAATCCAGGAGCGCCATGTGGTCAATCCCTTGCAAAGTCGTCCGATTAGGAAAATATAACCGAATTACCAATTTGCCCTCCACTTAAGTAGCCCGTCCTTTGATACGTCGAGGGTAGAATTGTCCAATGCATATCTAACCTTCTTCAACCTCGAGAAACAGACCTGCGGCTGCCCTAGCCGCCGATCTGCAGCTTCGGCGCGCTCCTCCTCGCCTCCCTTGGCCTCGGCGGCCACCACGGAGGGTTCTCCTGCCCCCGCCATGCCCTAGAGCACACAAAGCTCCTCCAAGTTGTGGCTTCACTACCGTTCGTGAGTGCAATTCCATCTGCGGTTGTTGCTGCACGTGCAACACCTTTGCAGACCTATGGACGGAGTTGTTCCAAGCCCAGGACGTCGGCGATGGTCCCAATGCTTCCGCCTCCCTCTGTCGTACCTATAGAAGCTCAAAGATAGATCCACGATGGCTGGGATTGGGCGTGACGATCTACAACCCATAGCGGTCCTATGCAGTCATACTACTGCAGCGGCGCACAGCTACGAGGAAGGGACGTCCACCAAGCGTCCCCATGATGTCGTGGGAGCAACATGGCCCCAACGTAACTCTTCCACATCTGCTCTTCTCCATGGATCGATCATGCTTTCAACTAGGGTTTGAACGTGGAAGAACATGAAGAAAAGAAGAAGAGATACGTGTGAGATCTCTTTGGAACTCGAACCAGCAGGCCAACCCCTTATATAGGGGAGGGTTTTCGCACCCCAGGATGTGCATCCACAAAGATGCAAGGTCTTTTCCAATTAGGAAACTAATTCCTTCATTAGGAAGCCAGCTTTCTCTCTCCTTACTATCCCTTTGGTATTTCTCTTTTGTTGGGTGATTAAGAATTCGAGACTCATCTCATGATTATCTTTATGATTTGATTTTAATTCATTGATCACGAAATCCCATCTTCCTTTATTAGAAAATACTTTCTTTTTAACAATACCACATACTTATTCAATAATGTATCACATTATTTTCTTATTTTTCTTTATATGTATTTTCTCTTTCCTCTTTCTTCATTGGGACTCCTTGGATCCCAAGAAACTCTTTTATTTCGAAATCATTTTTATTGGACACTCATTATCCTCCTAGATGCATCTAAATGCATTATTCTTCATTATTTCCCATTCTCTTGTTTATTCCTTATTAAAATAGTTCTTTTTGAGAATATTTCTTTATTTCTCTTTTATTTTCCTCATTGATATTCCCTTTAACATTAGAAATCCTTGGGATACGAAATTCCTCAAAGGATAACTCAATTATACATCTTCTCACATATTTTCCACATTTCATCAATGTTTTCAATTTCTTTCTTAATAAAGAAATACTTATTGGATCTTTTCTTTTATTATTGCCCTTTCCTTGCAATATTGGATTCCTTGGCACCCAAGGAACCTAAAGGTACGAAATCCATCCTTGGATTCCATTCTTTTTCCTTCTAGAGGTTTCCACACTTTTCCTTTTTCTCTATTTTCTTATTTACTCGATAATAGTGGAATTTCTTTTATCCTTTCCTGTTATTGGGCCTAATAGCCAATAAAGCCCACAAACAAATCAACAAGGCTATTTTAAATGAAAATCATGCATTCATTCATTATTTGTTCATTTATCTTTAATATGAGAAATTACATTTCTCAGCAAATGAACCCAAAATTGGGGTTGTAACATTTAGGGCCCAATATCAACAACGACAACATTACATACTTATTTTTCATACACAGCCAGGGAGGAAAATTGTATATAACAAGCATGACTGGCCAAGTGCTATGTTGGCTGCTCAATGTCCCGTACGGATTCATCCCATCTGTACAAAGCCCAAGTCTTAGATTCCTGACTTCTTCACCAAATTCAGGGTACAATAGATCAATCTTCTTCCACTGTGGGGAATCAGACGCATGTCGTAGGATCCCATCATTATTTTTCTTAACATCTGCATGCCACCTCAAATTCTTCACATCTATCGGATTGGCAAACAAGCGTTGAAACTGTGATATTATAGATAGATACCACATCACCCTGGTAGGAGAACTAGTTTTGGACTCCACCGAAGTCGTCAATTTATACCGTGATGCACCACATTTTGGACAATCTTTCAAATCCACATAGTCCTTTTGAAATAATACACCATCATTCGGGCATGCGTGTATCTTCTTGGCATCCATTCCCATTGGGCACAACAATTTCTTGACCTGGTATGTTGAGATTGGCAGCTTGTTTCCTTCAGGAAGCATTTCTTTCAACAAAGACAACAATGACGTGAAGCTTTTATCGCTCCATCTATTGTTGGCTTTCAGTTTATACAATCTCAACACAACGCTAAGCTTCGTAAACTTAGTACAACCTGTGTATAATGATATCTCAACATCATGCATAATGTTTCTAAAAATGGGAGGTGGATCGGTGTGCTCTACCCCACAACTATCCAGCATCACATCAACGATGTCTACTGGAACTGGTTCATTCACATCTACGTCATCGTAGGCAATTTCTTCTTCCACAAAAGCACTGTTATCGACATCCACCAGTTTCGGGTTTGAAATCTCTCCATGCCAGTGCCATTCTGTATAGCCTTGTATAATCCCGTTGCACATGACATGACTTTTGATTTCGTCACCAGTGCTGACTTTCAAGTTGTTACTGCAATGCCTACATGGACAGTAGAACCTATCTCCAGATTGTTTCCTATGTTCCTCAACAAATCTAATAAACTGGTCAAGACCAGAAATAAACTCTGGGGTGCAGCGATTGTGAATGGACATCCATGATCTACACATTCTATGATCAAAGAGAAAACAAGTATATATTACAACAAGATTAGGGTTAACATATTAGAATTTTTGCATGGTTAAAACTTTAGGTCAACAATTACATGTGTACCACCTATCCCATTCTTGAACACCTAATCTCACTAGTAAGTGTATAATGTGTATTGGGTTTTCAAGAAAATTTCGGCAGCATTTCCCCATATGTTCTCTAAGTACATATGTACTTAGAGAACGGTGGGGAAATGCTGCCGAAATTTTCTTGAAAACCAAATACACATTATACACTTACGTCCTACATGAGATTAGGTGTTCAAGAATAGTACCAAACCAGGGACTATCCAAGATTTACTCCTAATGAGTAAATCTTGGACGGGTTTCTAGGCCAACAAATACATGTGTTGTCATTCTTATATATAATAAATGTGTACCACCTATCCCATTCTTGAACACCAAATCTCACTAGTAAGTGTATAATGTGTATTGGGTTTTCAAGAAAATTTCGGTAGCATTTCCCCGCTGTTCTCTAAGTACATATGTACTTAGAGAACATACAGGGAAATGCTACCAAAATTTTCTTGAAAACCAAATACACATTATACACTTACGTCCTACGTGAGATTAGGTGTTCAAGAATAGTCCCAAACTGGGGACTATCTAAGATTTACTCCTAATGAGTAAATCTTGGACGAGTTTCTAGGCCAACAAATACATGTATGTTGTCATTCCAATACCTACAATCCTAGTTTCATCACAATTGATGTTAGAGTTTCATCACAATTTTAGGTAACATATAGAGTATGTAGATGTTAGGGTTTCATTATGAAATAGGGATTCATGTAGATGTTAGGGTTTCATCATGCAATAGACTCAGCCAGATGTTAGGGTTTCATCATGCAATAGGGATTTCATCATATAGTTGACTTAATCACAAATTCATAATTGATTTCATTTGAATAAATACCCTCTTATTCTTCCTTCTCCCTCCTTACCAACAGCAACCACAGTCGTGTGGGCTGGCACGGCCGTGGTTGCTGTTGGTAAGGAGAGGGAGAAGGAAGAAGAAGAGCAGGAGAACCAGTGATGAAGAAAGGAGGGCCTACTATTGGTATCAGCGTGGAGACGGAGGCGGCGGTGAGCACACCAACGACAGGAGACGGCGCGGAGGCAGGCGAGTAGAGAAGGAGAGGCGCCGACGTCGAGCAGAGAAGGAGAGGGCGTCGGCGGTGAGCAAAGAAGGAGAGGTAGGCGGCGGTGGTGGCGAGCAGCTGCAGCAGTAGTAGGTGGCGGCGCGGAGGCAGGCGGCAGGTGATGCAGCAGCAGGCGGCAGGTGATGCAGCAGTAGGCGACGGCGACGCAGTAGGGGTCGGGAATTGTCAGAGCAAAATCGATCTCAATGAAACAGAAGAAAGGGGGAAGATCGATTTTGATATGCGTGGGGGCTATTAAGTTACTAAACGATGTCGGTTATCCATAACAACTGACACCTTTATTATTAAGTGTCGGTTATAGAAAGACAACCGATGTCAATTGGACATTCCGTTACCCTAATTTTTTTGGCGGGGACGGCGCACACACCCTTATCAGTGTCGGTTATTCTAAGAAAACCGACGCCCATATTGTAAGGACCCTGACCTGCATTTAGGGTTTACCCTGTTTGTTTTGCTTAACCTTAGTGGTTTGATGCTTGCTAATCACCTTAAGTGGTGATTAGGGTTTTGTTGAGCTTTGTTGAGAGTTCGAGGGGCTACTTGCAAATAACCCAAGTCTAGGGTTTTGTGTGCAAGTTTGCTATCTTTTGAGATGTTTTCCCTCTTTGCTTCCTCTATGGTTGAGAGGAAGGCTTGGGCTTGTTGTTTGAGTTCTCTGGGCCTGAGTTGAGCTTGTTTGGGCCTGCTTGAGCCTTGTGTCGGCCAAGACCTGCTTTGTGTCGCCCAGCAGGCTGGTGTGTCGCCCAGCAGAGCTGCTGCCTGTGTCACCCAAGATGCTTGGTCTGGTGTGGTGGACCCTTGGTGCATGTTTTAGACAAATGTCCCATGCCTTGCTAGTGTGTTGGCTGGAACCCTAGGACAAGTGTCCCTTGGGTGGGTGACACATAGCATGGTTGTACCTTGGTTTCTCCTCCCTTCCCTCCTATATAGAAACCTCTTCTCCTTGCCTTAGTCTCCTTTGCTCTTTTGGTCTCCCCTCCACCCTTGGTGCACGATATCCCTCTCCATCTTGCTTGTGTTGGCCGATACACTTCCTTCAAGCTGAAGAGGTGGCCGATACACCTTCTTGGAGCAGCTTGGTGGACAATAGCTTTGGACCTTGGAGTGCTTTGGAGCTCGGAGCTTAAGGCGGGTTGCATAGCTTCTAACCCTAACTCCTTTACCTCTTGCTTGATCTTATGCATGTTAGTGGACTAGCTTAGCTCCTTGCTTTTGTACCTTTCTAGTGTACCCTGGTGGCCGATATCCCCCTTAGGGTTTAGGGTTTCCTTGAGCACCTTTGCTTTCTAGGGTTTGAAGTCTCTTGTGTTGGGGGTAGGTGATGACCTAGGGTTGGGCGATACCCCTTCCTTGTGAGTGTTATGGGCGACACACTTGCCCTTAAGTTGAACGATATGAGTGCTCTTGGGTTGAGCAACACCTTTGTTCTTTGTGTTGGCCGATATGATGATTTAGGGCTTGAGTTCCTTGAGTTGGAGGTCGATAGGTTGACCTAGCTTGAGTGTTGGCCGACATGGTGACCATGTTGGGCGACATGGTGCTCTCTTTGGTGGCCGACATGGCACCTTGGTGGACGACATGTTGAGCCCTTGAAGTTGGCCGATACCCTTGCCCATGAGTGGGTGATAGGGTGAGCTAGGGTTTGGTTGACCGATGTGATGGGAGACATAGTAATGTTCCTTGTGTTGTGGTGAGTACCCTTGGAGATGGATGATACTCTTTCTCTCTCACCCTCTCTCATGTTGGGCAATAGCCATGATGGGCGATACCCTCCCCATGTTGGCCGATATGGTTGATGGCATGTTGGACGATAGGCTTTGTGTCCTGATGGCCGATAGCCCTAATGGCCGACACCATGGTGGGCGATACCCTAATGGCAGATAGCCATGTTGGACGATACCCTACCCTATGTGCTTGAGTGTGGTGGCCGATAGGATTAGTGATGTGGTGGCCGATAGGGTTAGTGATGTGGTGACCGATAGGGTTGGTGTGGTGGCCGATACCATGTTGGACGATAGGTCTGGATAAGTGTTAAGTGAGGGTTGTGAAGCTTTAGTGAGGGAATGAGGTTCCTTTGGTGACGGTCTCATATGTGATGGAAATAAACAATGGCAGCATTTGTGATATCATCAATATATATATATATATATATATATATATATATATATATATATATATATATATATATATATATATATATATATATATATATATATATATATATATATGATACCTTGCAAATAAATAGGATGCTAATGATAGTAACAATGATGATAGCCCTCATGTAATAGATGCATGATGTGACCCGTTATGCTTAATTTGTAATGATTGTGAGGATGATGATAGTTACACTAGTAGTTTGTTTTATTATAATAATGATTGTCATAAAGGTGCTAAGTGACAGTTATATTAAAAGTTGCTTCATGATAAAGATGACAATAGTTGATGGCATAATAATGACCTTGTTAATACTAGTGTTGGTTCGGTAAACTCAACATGATTTCTATATACCTGGATTGCTTGTATAATCCTGAGATTGAGGGTAAGCATCAGTATGGTTTGAATAATGATGTACTTGATACCCTTGATTACCAAATAATTGTAATACTGATGAGTAGATTATCTTGAATGATATTTCATAAAAGTGAGCATATTCTGTATGTTGAATCTACAATTATTGCATACCTTAACCTTGCAGGTGATGACTTAGCCATGAAAGGGCTATGTGACATATGTAATGAGTAACAATATTTTGATAGTTGCTCTATAAGATTATGTATGTGATGTGTTGGTCCCATGATGATGATGTGGGCCTTAAGAGGCAGCAACAGTACATGATGAAGAATTGAGACCCCATGGTATGTGATGATCCTTGAGATGGATCTGGATGGTTGGCAAGAGGCCAAGTGGTAACATGTGATGTTAGACCCTTGAGATGGGTCAGGTTGATGTGATTATAATATGATGTTATTTACTTTCTATTATATCTTGCATGTTATACACCTTTGTTGAATCCTGCAATCCATCTAAAAGATACTAATTCATTACAGTGGAATTTCATCATGTAGTTTGCCCTGGCCATAGATCCATCATCGTCAGGACTTGGTGATGGTGAAACAGGTTTTCCTACGGGTTAACCTGGAAGCACATATTGTTGAATATGTGTAGGTTGCTCCTAGCCTGAAAATGAGGAGGTAAGAGTGTAACTTCGGTTGCAGACTCAGATATGTGTGTAGAGCTTGGTGAACAGGCCCATGGCTCAGGATATGTGATGTATGGAGCATGAATGCGTTCATGGCTCGAAGCACGGTGAACATGCCTGTGGCTCAGTTTGACTAGCACCGAGACTTGTACCAAGGCGGGCTAGAGAGAATGGGTAGCCTATGGAGCTAACCCTGTGGCTTAGACCACTTCAGCATGTGACTGCGGTCCTGCTTGTGTTGTACTCATGTACTGACCATGAGGTGGGAGGTCGTGGAGTCCGACTCTCCCATTGACCTTGTATGGCACCGGCTTGGGTTTCGTAACCGAAGGTTGGACTTGAACGGTACGGTTCAAATCCTCAGGGCATAATAACACGTAATACAGCCGTTTAGTATTTACTGATCAAATCAAACACGAAACATTGGTTGAGACCTTGTCTGTGTAATATTCCGTTATACCTTGCAGGTTATGTGGTAATCTACCTTATCTTGATAATCAGGTTATGTGACATTATATTCTGTTCTAATAATCCTATTACATGTTGATATATCTCATCTTGATAGTCACATTCCTTTGAAAGACATCTGGTTTTACGCTTTAGTACAGCTGGTATGCTTTCCGGTAAGAATGATCTTGCTATATATATATAACTGCTTTTGATATATCTGCTCATGTTATAATTGCTGTTATGGTTTATCTTGCTGAGGTTCTATAGTTGCGGTGGGGAGCTATGTTTCCTGCTGGGACAATTGTTCAATTGTCTCACTCCACTGGTTTACACCCTTTTTAGGTGGTCGAGGTAGACGTGGTCGTGGTTGTGGTGTTGCGGACGAGCAGCTTGAGGAGCAGTAGAAGGCAAGCGTTGGACATGTTGCTGTTTTGGATGTTTTGTAGTAGAGTCTAGAGTCATCCCTGTACTCTCAGGTCCTTGGTAGTGTTTTGACGATGTTTCACGAAGATCGTTCGATGATGTCGGTATATCCTGCTGTTGGCCGGATGTGGGCCTTTATGTATATATGAACAGGTGGTGAACTCATGTGATGGATGGACAGCTGTTCCTGAGATGTGGACACGTGTCAGATCTTGTGTATGTACATATTTATATGACATGTTTCTGTGCAGGATGAGGACTGGAAAGTAATAGTTTCACAGTTTATCAGTTTTCCGCAATCGGTTTTAATTAACCCGTGTTTTTGATAATCTGTGGTTATGGTGTTTTCCGCACGTTTTTGCGTAACACCTCGTTATCTGTGTGATAATGGGATGTGTTGCCACAAGCTTGGTATCAGAGCTTTAGGTTCGCTGAGTCTACAGGGATCTAGGACTAGGTCGAGTCTGTTCTTGTGAGTTTTCCAGGATATCTTACAAAAATCTTCTGCCTTCAGCAGAAGAAAAGCCAAGATGTCTGGAAACCACGAAGAACATGCTCCTGAGCATAGTGATGCTGCATCGGTTGATGGAGCAGAGGGACGAGCACATGAAGATCGGGTACCTGAGGTCCCCCAACCAGACCCAACCATACTTGAACACCCTGCCTACCAACAGCTTATGGGGCAGTTAATGGCTACGATGAATCTCATGGTTGAGTGATTACCAGTGCCTCCTCCGCGAGCATAGGTTCCCCATGGAGAAACATCGGGTATTGGGAAGACATTTGAGCAGCTTCGCCGAGTCGGAGCTTCAGATTATGTTGGAACGGCTGATCCAGCGGATGCAGATCTGTGGCTGACGAGTCTTGAAAAGGCTTTCCGGATCCTCGACATCCCCGAAGCAGACAAAGTAAAGCATGCAGTCTACCTTTTGAAGGGTAGTGCTGGTCACTGGTGGACCATCGAGGAGGAGAAGCGGCCTGGTGAGGTGATCTGTTGGGAAGTGTTTCGGCGCGAGTTCGTCACCAGATACTTTCCGAAGACGTACCTGGATGAGAACATCAGTTAGTTTGAGAAGTTGCGGCAAGGAACGATGAACATCACCGAGTATGAAGCTAAGTTTATGGCTCTGTTGAGGTTCTATCCTCACATGGCGGCGACAGATGATGAACAGATCAGATGTTTCGAGAAGGGTTTGAGTGCTGAGTTGACAACCCCTGTGTCTGCGCTGGAAAACCGAGAGCGGTTTGCTACGTTTGTGGAATCAGTTCGACGGATCGAGAGAACAGTAAGGGAGAAAAGAGAGTCAGTGTCTCTTAAAAGACCTGCTCAGTTTCAAGGACGAAGCTTTGGTGGCTTCAAGAAACCCAGGTTTTCAGCACCGTCAGTGATGAGAAGTGCTGGTGTACCATCTCAGTGCTCTCCGAGTAAGGGAAAAGGTTATGTTTCTTCACCATCTAAGGCGCACAGTTCAGCTTCGGTGGCAGTGACAGGGCCATCTAGGCCACGAGTTGATAATAGAGCATGTCATCTCTGTGGACAAGCAGGCATTGGAAGTTCAATTGCCCGAATAGAGATGTTGAAGTGACGCAGCAACCGAGGCAGAGTTTCCAGAAGTCTGAGAGACCACAACCCAGTGGTAGCAGAGGACGAGGACGCGGTCAAGCGTCTCAAGCTGGATCGTCTGCTCAAGGGAGCAGAGGTCGTGGACAGCAAGCAACGGCTCGATTCTATGCCATGAATCAGCCGGAGGCGATAGTCAACCCCCGAGTGGTGACAGGTCAGATGGAGTTATTTCATTCTGATATGTCTTCTTCTTGCTTTATATCTGTTCTGGTTGACCCGGGTGCTACACACTCTTTTATCGCCTATAGTATGCTTGAAAACTGTCATCTACCTGTTAGTTGTAAGAAGGATAGCTTGTTGTTAGAAACCCCTCTTGATGGTTCCTCTTTGCTTCGAGAAGAGTGTCCATCTTGTGTTTTGTCTTTTTCGGGACACAGCATTCAGGTGGATCTCATACCACTTGATATGCATGGTTTTGATGTTATCCTTGGGATGGATACCTTAGAGAAGTATAAGGTTGTCTTGGACTGTGGTTCCAAGCAGGCGGTGTTTGATGTTGCTGGAGAAAAGTGGACCTTCCACGGAGATAGGAAGATTCTTCCGACGTGTCTGGTGTCAGCTTTGGTGGCAGATAGGTTGTTGCGACAAGGATGTGAGGCGTTCTTAGCTCACGTTGTAGATACCGTTGTGGATACCAAGGCAAAAGGCCTTAACCTTGAAGAAGTGTCTGTGGTCCGAGAGTTTGCAGATGTGTTTCCTGAGGAGTTTCCTGGTGTTCCTCCACCCTGAGAGGTCAATTTTGAGATCAATCTGGTTCTGGGAACGCAGCCGATTGCACAGACACCTTATAGGATGGCTCCAGCAGAGATGGTAGAGTTGAAGAAGCAGTTACAAGAGTTGTTGGAGAAAGGTTTCATCAGACCGAGCACGTCACCTTGGGGTGCTCCCGTGTTGTTCATTAAGAAGAAGGATGGTTCGATGCGGTTGTGTATAGATTACCGACAGTTGAACAAGGTCATGATCAAGAATAAGTACCCATTGCCGAGGATAGATGACCTGTTCGATCAGTTGCGTTGTGATACATTGTTTTCAAAGATCGATCTACGGTCTGGATATCATCAGTTGAGGATAAAGGTGGATGACATACCAAAGTCAGCCTTTAGGACGAGGTATGGTCATTTTGAGTTTGTGGTTATGCCGTTTGGATTAACCAATGCACCTGCTGCTTTCATGGACCTGATGAACAGTGTGTTTCGTCCGTTCTTAGATCAGTTTGTTGTAGTTTTTATAGACGACATCTTGATCTATAGTCGGAACCGGCTAGAGCATGAGCAACATCTTCATCAAGCGTTGACTCTCCTTCGTCAACATCAGTTGTATGCTAAGTTTAGTAAGTGTGAGTTCTGGTTGGATGAAGTGACTTTCTTAGGTCATGTGATATCTGCTGAAGGAGTCAAAGTAGATCCGAAGAAAGTGGAATCCGTTGCGGATTGGGAACAGCCGAAGACGCCGATGGAAGTTTGTAGTTTCCTTGGTCTAGCAGGATACTACCAGAGGTTTATCAAGGACTTCAGTTCGATAGCTCTACCGATGACGAAGTTGACCAGGAAGGATGTACCTTTTGTTTGGAATGATCGATGTCAGCAAGCTTTCCAAAGTTTGAAGGAAAAGCTAACTAGTACTCCAGTGTTGATCTTGCCAGAATCTGGAAAAGGCTATGTTGTTTTCTGTGATGCGCCCAAGAAAGGTTTGGGTTGTGTGCTGATGCAGGAAGATCATGTGGTTTCTTTTGCTTCGCGATAGCTTAAGAAACACGAGGAGAACTATCCGACCCATGACTTGGAGCTGGCAGCAGTGGTTCATGCGTTAAAGATTTGGAGACACTATCTTTATGGGGAAGTGTGTCAGATCTTTACAGATCACAAGAATCTGAAGTACATCTTCTCATAGCAAGAGTTGAACATGCGACAACGTCAGTGGATGGAGTTGATCAATGATTATGATTGCACTATCGAGTATCATCCTGGTAAGGAGAATGTGGTAGCAGACGCGCTTAGCAGAAAGTCTTCTACTCCCAAGAAGGCACAGATGAGTTCTTTGGTATGCCATAGGCGGGACATGTTAGTCTCCTTACGGCAGATGAACGTACAGATGGAGGTTTCCTCGTTAGCTGGACTTTTAGCACAGATGCAAATCAAGCCCACGTTGAGACAGCAGATCAAGGATGCACAGCAAACGGATGATACAGTACAGCTAATCAGATCAGAGTTTGGCAGCGAAAAGCGTGATGGGTTCCATGAGTCCGAGGATGGAGTGGTTTGCTATCATAATAGGATGGTGGTTCCAGATGTTAATAATCTGAGGAAGTTGGTGCTCGAGGAAGCACATACGTCGATGTACGCTATGCATCCAGGCGTCACCAAAATGTATCATAGTCTGAAGGACTTGTATTGGTGGCCCGGCCTGAAGAAAGACGTAGCTGAGTTTGTGGCAAGGTGTGCGGTGTGTCAGCAAGTCAAGGCTGAGCATCAAAAGCCGGCAGGTACGTTGCAACCTTTGCCTATACCGCAGTGGAAATGGGATCATATAACCATGGAATTCGTAGTTGGTCTACCCAGGACAACTAGGAATCATGATTCCATTTGGGTGATAGTGGACAGATTAACGAAGTCTGCCCATTTCATACATGTGAAGACCACGTATACAGCTGAAAAGCTCGCTCGAGTATATGTGGATGAGATAGTTCATTTGCATGGTGTGCCAGCAACGATAGTTTCTGATAGAGGTCCTCAGTTTACAATTCATTTTTGGGAACAGTTGCACAGGGCGATGGGAACGCAGTTGAAGTTCAGTATCGCTTTTCACCCGCAGACAGATGGACAGTCTGAGAGGACTATTCAGACTTTGGAGGATCTTCTTCGTGCTTGTGTTTTGCAGTTCCTAGGCAGTTGGGACGTACATCTCAGTTTGATAGAGTTTGCCTACAACAATAGCTATCAACGGAGCATTGACATGGCTCCCTATGAGGCTTTGTATGGGAGGAAGTGCAGATCTCCTTTGTGTTGGTATGAATCAGGTGAATATCAGCTTTTGGGCCCTGAGTTAGTACAGCAAACGACAGAAAAGATCAAGGTGATACAACAAAAGTTGAAAGCGGCACAAGACAGGCAGAAGTCTTATGCAGACAATCGTCGACGACCTTTGGAGTTCCAGGTGGGAGACAAGGTGTATCTTAAAGTCTCTCCGTGGAAAGGTGTGCTGAGGTTTGGACGGAAGGGTAAGTTAGCTCCCAGATATATGGGGCCTTACTCAGTCATAGCACGTGTTGGCAAGGTGGCTTACGAGTTAGAGTTACCCACAGAGTTGCATAGGTTACATCCAGTATTCCATGTCAGTATGCTGAAGAAAAGTCATCCGGATACAGGAACAGTGATACAACCAGTTGAAGTTGAACTTGACAAAGATGTGACTTATGAAGAGGGTCCTGTGATGATTCTTGACAGAAGAGTCAAGAAGCTGAAGAGAAACGATCTGGTCCTTGTGAAGGTCCTTTGGCATCTCCGTGGCGTTGAGGAATCCACGTGGGAGCTTGAGGAAGAGATGAGGAGGAAGTATCCCTCGCTTTTCTCTTCGGATTTCGGGGACGAAATCCATTTGTAGAGGTTTATGGCTGTAAGGACCCTGACCTGCGTTTAGGGTTTACCCTGTTTGTTTTTCTTAACCTTAGTGGTTTGATGCTTGCTAATCACCTTAAGTGGTGATTAGGGTTTTGTTGAGCTTTGTTGAGAGTTCGAGGGGCTACTTGCAAATAACCCAAGTCTAGGGTTTTGTGTGCAAGTTTGCTATCTTTTGAGATGTTTTCCCTCTTTGCTTCCTCTAGGGTTGAGAGGAAGGCTTGAGCTTGTTGTTTGAGTTCTCTGGGCCTGAGTTGAGCTTGTTTGGGCCTGCTTGAGCCTTGTGTCGGCCAAGACCTACTTTGTGTCGCCCAGCAGGCTGGTGTGTCACCCAGCAGAGCTGCTGCCTGTGTCGCCCAAGATGCTAGGTCTGGTGTGGTGGACCCTTGGTGCATGTTTTGGACAAGTGTCCCATGCCTTGCTAGTGTGTTGGTTGGAACCCTAGGACAAGTGTCCCTTGGGTGGGCGACACATAGCATTGTTGTACCTTGGTTTCTCCTCCCTTCCCTCCTATATAGAAAGCTCTTCTCGTTGCCTTAGTCTCCTTTTCTCTTTTGGTCTCCCCTCCACCCTTGGTGCACGATATCCCTCTCCATCTTGCTTGTGTTGGCCGATACACTTCCTTGGAGCTGAAGAGGTGGTCGATACACCTTCCTGGAGCAGCTTGGTGGACGATAGCTTTGGACTTGGAGTGCTTTGGAGCTCGGAGCTTAAGGCGGGTTGCATAGCTTCTAACCCTAACTCCTTTACCTCTTGCTTGATCTTATGCATGTTAGTGGACTAGCTTAGCTCCTTTCTTTTGTACCTTGCTAGTGTACCCTGGTGGTCGATATCCCCCTTAGGGTTTAGGGTTTCCTTGAGCACCTTTTCTTTCTAGGGTTTGAAGTCTCTTGTGTTGGGGGTAGGTGATGACCTAGGGTTCGGTGATACCCCTTCCTTGTGAATGTGTTGGGCGACACACTTGCCCTTAAGTTGAAAGATATGAGTGTTCTTGGGTTGAGCAACACCTTTGTTCTTTGTGTTGGCCGATATGATGATTTAGGGCTTGAGTTCCTTGAGTTGGAGGTCGATTGGTTGACCTAGCTTGAGTGTTGGCCGACATGGTGACCATGTTGGGTGACATGGTGCTCTCTTTGGTGGCCGACATGGCACCTTGGTGGACGACATGTTGAGCCCTTGAAGTTGGCCGATACCCTTGCCCATGAGTGGGCGATAGGGTGAGCTAGGGTTTGGTTGACCGATGTGATGGGAGACATAGTAATGTTCCTTGTGTTGTGGTGAGTACCCTTGGAGATGGACGATACTCTTTCTCTCTCACCCTCTCTCATGTTGGGCAATAGCCATGATGGGCGATACCCTCCCCATGTTGGCCGATATGGTTGATGGCATGTTGGACGATAGGCTTTGTGTCCTGATGGCCGATAGCCCTAATGGCCGACACCATGGTGGGCGATACCCTAATGGCCGATAGCCATGTTGGACGATACCCTACCCTATGTGCTTGAGTGTGGTGGCCGATAGGATTAGTGATGTGGTGGCCGATAGGGTTAGTGATGTGGTGACCGATAGGGTTGGTGTGGTGGCCGATACCATGTTGGATGATAGGTCTGGATAAGTGTTAAGTGAGGGTTGTGAAGCTTTAGTGAGGGAATGAGGTTCCTTTGGTGACAGTCTCATATGTGATGGAAATAAACAATGGTAGCGTTTGTGATATCATCAATATATATATATGATACCTTGCAAATAAATAGGATGCTAATGATAGTAACAATGATGATAGCCCTCATGTAATAGATGCATGATGTGACCCGTTATGCTTAATTTGTAATGATTGTGAGGATGATGATAGTTACACTAGTAGTTTGTTTTATTATAATAATGATTGTCATAAAGGTGCTAAGTGACAGTTATATTAAAAGTTGCTTCATGATAAAGATGACAATAGTTGATGGCATAATAATGACCTTGTTAATACTAGTGTTGGTTCGGTAAACTCAACATGATTTCTATATACCTGGATTGCTTGTATAATCCTGAGATTGATGGTAAGCATCAGTATGGTTTGAATAATGATGTACTTGATACCCTTGATTACCAAATAATTGTAATATTGATGAGTAGATTATCTTGAATGATATTTCATAAAAGTGAGCATATTCCGTATGTTGAATCTACAATTATTTCATACCTTAACCTTACAGGTGATGAATTAGCCATGAAAGGGCTATGTGACATATGTAATGAGTAACAGTATTTTGATAATTGCTCTATAAGATTATGTATGTGATGTGTTGGTCCCATGATGATGATGTGGGCCTTAAGAGGTAGCGACAATACATGATGAAGAATTGAGACCCCGTGGTATGTGATGATCCTTGAGATGGATCTGGATGGTTGGAAAGAGGCCAAGTGGTAACATGTGATGTTAGACCCTTGAGATGGGTCAGGTTGATGTGATTATAATATAATGTTATTTACTTTCTGTTATATCTTGCATTTTATACACCTTGGTTGAATCCTGCAATCCATCTAAAAGATACTAATTAATTACAGTGGAATTTCGTCATGTAGTTTGCCCTGGCCATAGATCCATCATCGTCAGGACTTGGTGATGGTGAAACAGGTTTTCCTACGGGTTAACCTGGAAGCGCATATTGTTGAATATGTGTAGGTTGCTCCTAGCCTGAAAATGAGGAGGTAAGAGTGTAACTTCGGTTGCAGACTCAGATATGTGTGTAGAGCTTGGTGAACAGGCCCATGGCTCATGATATGTGATGTATGGAGCATGAATGTGTTCATGGCTCGAAGCACGGTGAACAGGCCCGTGGCTCAGTTTTACTAGCGCCGAGACCTGTACCAAGGCGGGCTAGAGAGAATGGGTAGCCTATGGAGCTAACCCTGTGGCTTAGACCACTTCAGCATGTGACTGCGGTCCTGCTTGTGTTGTACTCATGTACTGACCATGAGGTGGGAGGTCGTGGAGTCCGGCTCTCCCATTGACCTTGTATGGCACCGGCTTGGGTTTCGTAACTGAAGGTTGGACTTGAACGATACGGTTCAAATCCTCAGGGCATAATAACACGTAATACATCTGTTTAGTATTTACTGATCAAATCAAACAAGAAACATTGGTTGAGACCTTGTCTGTGTAATATTATGTTATACCTTGCAGGTTATGTGGTAATCTACCTTATCTTGATAATCAGGTTATGTGACATTATATTCTGTTCTAATAATCCTGTTACATGTTGATATATCTCATCTTGATAGTCATATTCCTTTGAAAGACATCTGGTTTTAGGCTTTAGTACAGCTGGTATGCTTGCCGGTAAGAATGATCTTGCTATATATATATAACTGCTTCTGATATATCTGCTCATGTTATAATTGCTGTTATGGTTTATCTTGCTGAGGTTCTATAGTTGTGGTGGGGAGCTATATTTCCCACTGGGACAATTGTTCAATTGTCTCACTCTGCTGGTTTACACCCTTTTTAGGTGGTCGAGGTAGACGTGGTCGTGGTTGTGGTGTTGCGGACGAGCAGCTTGAGGAGCAGTAGAAGGCAAGCGTTGGACATGCTGCTGTTTTGGATGTTTTGTAGTAGAGTCTAGAGTCATCCCTGTACTCTCAGGTCCTTGGCAGTGTTTTGACGATGTTTCACGAAGATCGTTCGATGATGTCGGTATATCCTGTTGTTGGCCGGATGTGGGCCTTTATGTATATATGAACAGGTGGTGAACTCATGTGATGGATGGACAGCTGTTCCTGAGCTGTGGACACGTGTCAGATCTTGTGTATGTACATATTTATATGACATGTTTCTGTGAAGGATGAGGACTGGAAAGTAATAGTTTCACAGTTTATCAGTTTTCCGCAATCAGTTTTAATTAACCCGTGTTTTTGATAATCTGTGGTTATGGTATTTTCCGCACGTTTTCGCGTAACACCTCGTTATCTGTGTGATAATGGGATGTGTTGCCACACATATTGTAAATTTTGGCACAAAATTTATCTTCATTCAACGTCGATTATTAGGTAAAACACTGACATTGTATCTGATATTTTGGCACAATTTTTTTTTGCTCGAAAAAATTGGATTTCGCGGGCTACTTTAGGCGTCGGTTGCTTTTCTTCAACCGACACTGAATGAAAAGTGATACCCGTGTCTGGCTGGTCTTCAAATATAGACGTTGGATGTCCTTATTAACCAACGTTGAATGTTAACAGCGCCGGTTTTACTAAAAAACGGACGCCTCTAAAAGTGACGTTGAACGTTGTTTCTGTAGTAGTGTATAGCAATCATGTGGGGTGTTTGGACATTTCGTAACAAATCTATTTTCGATGAGCCTAGATGTTCACTTTCCCTTCTGACGCAAGAAGGAGAGGTGATTATTAAGGATTATAAGAAATCAAATTCTAAGGCAACCAAACAGTTCCTGATAGCAAACAAGATGAGCATCGCATGATGGAAGCTACTGGAGGAAGGATGAGTGAAACTAAACATAGACGTAGCCTTCTCAGACCAAATTTCGATGGGCATTGGAGGAATTTTCCAAGAAATCTATGGAACCTTTCAAGGTGTGGTAGTGAAGACTCAACATGTTCAACTTAGTCCTATCTTTGGTGAAGCTATAACTATCCTAGATGGAGTTAAACAAGCACTACATTGGAAATGGAATCACATTGCCATGAAATCAGATTCTTTACCTCTAATCCAGGAGCTACGATGGTCTGGAGAAAGATGTGATCACCTTGATCTCATTATCAAAGATATCTTACATCTAGCAAAGTGTTTTCATTCCATTTCCTGTTGTCATGTTTGTCGATCTTGTAATTTAGTTGCTCATGCCATTGCTAAGCTGACTAGCAATGGGCAATGTTCAACTAGAAGGGATATCTCTAGCGTCCCTAACCTTATTATGAACCTTATCTGACTTGATTATTTGAATCAATGAAAGGGAGTCTTACCTTCAAAAATATATATTAAACAACATCAAGTATTATCACAAAATATTTGAATTTACTGATCTAAGCATCATATCAATCAAATGTAGGATTTTTATACATGAATCATCCCATACACATGTATTGGATGTACTTTTGAAATAGGAAGTATAATCAAGATGTAATTATATATTATGTAGATTCTACTTCTCTTTTTGAGAAATTCCATATATAGGTTTGATATTGTGACCTAGCAATAATTTGTTACATTAATGGAAAGATAAGTGTGATTAGACCAATCCTAGCTCGACATGTCATCAAAGTAAGCATTTATCCTCAAGGTTGCAGGGTCGGGCCAAGCCAGCAAGCTCGTTCCACCTTAGACAAGTGCTTCCATCACAACCACCCTATAATAAAAGTAAAAGACCCGTATACCGTTCTTCTGTGAATCATCTTATAACACATAGTTGGGTATTTTGGTCCAAAGGCTCTAGGGATTCCTTCCCTTTCCTTGCATCATACCATCATTGGAGTAATTAGGGAGGTCAAATTCCTAGTCGACTCTCTTCCAGAGGCTACATCATTTAGGCCTCAAACCTCTCTAACAAGCTTTCCTGAACTTGGTGAGTTCCTTGGGGTTGAGAATGGTGGCCTGAGGAGATGGCTAGATGCTAGGTATGGTCATGTTTTTTACTGGCATTATTGAATATTGAAACATGGAAGAAAACCTTAACTATTTATGAACTGAGAATTGGAGAACATCCATGGAATTCTCAGGTGTCTTTCACACCACATGTAAGGTTTCACAATGGTTTGGAGCATAGGCTCCGGATAGCTTCTCCCTAGAGCAATGTCTGACTCACAAGTCACAAGCCACACTCCACAAACTTCCACGCATGATGCTAAGAGTTGGAATTCCTTTGTGGGATCCTTCCGAGGCCTTGAGTCCAAACAATTGACTGGAGACCCTTCCAACACATGGTGATAGGTGGAGAATTCCAGAAACCAAGGTGGTGTCCAGAAGGTTTTTGGGGTTTCATCAGTGAAATTGAGCGTGGGTTAGGGAATTCTAGGACATGACAAACTCTAGGATATATAATTTTGGCAAAGGGATTTGGGAGGAGTCGGTATCAATCAGACTTATATTCCTTATATCTTGAGGAATTGGGAATATATTCTATTCTTCATGATAATACCAACCTAAGGGTTGGTTGGGCGTGGATTATCCTTGTGAATTCAATGATTTTTTTATTTAGCAGAGTGGGAGGTTAGAGAGGGGTACGAGAGTCTGGTGGTGGCAGGGATTGGTGTTCTCACAGGGGAGGAGTAGAATTTGGGTGAGGGAGACACACTCTTCACACCTGGTTCTACTCGGATCCAAGAGCCCCAAACTGGCTGGACTCCTCTCAAGTCTTTCTTTCCATTTTTTCCCTTTATTCTTTTAAGTAAAAGTCCTTTTTAGAAAAGTATTTCCCTAGGACACATCATTATAAAAATTGTCTCAAACTTTAGAATATAGTCTGGTTATTTTTTTCCTCTAATTAGGAAGCATATAATTAACTAAATCATCTATTCATTATTCGAAACTTGGCTTATAAGTATTAACTAGATAATTCTTCAATTAATTATGTTGATCATATTATACCTTAGAATATTTTGGAATTTTTCATATTACCTCATATCTCAATTTTATTTAGATTAAAAATCATCTTAGATATTTATTATGGTCAAGGGATCGAAAATAACCAAAATCATATCCCAGGGAACCATTTGTAAACCCTTATTTGCCCAATTGGGCTGGAATGATTCATAAGGCCCATGGCTCATACCCTGGTCCATCCAAATGGGTCCATGAGATATAATTACACTCCTAATTTTGAATTAACACACAAGCCCAATATTACTTGAATTGAAGGCATAATACATGTCTATGGTCCAAACACATCAACTAAATTCCTATATTCTCATCATTATGTCTCTTGTATATTCACCTTATAACTTGAATTATATTTGAAATTCTCAAATTTCAAGTATGTAATTGTTTTTTGATGTAATTGAGGAAAACTTGGAAATATATTCAAGAGCATCTAAATAATTGATTAATAGGAAAAAAAACAACATTCCATATGGACAAGGATTCAGATTAGAGAAAAAACTATGTTGTTGTAGCTTGGGGTATGGGAGCAGATCCAACCTAATCAGATACCTAGGTATTCTCACATACAAGGAAGGATTCTAGTTAGATATTATGAATCTATTAGGATAAAATCACAAGGAGAATGACATCTCGGGAAGGTAAGATGTTATCCTTTTTGGGGCAGATGACTAGATCCATCCAAACCTGTATCATGCTCTATTGTCTGGGTTCATCTACGGTCCCAACGACTATCTTTAAACACATGTAGAGGAAGAAAAAAAATTTCTTAGGGTTTCTAGCAATGGGCAAATGCACAAATAATGGATCAATTAGGGTAAAATCATGAATTTAAAAGATGTAGGAGGGTTGGGCATAACTGGATTGAAAGATAGGAGTAAGGATCAATGATGAATGCAAATGGGGGTTTTAGAGGGGGGTCCTTATGGGAACTGTTTAGAGGGGGATATATGAGAGAACATCTTGGATCCTTGACAAAGACTACACAACATTCATAATTAAGGTTCATGGGGCATCATTTCATTTGAAAAATGTATGGGTATTGTTTCCCAAAAGTATTAAAGAACAATAGGTGGGAGGTCAAGGTGGGGGAGATACATTTTGGGTAATAAAATGCAGATCTAAGGACATGATATCTTATAATAGGGAAGGGAGGGAGGCCAAAAAGGGTTGATAATTGAGGATCGTATTGGTAGGGATGGGGCATGCGGTCAAGGACTGGTTGGAGGGCAAGTTTGGGATGATGGCAGAGCTGTTTTTGGACCATGAAGGGTTGTTCTTTTTGGGGCAGTGGACCGACCCATTTAGGTACCAACTGATGATGAAAGTTGTACCTAAATATGGCTAGAGAGGTGTTTAGAAGGTCTAGTGTAATTATGAGGGGATCAAGGACTAATATCCTTAGGTTACTCTTACAGATTTGTACCTTTGTATGGAAATTGAGGAATAAAACGCTCCCATCTGATGATCACATTACATTGTGTAACATTACCTTGTAAGAGTGAATGTTCTGAGCAAGGAGTGTGGGAAATTTTGGATCACATTTTCTTCATAAGGCAAGGTTAACTTGGGTAGAGGCTAAAGTGATCTGGACACAAATGTCTTCTCTAGGTCATCTGGGCTGGATTCAATGCTTAGAGACTGTTGGGTGGAAGTGAGTCAAATACATGGATGGGGGTGGTGTTGTGGCTTCTTTCCCTTGTTATCCTCTGGAGTATCTAGGTGGGTAGATGCGCTAGTTGATATGACAATAAAAAATGAACCACATCAAATATGACATTGGGAAAAGGACATATTTAGGATAATAACCAAATACCTAGGCTTACCAAAGTTAGGGAACCAAGAGACACCATTAATTTATGGAGAGAGAGGAACTTCTTAGGATAAAATAAAATTATAGGTGTTCTTATTAGAAAAATGAGTTGGAGAAACCTCCCAATCGTGATCCTTAAATCAAATACTGGTGTGGTATCTTGGAAGAATATAAAGGAGGGGATGAGAGGGAGAGTGGTTGGAGGCATCATTCACGATGATACCCAGACGATCAAAGAGGGTTTCATGGGATCAATCTTAGAAAAGTTCTTTTAGGTGTTTTCACATAGGGTCTCTATAATTAACTCAAGATGATTGTATAATGGTTTGCTAGTTGGCATAGATCTTGTTCGTCTTTTAAAAGTCTTAAAAGTGGTTTGGATCGAACCCTATGGTGACACAAAAAACTGAATTAGCAATATCTTTCTTTTTTGACCAAACACAATTGGTCTTTTATAGTTGTATGTAGAGAGCCTATGGGACTCCTATCAATCTATATACTCTTTCATCTATCTGAGATGCCTTTGTCGACCATGGGAGTCTACAAACTGGAGGGACTATGCATGCCCTACATTTGAAGACCTTGAGGACCAATCGATAAAGTTTTATAGTCCACAGAGAGAGATATAACATAGGTTTAGAGCTCCTTGGGTGATCAGTGTGGCCAGGGTCTGTTTAGGGTGTTGTTGAGAATTTTTGATGTCATTGTAGATATGAGGTTTTTTGAGTGTTGAGCCAATTTTTTATAATGTGGATATCACAACATTGTAATATTTTTTGTTCTTTGCCTAGGGAGGAAAGGGATGAATAAAATTCTCCCACTATTCTCTTAAAAAACTCCGAAAGACGAAGGCCCATTTTCTCCAACATCGATCCATAGACGAGAATGTGTGTGGGCTGGTTGAATCAATCAACTAATACAATGCTAATCTCTTACAATCGATATTACCCGGTAACAACAACTGTTGGTGCTGCACAATGCTTACTCGACCACATCGTCCAACAGAAGTTGGTGATTTCACATCAAGTGACTTTGCACATAAAAATTAGGTCACTTTTCGTGGCTCAAAAAGATTTGCTGGACATTAGCTGCTCATGTCGCAATGTCGATTGTTGTTGTACTTTTCACATTAGTGAGTGATGTGAACTTACATTTGCATGGAAGCACTATGATTCTGACCTTTGGGTTGGTACGTGATGGGAACGGTAAAGGAAAAGTTGTACCTCTGAGCAAATTTGATGCTACATCATGAATTGAAACCTAGGTAATGTGTCTCCCAAATTGAACGACATGAGTAACACCACTCTCAAGAAGTTTTTATGGCATCTTGATCAAGTCAACATGGAAATAGTCTCATGTATAACACATCATACGACAACAGTCTCATGTATAACACATCAAATTTTCCCTTTGTAACTTTTAAGTTTAAAACTTTTCCCATCACACTCAATCATCAAAGGGTTCCATGCTTCTTTAGTCGTCCGGCTAACCAAATACCTGCTATGGATAATATTTGTAGTCTATTCCATTTGTGTCTGGTTTAGAGGAAGGGGAGATTCCTACTGTGCAAGAGAAAAATATTTCTAAAAGTTAGCCACCATATATGTGTGATATAGAGGGTCATGCCAAGATCGTTGACCATTCGAGGGTGTGCACCTTCATTCTTCGACAGTGTATCCAAGAATGGACAACATGGTGATACAGATGACTTCCTGACTCTCTCGCATATCTAAATAGTAACTTGCACTATGCATTGCATAGCTTCCATTCTTGTCGAGATGATAGAGAGGGAAGTAGATGCTTCACACATATGATCTCTCATCTCAAAAGGTTGCACTTCTCAAGCAATCATCACGATAGAGTGTGGAAGGAAGCTATTCAAAAGCATGATTTATTTCATACTTTGAGGAGACTTTAAGGGTCATTGATTAGTGGATGTGCAGAGAGTGCATGAGGATACAATATGTAGTCATGCATTCCACCATGTTGAATGCCTTGTTCATGTCATTGATGATATAAGAGAGAATCAAGGAGCATTGTTTGCATCTTAAAGCACCTCCCTAATGGCCTTGAAATTCCTAATGTTATGGATGGGCTAGTTCTAGATGCAACACTCCTTGATTGTGTTTTTTAGAGTATCTATCAAAACTGTGAAGAGCATCCCTCATAGTTGTCATCTTATATTCTTAGGAGCTGAAGACATCTCTTTACAAAGTGGTTGTTGAGTCAGGCTCCATACCATCTTGGGTGAGATTGTTGCTTCTTATCATGTGTACATTACATGTGTTTAGGCCTACGAATAGGCTGGAAAGCAAATATGAAAGTATAAAATCGACGCAAAAACATCATATCTTGATTTCTCTTTCTACTTAGGGTGAAGCGGATGGTATCAAGAAGTTAATGGGAAATATGATGAGAGACTTTATGCATAGGAGGCTATGTGTCACGGAAAGGATAAATCTAAAGAGGAGGATAATAAGAACCCCAATTTTAGACAATAACTTTAAAAGATATCAGATCGACACATTACAACAACTATGACAATATTGTTCTCTTTAGGGGTGGATCTATATAATGAAGATACCTGATTGGCCAAAATTGTTCGTGCAAAAAGAGAAGACTAGAGTAATCAGTCTTTTAAATTTATAACCCGACACATAGGCCCATCAATGATAATAATGGGGTCCAATGTAGTAGATTAGGGTTGAACTGTAGGGACAAGGGTGGTAAATGCTGAGAATTTAATTCTTAAATTTGTTACACCAATCAAGGGATAAGATAAGGTGTGAGTTCCATAAGGAACGATGATTCTTTACCAACCAAGTAAAAAACAATAAAAGTAAAATGAAATATAAATAAAGACTAGAATGACAACAGATGAGATGATAAATATTAAAGGAAACTCAAATTGGGTTTCACCATCCAAGATATCTCACCAACAAGCAATACTCACACCCATTGTATACCTTTAGAAAGTTTACAAGTAATCATCATAAGTGTCAATTCCCTCTTCTCTGAAGTTTAGGATATATCTAGATTATAATATTGTCTATCTCTTGAGATGGGAAACAAACAATCAAAAAGTAAACATATGATCATTATCATAAGCATTCCGACATTCTCATGCATTTATGTAACTTCATAACTCTGTGATACATGTTAACCTCTACTCTCTCGAGGTATTAACAATCAAACAACACAAGATGGTAGCTAATCAAGCAAGTGAAGTGTTAATAACAAGAGTGTGGAGATAAAAATTGCTAAGAGAACATATTCAATGAAGATGGGCATTAGGGATGGGAAAGAAATCAAACCATACCATTGAAATCAACCAAACCAAACCAACCAGTTTGGTTTAGTTTTATAGGGGTCGATGGTTTGGTTTGGTTCCTAATTTTTTGAAACCATGAAACAATGGTTTGGTTCAGTTTGAGGATGCAATATAACAAAACCAAACAAAACCAATACATATATATATATATATATATATAGAGAGAGAGAGAGAGAGAGTCAGGCTAGAATACACTTGAGTGTACGGATCGCACGAATACACTCAAGTGTGTTTGCATATCAAGACTATTTTTTTGCAAAATGTAAATTGTTGATCTTCATCGTCATATTATAACTAGGCTACATACAAATTTTGAGCCCATTTGGATGAGTGTTAGTCACTCATCCAAGGGCAACAAAATCGACGTGCGAAACTAATTTGAAATGCATAACTTTTGCGGTCCACATAACATGAGCTATACATATCCAAATTTGCTCAAATTTTGCGTATGAGTTGTTCACAAGATGTTTAAGAATATCAACGAATTATATTTTCAAAAAAAAAATATTGCATCATGAAAAACTACTTGAGTGTATTCCGCTCCGGATACACTCGAGTGTATTCTAGCCTGACTCTCTCTCTCTCTCTCTCTCTCTCTCTATATATATATATATATATATATATATGTCATTGAAAGATATACTAAGATTGTGAAGAATACATATCTAATAAAATTATACCTAATAATTTGTATATGATAATGTGTAAAAGAGATGATATATAAATGAGACTAAGGCTTACAATGTTATAGACTATGTGACATAAGTCATAGTTATTTAAAGATTTTTGAACAATATGTACTTATACTTTATAAATGCATTATTACATTATCAATTTCTAAACAATATTTTTTCAACCTGAAGTTTTTTTATTATGTTGAATGCATTTCTTAAGAAGATGATTACTTGTTGATTTTTTTTCATAAAAAACTTAATATAAATCTTTATAGTTTCTCATATAATAGTTTGAAACCAAACTAAACCAAACCAATATTTTAGTTTGTTTTGGTTTTGGACTAGTAAATGGTTCAATTTAGTTTGAAAATTTTACAAACCAAT
Organism: Alisma plantago-aquatica; assembly: GCA_963693085.1. Lineage (NCBI taxonomy): Eukaryota > Viridiplantae > Streptophyta > Magnoliopsida > Alismatales > Alismataceae > Alisma > Alisma plantago-aquatica. Next base: position 526,239,504 of record OY856409.1, on the reverse strand, counting down.
ATGTATAATTTGATTTGTATTTTTCATGCTAAGTTGAACCAAATCTACCAATGCCCACCCCTAATGAGTATCTACATGTTGGGAAAGCCTTAATGGCTACTCCCAACCCAAGTTAAATGACTAGCCACTCATGGCTGTCAATGACATGTCTAAATTATAAGTAAGAGAAGACATGAAGATGGACGATGAGATGGAGATGGAAGAGGGTGAACAGATTCAGAGAAAAAGGGAAAGATATGCCAACAAAAACCCCAAACAAATTAGGTTCAATGGAAACCTTCTCTTCTCAGACTTCAGAAATGGCAGTGTGGATGCTCCATCTTCAGCCTTCTCTCAAAGAAGGATTCAAGCATTAGTTAGTGAGATGGATGCTTTTTGTCCCTTGGACTCTCATCCTAAGGATGCACAAATCGATGGATGGAGATGGAGCTGGATGGCACTAAAGCACAACAATAGTAGTTAGCTTCGATTGAACATTGCACAACTCCTTCATGAAGTGACCCTATTATAGTAGATGGGGGTCTGCTATTTATAGACCAAAGTTCAAGGATCAAGGTGCTAGTTAAGTGTACTATACTTTTGCCTTTAGCTTCTTGAGCATGTGTCTTAGGGCCTGTACTTAATGGTCTTAATGATTGATGAACACAACATAACCATCAATTGGCTAAGGTGTAGGTGATTGATTGGTAGGGTCATGTATTCTTCTTGGTCATCGGTTGGCATTGTCCAATATTCCATTAGTAGGTGAGTTTGTTGATCCTTTAGGAGGAAAGGCTGGTGGACATCTTGAGTTGATGTCTTCTGTTGTCTTCATCAGAAGGCCATGTACACAAGTCTTCAGAAGAAGTGAGTCTTCAGTAAGTGGCTCATAGTCCAACCATAGGAAGGCTACCTATATCCAACCTCCAATAGAGGGAACTGATGTGCGTTATGTCCATTGCCTTTTGATGGGTGGGAAGTTAGGTACTCCCTAGAGGCCATCGGTCTTGAAAATTGATGGGGGGGTCAGATTGGTGGATTCTTAACTCGATGGATCATCTGGGGTTTTGAAGGTGGATGGAGGGTATCCATCAGTTGTGGAAATAGATGAGAGTCCTATCCTCAATTTAAACCATCACTTGATAAATTGCATGTATGAAATTGATTACTTAATCAACAATCAAAACACAAATTGTAAACATGAAAAAAATGTGAGAAAGTTAAAGTAAAATTGTATGATGGGATGAAATTAGGGGTAGAATTAGGCAGGTTATATCCACAAAATTGGATGTTATCAACTCCCTCAAACAAACCAAGCTTTTCCTCAAGCTAATAGGTTAAATCAAGGCGTCAAGAAAATGTTAAGGAGATTGTTTGTTTAGTGCTTTTCAACTATTGGCCATGTTCTTAAACTATACATAGATGAAGGCCTCTATTTTGTGTCTTGGTAAGCTTACTATATCCCCTAGTTTTATTCTCTTAGATCAAGAGTTGCATGCCCTATTTTGTCTAGTGCATCCTCTTCTTAAGAGGAGAGTCTCCTTCACAATTTGCACCCAACCTTGTTTCCAAACTGTACTTGTGCAAGACACTATCATAGGTAGCTTCCACACCCAATTTTTTTTTGGTTGTCCTAGATAGTGGTGTAGAGGTGGGCCAAAATTTCTTGTGTTTCCTATCTTTCTAGGGTTTCCTCAACCACAAGTACTATTACAAAAACTATGTCATGCAACTGACAGTCCTGATGTAGTTTTAGGTGGTTATGTGAGATTATTGCCAAAAGACACGTGGGTTTTTGTTTAGCTATCAGGCTCCACTATCATGCATGCCATATCTGCATTCTTGAGTGTAGCTATACACTGGCTTGGTGAAGCCTTTTGGCATCTTGCAAAGTAGAACTCTCATGTTTTTATTCGTGCTCAGCGTTATTGTTGCTCACAAGCCTTGGGTGATAGAATAGTCAGGGAAAGTGGGCTTCCAAGCCTATTTTTTTCCCATAGTTGGGATTTAGCACTAGCAGGGGGAGTTTTTTCTTATGTTGCTAGTGTTTGAACTTTTCAGCCAATACTGAGAGGCTAGGTGATCGATCGACAGAGCACCAGATGCAGTCCTCCTTATTTCATAGGTTTTTTCTTGGGGTAGCATCATTTTTTTGCTGCCTACAGTATCTTGAGATAAGAATGATCAAAGACATGGTCAAATAGATTTTTAGAAGGTGAACTAATTGCCCAAAACATCACTCTTGAAATGATTACACTAAGAAATACTTGAAGACAAGAAGGTCTAAGGTGAGAGTTATGATAACATCCAAGAAAATTGGACTCAAAAGTTTGCTTATATATCAATTTTTTTTCCTTTTTAGGCTAACATGACTAAGATATTTACAACTAGAAGGATATCTAATATGATTTTATCAAAAATTTCACAAACGTTATGCATAAAATGTAGAACTAAGAGTTTTTATATTTTAGGAAAGTTGTACCTAGCTCACCTGTTCAGACCCCCTCCAAAAAAAACTTATCATACAACCTACCCCCAGGGTGTCAAAGAGTGAGGTTGTGTGAAAATGGGCAAGTTAAATCTTCAGACTTGTCAAAGCCCAATCTGAGGTTAGGATATCCAAAGCATAAGTTCCTCAAAGTTGGGGTAGTAATCCTCTTCTTGGTAAAACTCCGCTATATTATTTGATGTTGCTGAGGACAGCTATGATAGAACTAGGGTTTTTTGAATTTCATCTTATCATCTTCAAGTCCTATAGAGTTTATCTTGATATGCTCAATGATAGGTGTAGCCACATGTGTGAATTTCTATTCAATGATGTTGTTAGCTATTTTGGGGTAAGTAGTTCTTTTCATGCTGAACATAGTATTTGAAATGTTGTATAAGATTGTCATTTTGGCCTTTGTATCGATAGAAGTGTCCAGTGGTCAATATGGAGGATGGGTATAAATATTAGGTATATAATTTTTTACTTTAGGTACTCAAAAAGTCTATGAAGTTCTTCGAATTCCTTCTTCAGAGTGATGTCCCCAACTATATCATAGAAGACATTATATACATCATCCAACTCATCATCGAGAAGTAACTGGAAAGCGGTCATGATGTTTACAGTCACATATCCTCCAATGGTGAGAAAGTTGCAAAGATATGCACCTCGAATGTGGACATCATCTCTCTCAAAGATTTTAATTATTTCAACACCACTGGGATTGAGAATTTGCATGATGAAGTTTAGGTCTTCTAGCAATAATTTATAGTAAGAATCTTTGTCGAAGTTATCAAAAGTGGGTTGTATTAGATCTGTAGATGCTAGTTCTAAAGTAGCTTCATCTTCATTGTGGATAGCATCATGTTCATTGATGGTCATTTCCTCTTTTTCATGTGGTTCTATGATATCATTCTAAGTGGGGAAGTGGCTCCTACATCTTCATGAGTAGTTGTAGGTGTAATAGGGTCTTCTAAGAGGGGATCCTTAGTGTGTTAAACATTTGTGTTGGTAGCCATCTGTTTGGATTTTGTTTCTAGTATGGGTGGGAGGGGTTGGATGTTTGATTCTATAGGAGGAGGTGTAGGTAGTTTTGACTGTGAGGAAGGAGGGGCCTCTGATTTTGTTTGTAAATTTTTTAGTTGTTCCCTCCATGGAGTTTGTTTAGGAAGGGGAATGAGTGAGTACATTCTTCTTGGGACGTCTTCCATGTGTTCATCATAAAAAAATCACCGATCATGGATGATTTCCATGACATAATTACCTCTCATCCCATGAAACTCCTAATTAGCTATTTGCTCGAGGGGAATTTCCATGTTCAACACTTCAATGATCCAACGCACTATGAAAATTTTGTTCTATAAATTAGACAATTGTAAAGGTCCACTTCACTTGATGTGGAACTCTATCTAGTTTGGTGGTACCACCCATCCGTCCCCTATATGAGGTGTTTAAGGTGGGTTGAGATCATCTCGAATTCCCTTATTTCTTCCTTTTTAAAGAACATCCCTCCACTAGGAATGTCCTTGGAAGTGTAGTTGTAGAGATTTACCTGTCTTGTGGAGAGATATACCATAGTCAGAAGTCAATGGTTAAAGGCCTTGAAGGAGAGAGTTATGAACTTTATATTACTTATTTTATTCAAAGTATCTAGTAGCTCCTCAGCCGAGGGACCCTTATAATTTCCAACATATAGATGAGCAACAAGATTGGATGCTGTGTTAAAAATGAGCCCCACTTTGTCCATGTACATATACTCTTCCATTTTGGTTCCATAGAGGACTTTGAAGAATACTTTGTTGATAGATATCTGATGTCTAAAGGTTTATTGTAGCTCATTCTTTGTGAAAGAGTATGTGTTGTTGTTTTAGATGACATCTTCCCCCTAGTTTATCAAAATCAAGTATATCTTCCAGAAGATGGATGTCATGGAGTAAAATCCCTAACACTATGCCATATCCATGTTATTCATTTTCCATGGTAGCAATGGTTGCATTGCTAGATTCATAACATCAATCATTAGTGGCTCATGGAACACTGAATTTTTGGTTTTCCTTGGGGCGTTATTGAACATCTAGTTCATGTATCCCTCATATTGTTCAAAAATATGTTCCTCCATTTCCACCTTGAAAGGATCTAGGTGAACTCCTCCTTCGATCGATTCAACCAACAAAAAATCATTCACAAAGTTTTAATAATTAGTGAGAGGTGGTGGAGCCTTATAATCAGAAAGATGGTGTAACAACATGATCCCCTTGTTATTGTTGACTCAAGGTCAATTAGGTCAATGTTGACTCTCGTCTAAATTGACTTAACCCGTGTTTTGATGATGACTAACCATTCCACATATTGGTGTCTAATGCCTCTACTTGAGTGTTTTCAGATTAGGTATAGACACACTCCAATTGCCCTAACTTGCGCATATCAAATTGGAGAAAAGACAAGTCAAACTCAATACAAGTGCACGTTTTTGTAATATGATGTATATCCATTAGAATCATGTTGTAAATCACTTGTAATGATTGTATGACTTGTAATTAAGCTTAGACAAATATCAGGAGCACTTAAATCAAATATTAGAGCACTTTAGATGCAACTTTGAAAATTGATTACAGGCACTTCATCGGTCGAGTTTCCCAGCCTGAAAAGTCGACCGATCATCCTTGATCAACTTTCTGGAGATTGCATCGGTCGAGTTGTATTTTCACAGAACTCGACCGATGGAGTAACTGACCAAATCGATTTTCATTGGTCCGTCGAGTTTCCTCAGGACAAACTCGACCGATGGTCTCAATATCGGCTTTGTCTTTTACTCTATCGGTCGAGTTACCTATATAGAAACTCGATCGATTGCACTATACAGAAAAGTGCAGAAAAGTTCTTCTAGCCGTTGTGGAGTTGCAACAAGTGAAAATAGATTTGTTGCAAGCCACAAAACGGCTAGTTTTTGTTCACAAGTGTTCCCAAAGGCTAAGAGGCATCCCCAGCTATAAATAGGACCCCTTGGGCTTCATTCTAAGGTTGAGCATTCATTGCAAACTCTATGTGAGGTTCCTATTCTATAGTTGAGTGCTTCCTACAGTCTCCTCTCTCTCCCTCTAAGCTTAATCACTTGCTACATCCATTAGAGTGAGTAGTAAATCTGTAAGAGAGCCAGTCCTACATGTATATCTTGTGAGGCTCTCACTTCCACCACCTCCCTTTCTATCTTTTCAATCATGAAGATGAAGGTTCTCTCTCTTGTCCAAGAGAGGTGAAGAAGAACAAGGGAAGGCATCCTTTGGTGAAGATCAAGGCTGAAGACTTGGAGCAAGAGTGGGTAAGTCCTTGGTGAAGGCAGAAGACTCCTTGCTCAAGTAGGTAAGTCCTTGGTGAAAGATTCTCCGAGTGAAGGTGAAGTCAAAAGTTGAAGATCCAAGAAGAGTGGGTAATCCCTGAAAGGCTGAAGACTTATGCAAGAGTGGGTAAGTCCTTGGAGAAGGCCGAAGACTCTTGCAAAGTGGGTAAGTCCTTGGTAAGGTTGAAGACTCTTTGTAATTGATAGGTAAGTCTTTTGTTTGGTCATGCATTGTATGTCTTATGAATGAATATAAGAGTGCAATAGTTTAGAAGTCCTAGAGGTTGACCTCTCTAGGAAAGTGGACTGACACACTTCTAGTTTGAAGTGTGGAACCACTCTCAATAGCTTGTCTAATTGGTGCATGTTCAATCTTTCTCTCCCTTGCTATGTATGTGTTAGTTGCACTCAAATTACCTATTTAGCAACCTTATCTTGTCATATATCATGAATGTTTAATGAGTTTTGTTTACATACTTTCATCTCTATTCACCCCCTTCTAGAGCATCTTATCACCCATCTAGGATCTAACAATTGGTATCAGAGCAGGTCTTCTCCAAGCATACTTCAACAAGTAGGAGAAGATGGGTGACTACCTAGGAGGAAGATTCTCGACCAGCCTTCCAATCTTTGATGGGAGAAATTTCCTCTATTGGAGAAGAAGGCTTCAATTCTACATCTAAGGATCAAGTCTTGAGATGTGGAAAATGGTGAATAGCCCATATTGTTAGGTTTTAGGGGAGGCAGAGAAGTAGCGGAAACAAAAATGTTCTCCCACAACCCAGAACAAAAGGAATCGTGTCAACGTCTATATAATAGGAAAGATGGTTTGTAGATGCATACCTTGTCCCGAGGCTTTCTTGACGACAGTACCTCGTGCCTTGCGCGGTCTTCACCGCCGGTCTTGGACGGTGTCTGTGCAGCTCCTGGTCGCACCAGGACTGAAGACTCCTGGTCTCACCGGGACTGTCGGGATTGACAGTTGTCCTCCAAGCGACAGAGGTCTCCCACCTCTACAGTCATCCACATGGACTTCTTGGAACTTTGATCTCCTTGTCCCACAAGGAATCGGAAGGAGTCGCACCCTCCTGTCAGCGTACTAGTCGCCAACACACTCTCCTGCCACCAGTCGCTTTTTGCAGTTGTCTTCCCTTGCTGTGCCTCCCTTATCGGGTAGCACTTGCTCGGGCTCTCTCTCGGTTACCAAAACCAGAGAGAACGACAACTTCACAGAGCAACTGGTTGCACTGGGTTTTACTTTGAGAATCCCTTAATACCCCTATATATATAGGAGGGTCATGGGATAAGGTTCTCTATCCCGGGCAATGCGGGACTAAAGCAGGAGTAGAAGGATTCGAGATTTTCCTCAATAACAACCAACTGTGCAACCTGAACCGATCGTTTCACAACTGAAATGGTTGGTTGGGGATCTGAGCCGACCGGTTGACACCTCAACCGATTGGTTGGGACCCATGAGCCGATTGGTTCACTTCTGAACTGGTCGGTTCGTGGTCCTGGTTAGTTCCCGATTGACTTTCCATCTTTTGTTTCTAATTGGTATCAAATACCAATCCTTGTTCCAATCAAATTGGGCAAGTGAAACGAAAAGAAATTTCTCACCAATCCTACTTTCCCAACTTGCTCGGTTGCAACAATTGAACCGATCGTTTCAACACTTGAAGCAATCATTTCATCTTGTCCATGAGCCGATCGACTCACAACCTGCGCCGATCGGTTCACCAAGCTAATTTGAACAGTTCATCACATGAGCCGATCGGTTGGGAGTGTAGATTGTGCAGAATCAGTCAATCACAGTTTCAATCAATCCGATACTCTAATCAATCAGTCCAACACCTTGAACACTATGATACTGAGCTATCAATTGATTGAGTGTTTAATTGAACTACTAAACTCCTTTAGTAATCATTCTAAACTTATTTGTGGACAAACTCCTATTCCAGTTTAAATCCTATGTGTGTGACCCTGCAGGTCCATTTCACGTTGGCAGTGAAAGTCCATAACACTTATGAATTCACAAGCAAAGAGCAATGCCTAGTCCCACATCAGTGCTACCCAAGTGAAATAGAAAGTTGGAGAACAACTTTCAATCCTACAATTCGTGAATGGTGTTACAGTGAATGTATAATTCCTTTGTCAGTGATATCCTGAATAAACTTGAGGCATGGAACAGTCATCCTATCAATGTTCATTCATTTCCTTGATCTCAGAGTAGACTGGGTGAGATGTGTATGACATAAATATCACATATTGATTCACACGTGCATGCACATGCCTTTCTCAATCCTACTCATCAAGTGGCCAAGGACATCAAACTCCGTCAGGAGGGACAAATCCCATATCTATCACTCACCCCTCAAAAGCCCCATGTGTCAAAGCCACCCAATCATCACCTTTATAACAACCCATGTTTCAGGACTGCATTTGATGATGTCAAAGTGTACCCAACGACATGTGTTGAGTGTAGTGATTTCAAGTCTAAGAATCACACTCACCACCATCACTGTGAGAGCTGACTGTGACTACCAAGTCATGGTTCCATGTGTCACTCTCACGGTGGGTCTGTCCGGTACCTTGTTCTCTAACAAGTACCTATGTGCTTGGTTTGATATCACTATATCATGACTAATGAGATTCTGTCATCAACCAACACACAATCTAGTCTTTAGTGTTATTGATGTCTATGGTTATTTCCACAATAACAACTGACTAGGGACCAAACAAGAATGTATACTCTTGACATCCGCATGATCTCATTGTTTAGGTCCTTAACCTAAAAGCATACATCATTGAGTAAAATCATTCTTTAGACATCTATCATGTTACACCATCATCTCAGAAATAGTTTAAATATATAGATTGGAAATTGCCTTTATTATTATTCAAATCATTTACAAAGTATCCCATTACAATCATCATATGACTTGCTCTATGGGCATACATACCAATAGACTCCCACTTGCACTTAGAGTCAGTCACCAAGGAACCTCAGTCCTTGTGACCTAGAATGACCATCATGCTTCTGCTGAAAAAGGGCCTTAGTCAGTGGATCAGCTATGTTGTCTTTAGTTGGTACTTTGCAAATCTTCACATCTCCTCATTGTATGATCTCTCGTATGAGATGGAAGCACTGCAGTATGTACTTGGACCGCTGATGTGATCTGGGTTCCTTAGCTTGTGCAATAGCTCCATTATTGTCACAATAAAGCTCAATTTCATCACAACTATTGGGAACTACACCAAGTTTAGAGATCAACTTCCTGATCCACACAACCTCCTTTGCTGCATGTGAAGCAGTAATATACTCGGCCTCTGTAGTAGAATCGGCAACTATTTCTTGCTTGGAACTCTTCCAGCTTACATCTCCATTATTAAGGCAAAACACAAATCCTGACTACGATCTGTAATCATCTTTATAGGTTTGGAAGCTTGCATCAGTGTAACCCTTTATAACCAGCTCTTCCTCGCCGCCGTAAACAAGAAACTGATCCTTAGTCCTTCGCAAGTACTTGAGGTAGTTCTTTACGGCTGTCCAGTGAGCATCCCCGGGATCTGACAGGTACTGGCTCATCATATTGAGAGCATACGAGACATTTGTGCGTGCACAACATAGCGTACATGATGGATCTGATGGCTGATGCATATGGGATCCCATTCATACGCTCCCTCTCTTCACAAGATTGGGGACATTGAGCTCTAGAGATGGTGACTCCATGTAGCATGGGGATGTTGCCTCTCTTTGAGTTCTCCATGCTGAACCACTTCAACACTTTGTCGATGTACGTTCTCTGACTTAGTCTGAGAAGCCTTCTAGATCTATCTCTATAGATCTTAATTCCTAGAATGTAGGATGCTTCTCCTAAGTCCTTCATTGAGAAAGTATTCCCAAGCCAAGTCCTTACCTTCTCTAAGGCTAAGACATCATTCCCCATCAAAAGTATGTCATCCACATACAATATGAGGAATGTGGTCGAGCTCCCACTAACCTTCTTGTACACACAAGGTTCATCTTCATTTTAAGTAAAGCCAAACACTTTGACTTCCTCATCAAATCGAAGATTCCAACTCTGAGATGCTTGCTTCAATCCATAGATTGACCTTTGCAGCTTACAAACTTTATTGGAATTCTTTGGATCTACAAAACCTTTCGGATGTGTCATGTACACATCCTCATTTATATTCCCATTAAGGAATGCAGTTTTAACATCCATCTGCCAAATCTCATAGTCATAATAAGCTGCAATAGCAAGCATGATCCTGATGGACTTAATCATGGCAACTGGAGAAAAGGTTTCATCATAGTCAACACCTTGAACTTGTCAAAATCCATTCGCAACCAATCTGCCTTTATAAGTTTGCACATTGCCATCCATGTCGATCTTCTTCTTGAAGACCCACTTGCACCCTATGGGTTTTACCCCTTCAGGTGGTTCCACCAAAGTCCATACTTTGTTGGAGTACATGGATTCCATCTCGGATCTCATGGATTCAAGCCATTTCTCAAAATCTGGTCCCTCCATAGCCTCTACATAGGTAGTTGGATCATCATCTATGATCAACTCACCACCTTCCTGAGTCACAAGGTATCCAAACCTCTCAGGTTCAAGGTGGGTCCTACTAGATCTACGAGGTCCTTGTGTTACCAGAGGAGAATGAGATCCCACAACACCTTGTAAATCTCCATTTTCCTCTTGTACATCTACAAGTTCGATGTTTTCTTGTTGGGCTTGAACTTCTTCAAGATCTATTTTCCTCCCACTGCTTCCTTTGGAAATAAATTCCTTTTCTAAGAACACAACATCCCTGGAAACAAACATTTTGTTACAGTAGGGTGGTATAGATAATATCCTCTCGTTTCCTTGGGGTATCCAACAAAATAACATTTATCGGATTTGGATCCAAGCTTATCAGGAAACATTTTCTTGACGTAAGCCTCACAACCCCAAATCTTCATAAAAGACAAAATGGGACGCTTCCCATACCATATCTCATATGGTGTCTTTTGAACCGATTTAGATGGTACTCGGTTAAGTGTAAACGCGGCGGTTTCAAGAGCATGACCCCATAAGGAAATTAGAAGATCATCAAAACTCATCATTGATCGCACCATATCCAACAATGTGTGATTCCTTCTTGCAGACACACCATTATGTTGTGGTGTTCCAGGCGGAGTCCATTGTGATACAATACCACGGGCTTGCAGAAGGTCCTCAAACTCCTGGTTTAAGTATTCCCCACCTCGATTGGATCGAAGTGCCTTAATACTTTTACCAAGTTGTTTTTGTACTTCATTCATAAAATCCTTAAACTTTTCAAGGGTTTCTGACTTATGCTTCATCAGGTACACATAGCCATACCTACTGAAATCATCAGTGAAGGTAATGAAGTACTGATACCCATTTCTGGCATTAGTTCTAAAAGGCCCACATGCATCAGTATGTATGAGTCCTAATAGATCACTAGCTCTCTCACCTTTACCTGAAAAGGGAGTCTTGGTCATCTTGCCCAACAAACAATATTCACATGTCTCTATTGATTCATAATCAAAAGAGTCTAGATAACCATCTTTATGGAGTCTAGAAATGCGCTTCTCATTTATGTGCCCTAGACGACAATGCCAAATATATGTTTTGTTTGAGTCGTTGAGTTTTTGCTTTTTGGTGTTTACGTTGTATACACTTTTCTCTAAATCTATCAAGTATAGACCATAAGACATTGGGGCACTGCCATAAAAGATCCCATCTTTAGAAATGGAACATTTTCCATTCTTAATAAGAAATTCAAATCCATCCTTGCCCAAACAAGAGACGGAAATGATATTCCTATTTATGGCAGGTACATAATAGAAGTTCTTCAACTCTATTATTAGCCCACTTGGTAGAGTTAACTCATAGGTTCCTACGGCACTGGAGGTAACTCTTGCGCCATTGGCAACATGTAGTTCAACCTCTCCTTTCCCCAAAGGCCTACTTCTCTTAAGATCCTTCACATTCGAACAAATGTGAGATCCGCATCCGGTATCAAGTACCCATGATGAAGAAGTAGTAAAGTTAATCTCTACCATGTATACACCAGAAGTAGAGATCTCTATCTCTGACTTCTTCTTCCATTGTTCCTTCCATCCTCTCCATGTAAAAGAAATTGGTTTGGCGAGAGAACCCTTCTCTCCCTTACCTTTCGTTCCATTGATCTCTATCAATGAACTTTCTTTCCTCTTCACCAACGCATTAAGTGTACATAGAGTGGATTCAAAGGCTCCTGGTATATCTGGATTGTGCATAACACTTCTCACAGTCCTCAACCAGTTATGTAATTTGTTCTCAATTAATTTGCCCATTTTAAAAGATGATTCTTTTGCCATTCTACAAGAAAAAATTGCATTTGTCAAAACTCCTTTTGATTTGATTTGAATAAAATTTGACGATAGTTAATTAGGCCTTTAATTAATTATCGCTCCCACTATTTTCATTCAAATTCACAGCCCTCACCATCAATTCGGAAGATTGCAGCGTACAATCTTCTAGTGGGTTAAGATCCTAAAATCCTCTCAGCCATGGACCAGATAGGGTTGTCACCCACAACTCAGATCTCCCAGGTAGGCAACTCTTGCCAATTGCATCATATGCAACTCTTGAAAGATGTCATATGCAACTCTTTGCCATGATCATATCCATGCCTCAAGGTACTAGATCCCATCTAGATCACCTTGTTAAGTTCGACCCAAAGCCAACACGATGAATATGCACCCTGCTAGGGCAGACCCACACATTCATCCTTCATGCTTTGACGAGATAGACGGTGCACCATGCTAGGTCGTGCCCACACTTAGTCGATCAAGCTTTTCACGTGTTTCACATTTGGAAGGCATCTACAACTTTAATATTTAATGAGGGATTTGGTTTTTATACATACATATACATATCCAATCACCACAATATATGGTACGTATCATATACATGCTATATCCCACAGAAAACATGCAAAACGATAAAAGCAATGATTATGACCATCCTATTGTGATTGCTTGAGCCAAGAGGAATCACGATCATCTAGGTCTACATCACATGCAACCTGTACAAGATGAAATCTGTGCCTGTCTTTCTGGGTTTGATCATCTCATCTTCATGACTGATCGGCTCACCATCAAGTTGGTTGTTCGAGTGCCACCAGTCGATCGACTGGCGCCTCCAGCCGATCGGTTCACCGGTCGTCGTGCATCTCCTCAAGTCGCCACCCGCTCATCTCGCTCCTCGAACCGGTCGTCTGGAACACCAACCGATCAGTTCACGCCTTGAATCAATCGTCTCAGGTCATCCGCCATTCTTTTACATAACAAGAAATAAAATCTATCCTATTTACAATTGAATTGTGAAACCCCGAGTTACATTCGGGGGGAGCAAAGGTAGGAAAAGAAATATCGAATTATTTTGAGTTACATCAGGAATAGGAGAAAAGGGAATCGGTGTGTAGATCGAGATGAAAGCAACCACATACAACCACACATAGATATAGGGTTTATAAGCCATAATCATGCTACACATCCACCACAAAACTCGTTTAAGGGCGATGCGTATCAAGTGCATTAATATTACATATCATATATGTATATTTGGGATTTGTGGATTGGACCTGCATAAAGCCAATTTTATTCACATCGTATGCAATAACTAAAGGCGACAAACCAAAATCGATCATATCGATAATCCTAAAATATAGAGCAGTTGACGTAGTGCTAATACCACTGTTGGGTTTTAGGGGAGGCAGAAAAGCAGCAGAAACAAAAATTTTCTCCCAAAACCTAGACCAAAAGGAATCGCGTCAACGTCTATATAATAGTAAAGATGGTTTTTGGATGCATACCTTGTCCCGAGGCTTGCTCGGAGACAGTACCTCACGCCTTGCGCGGTCTTCACCTCCGGTCTTGGACGGTGTCTGTGCAACTCCTGGTCGCACCAAGACTGAAGACTCCTGGTCTCACCGGGACTATCGGGATTGATAGTTGTCCTTCGAGCGACAGACATCTCCTGCCTCTGCAGTCGTCCACACAGACTGCCTGGAACTCCGATCTCCTTATCCCACAAGGAATCGGAAGGAGTCACACCCTCTTGTCGGCGTACTGGTCGCCAACACACTCTCTTGCCACCAGTCACTTTCTGCAGTTGTCTTCCCTTACTGTGCCTCCCTTATCGGGTAGCACTTGCTCGGGCTCTGTCTCAGTTACCAAAACCAGAGAGAACGACAACTTCACAGAGCAACTGGTTGCACTGGGTTGTACTTTGAGAAGCCCCCAATACCCTATATATAGGAGGGTCATGGGACATGGTTCTCTATCCCGGGAAATGCGGGACTAAAGCAGGAGTAGAAGGGTTCGAGATTTTCCACAAAAACAACCAACTGCACAACCTGAACCGATCGTATCACAACTGAAACGGTCGGTTGGGGATCTGAGCTGGTCGGTTGATACCTCAACCGATCGGTTGGGACCCATGAGCCGATCAGTTCACTTCTGAACCGGTCGGTTCATGGTCCTGGTCAGTTCTTGATTGACTTTCCATCTTTTGTTTCTAATTGGTATCAAATATCAATCCTTGTTCCAATTAAATTGGGCAAGTGAAACGAAAAGAAATTTATCACCAATCCTACTTTCCCAACTTGCTCGGTTGCAACAATTGAACCGATCATTTCAATACTTGAAGCAATCGTTTCATCCTATTCATGAGTGGATCGACTCACAACCTAAGTCGATCAGTTCACCAAGCTGAGCCGATCGATTCATCACATGAGCCGATCAGTTGGGAGTGCAGATTGTGCAGAATCAGTCAATCACAGTTTCAATCAATCTGATACTCTAATAAATCAGTCCAACACATTGAACACTATGATATTGAGATATCAATTGATTGAGTGTTTAATTCAACTACTAAACTCCTTTAGTAATCAATCTAAACATGTTTGTGGACAAACTCCTATTCTAGGTTAAATCCTATGTGTGTGACCCTACAGGTCCATTTCACATTGGCAGTGAAAGTCCATAACACTTATGACTTCACAAGCAAAGAGTGGTGCCTAGTCACACATCAATGCTACCCAAGTGAAATAGAAAGTTGGAGAACAACTTTCAATCCTACAATCCGTGAATGGTGTTATAGTGAATGTATAATTCCTTTGTCACTGATATCCTGAA
The DNA here is from genome assembly GCA_963693085.1 of Alisma plantago-aquatica. Taxonomy (NCBI): domain Eukaryota; kingdom Viridiplantae; phylum Streptophyta; class Magnoliopsida; order Alismatales; family Alismataceae; genus Alisma; species Alisma plantago-aquatica. The sequence goes on along the minus strand of OY856409.1, from coordinate 526,224,501 downwards.
TAAACTCGAGGCATGCAACAGTCATCCTGTCAACGTTCATTCGTTTCCTTGATCTCAGAGCAGACTGGGTGAGATATGTATGACATCAATATCACATATTGATTCACACGTGCATGTGCATGCCTTTCTCAATCCTACTCATCAAGTGGCCAAGGACATCAAACTCCCTCAGGAGGGACAAATCCCATATCTATCACTCACCTCTTAAAATCCCTATGTGTCAAAGCCACCCAATCATCACCTTTATAACAACCCATGTTTCAGGACTGCGTTTGATGATGTCAAAGTGTACCCAACGACATGTGTTGAGTGTAGTGATTTCAGGTCTAAGAATCACACTCACCACCATCACTGTGAGAGATGACTGTGACTACCAAGTCATGGTTCCATGTGTCACTCTCACGGTGGGTCTGTCTGGTACCTTGTTCTCTAACAAGTACCTATGTGCTTGGTTTGATATCACTATATCATGACTAATGACATTCTGTCATCAACCAACACACAATCTAGTCTGTAGTGTTATTGATGTCTATGGTTATTTCCACAATAACAACCAACTAGGGACCAAACAATAATGTATACTCTTGACATCCGCATGATCTCATCGTTTAGGTCCTTAACCTAAAAGCATACGTCATTGAGTAAAATCATTCTTTAGACATCTATCATGTTACACCATCATCTCAGAAACAGTTTAAACATATAGATTGGAAATTGCCTTTATTATTATTCAAATCATTTACAAAGTATCACATTACAATCATCATATGACTTGCTCTATGGGCATACATACCAACACATACATGCTACCAAAGACAAAGATTGAAGAATGGGATGAAGCTACATTGAAGAAAGCAACCTTAAATGCTAGAGCCATGCACATCCTCTATGCCTCCATGATCCCCACTGAGATCAATCAGATTTCTTCATGTGAAACAACCTATGAGGTATGGAGAAAGCTTTGCATCACTTATGAAGGGACATATCAAGTGAAGGAAAGCAAAGTCTACATGCTTAAAGGGCTGCTTGAGAAGTTCAAGATGGGAAAGGAGGAGAGTATATCCAACATGTACTCAAGGCTCAACACCATTTTGATTGGTCTTGCTATTCTAGGACATCCTATGTCTAGTGGAGAGATCAACTCAAAGATCCTTAGAACTCTTCCCAAGCGGTGGGAACCCAAGGTGACTTCCATTAAAGAAGCAAGGTCTCTTAGGGATATTCCTATTGAAGAGCTCATTGGAAATCTACAAGCACATGAAGCTACACTTGACAAGAGGGAGGAAGTAGAAAGACAAGGGAAGAAAGAGCTAAAGAGAATGAAGAAGGCTGAAATGAAGGCTCAAATTGAAGCTATCATGGAACAAGTCTCTCTATCCTCTCAAGATAAAGAAGATGCCATGTACTCCAAGGGTAAACTCTACAAAGGCAAGTCCTCCTCCATCCGGTGCTTCACATGTGGAAAGAAGGGTCACTACAAGGAAGATTGCCCACAAGGCAAAAAGACCCATCTTCAGAAGAAGAAATGGCAATCAAGCTCAAGTGGCTCCTCCAACTCAAGTTCAAGTGAAAATTCAAGTGAAGGATCAAGCTCAAGCTCTAGTGATGAAGGAGAATGCCATTTTGCTCTTATAGCATCAACAAGTGAAGACTCAAGTGAGGTAAATCTAAAATCTTTAGATAAAGAATCTTTGATTGCTATTATTCATGATATTTGTGCCTCTCTTAAGTCTTCTAAAAGTAAAAAGAAAAAGCTTGCTTTAATTGTTGATAATTTGCATGTAGAATTAGATGATCTTGAACATGCTAATTCTTGCTTGCTTGATGATAAAAATGATTGTCTTAGTCAAGTAGATTCTCTTAAACTTGAAAATGCTAATTTGATTGATAAGACTAGATTTCTAGAAGCTCAACCTCTAATACCTAGTTCAAATGAAGAGCATACTTTAATTGTTTATTCTCTCATGCATGATATTGATATTCTTAAATCAGAAAACAAGGACAAAAATTTTGTTTTGCAAGAATTAGAAACAGAAAATGCCTCCTTGCTTGCTGAAATCAATGTGCATGAATCTTGTTCCAGTTCTACTAGTAAATAGAATGATGTTGCTGCTCTTCATATTGATAGAGATTCTTATTTAACTAAAGCTCTTTTCTTAGAAAATGATCTTTTACATGCTAGAGATAATATCAATAATTTGTCTTCTACTATTGCTTCTCTTACGTATGATAATGACAGTTTAATATCCTCTTTGCAAAGATTCTTAGTTGGTAAAAAGAGTCTTAATGACATCCTACATCATACTACCAAACAAATTGGTAGACATGGTTTGGGGTATAATAGTACTCCAAGGGAACAACAAAGGTAAAGGACCTCCAATCTTCCATGGAGAATCCTCTAGTTCCAAGACTATGGGCACATGCAACTATTGTAATGAAATTGGTCATTATTCTACTTGTTGTCCTTTTAGGAAAGCACCCAAGAGCAATAGGACTTGGGTTGCTAAACTAACCCCTCCGGACCCAAAAACATGATTGGGGACCATTTCATCTTTCTTCTTGTAGGTACTTGCAAATGGATTGACTTGAGCTATTGAATTGCAAATTGACTTGTAAATCCACATAAAAGAAGAAAGGTGAGATGTGTAGAGGGTGACAACAAGTGGAAAAAGTAATGGTAAGCACAAAGGTAAAGGTTTTATTGCTTATAACCATTTCTAACTTGTTTTTGTCAAGTTAGTGTGCACTATACATATGGTTTTTGAGTCAAAAGTGGTATTTTGTGATTCTCTTCACACTTTCTCAAAAACTATTTCTAATGCTTCTATAGTACATTACTAACTTGCTTAGACATGTTTGGATATGGTTTGTACATTTAGCATGCCTTTGAATATGTTTTTATGAAATATATGTGCTTTTTGACAGCTGGTCTGTCAGTCGAGTTTGTCCTGGTTGAAACTTGACTGATAGGCACCAATGGGTGTTGCCAACATCTGTCATTGGTCGAGTTGTCAATGCATAGAACTCGACCGATAACACTGTGCACAGAATACACAGTTGGATTATTGAATGGGAATTTCCCTCTCAACTAGATTTTCTCAATCAATAGCCTTATTCTTTGGCACTCCTTTGGTACCTTTATATATGCATATTTCCATGTTCTAAATTGCCTATCTTGCTTACAACTCTATCTCTCTAATTGCTCTAGGTTGGTATATCTATATGTTGCAATTACTTGCTTTGAGTTGTTTTGCAGGTTTTGATGATGATCTCTTTGGATCTCTTGGTTGTGTCTAAAATTGCTTCCATTGTACTCTAACTTGCTACATCTATATAGGTGTATATCTTGTGTTGATACAACCTTGAGGTTCTTAGTGGTGATCATCTTTTGGTAATGATGCATATCTAGTGAGTTATATCCTTTCATGCTTCTAAAATTGCTTATCTCTTTGTTTGGATATATCTCTTCATCTACTCATAGCTTGCTCTTTAACTTGTGTATCTTTTGGTATCTCTTTCTATGATCTATATCCTACTAGTAGTCCTAACTTGTGATATCATCTACTAGTAGTTCATATACATGTAGTTCTAACCTTGTTTATAATTAGCATCTTTGCTCATCTATATGCTATGCTTATATCTTGTTTCATACATGCTCAAGCTTGTTCCTTGAATTGCATATCTACTATCTTGAGTTGCTTGCATAACATTGTGATGTAGGATACATAGATCTACATTATATGTAGAAATTGGAGTATTTTTTGGATTTTATGCAGATTTTTCTCCAGTTTTTGTTTGTGCTGCAAGTGTAGTGTTTTTTATGTAGAAACAACCTTCTGAGCAAGACTCATTGCTTTGCAATAAGCTCTGATGGTTTTTGGTCAAATTTCGTCATCTTGAGGGTCAAAATTATGTTTTATTGTTTTTCTACAACACTTTATCTTGCATTTTGGGTTGTTCAAGTATATGTGTTAACTTGCTTTTCTTTCTATGCTTGGACAAGCCCCTTCTATGCTCTTCTACTCTCCTTATATATATTTGTGTTATCTCCTTTCTCTTTAACAAGTGATGTTTCTTACTTTCTTCATAACCCCACTTTTTGAAATGACAAAGGGGGAGAAAGGTATGTCTTCTTTTAAAAGAGGAAGAAGGCATGTCTTACATGAAGAAGAGAAGCATGTTCATGTAAAGGGAGTAGGTTAAAGGGGAGAAGACATATATGTGTAGAACATATATGAGTAGAAGACATCGTATTCTATAAATGTTATGAAAGCTAACCATGCAGGAGAAATAGCATCAATTGAGGGGGAGTATGAGAACTCCATGGACATCAATTGAGGGGGAGCATATGAGCTTAGTCCTATTGAAACCCCTAGATTTCTCCAAAGGTATGACTTTACTTAAAATCTTTCAATACATTTATGGAATGGTTTGTCATCTTCAAAAAGGGGGAGAATGTTGACTCAAGGTCAATTAGGTCAATGTTGACTCACGTCTAAATTGACTAAACCCGTGTTTTGATGATGACTAACCATTCCACATATTGGTGTCTAATGCCTCTACTTGAGTGTTTTCAGATTAGGTATAGACACACTCCAATTGCCCTAACTTGCGCATATCAAATTGGAGAAAAGACAAGTCAAAGTCAATACAAGTGCACATTTTTGTAATATGATGTATATCCATTAGAATCATGTTATAAATCACTTATAATGATTGTATGACTTGTAATTAAGCTTAGAAAAATATTAGGAGCACTTAGATCAAATATTATAGCACTTTAGATGCAACTTTGAAAATTGATTACAGGCACTTTGTCGGTCGAGTTTCCCATCCTGAAAACTCGACCGATCATCCTTGATCATTTTTTTGGAGATTGCATCGGTTGAGTTGTGTTTTCATAGAACTCGACCGATGGAGTAACTAGCCAAATCAATTTTCATTGGTCGGTCGAGTTTCCTCAGGACAAACTTGACTGATGGTCTGAATATCGGCTTTGTCTTTTACTCTATCGGTGGAGTTACCTATATAGAAACTCGACAGATTGCATTGTATGGAAAAGTGCAGAAAAGTGCTTCTAGCCGTTGTGGAGTTGCAACAAGTGAAAATAGATCTGTTGCAAGCCACAAAATGGCTAGTTTTCATTCACAAGTGTTCCCAAAGGCTAATAGGCATCCCCAACTATAAATAGGACCCCTTGGGCTTCATTCTAATGTTGAGCATTCATTGCAAACTCTATGTGAGGTTCCTATTCTATAGTTGAGTGCTTCCTACCGTCTCCTCTCTCTGTGTAAGCTTAATCACTTGCTACATCCATTAGAGTGAGTAGGAAATCTGTAAGAGAGCTAGTCGTACATGTATATCTTGTGAGGCTCTCACTTCCACCACCTCTCTTTCTATCTTTTCAATCATGAAGATGAAGGTTCTCTCTCTTGTCCAAGACAGGTGAAGAAGAACATGGGAAGGCATCCTTTGGTGAAGATCAAGGCTGAAGACTTGGAGCAAGAGTGGGTAAGTCCTTGGTGAAGGCAGAAGACTCCTTGCTCAAGTAGGTAAGTCCTTGGTGGAAGCTTCTTCGAGTGAAGGTGAAGTCAAAAGCTGAAGATCTAAGAAGAGTGGGTGATCCCTGCAAGGCTGAAGACTTGTGCAAGATTGGGTAAGTCCTTTGAGAAGGCCGAAGACTCTTGCAAAGTGGGTAAGTCCTTGGTAAGGTTGAAGACTCTTTGTATTTGATAGGCAAGTCTTTTGTTTGGTCATGCATTGTATGTCTTATGAATGAATATAAGAGTGCAATAGTTTGGAAGTCTTAGAGGTTGACCTCTCTAGGCAAGTGGACTGACACACTTCTAGTTTGAAGTGTGGAACCACTCTAAATAGCTTGTCTAATTGGTGCATGTTCAATCTCTTTCTCCCTTGCTATGTATGTGTTAGTTGCACTCAAATTACCTATTTAGCAACCTTATCTTGTCATATATCTTGAAGGTTTAATGAGTTTTGTTTAAGTGTTGTCAGCTCTATTCACCCCCCTCTAGAGCATCTTATCACCCATATAGGATCCAACAGTTTTCCCCAATTAAGGTGGACTGAGAGGACACATGCCATTATCATAAGTCCAGGATCAAGGTTTAAAAATTTCATTGAATGGAAAAGAGTTTGCTAACAATATGAAGATAGAAATTAATACAAAAGTATAAAAGTATAGAGATATATCTAAAATGATGTGAAACAAAAACATGGCCAGTTAATCTCTATACTGAGTACATGGGGGAAACAAAATATACACATGTAGGTGAAACAAAATAAACTACCATAGCAAGAATTATTATTATTTAATTGAACATGCATTTTTTATAACTTCTCGACCCATATTTTCTCACTCTTTGTGGTATACCCTTTCTTTAGGGCAATATTTTTGGGGTACCCTCTCTTTAGATTTTGTTCCATGTAGTGGACTCTCAAAAACTTCCCCCACCCGGGCTTGGTTTTATATCAACCTTCCTTTATCGACTTGACATGTTAGTGATCTTCCTATCCCGGATTCATCACCAGTCATCGCAATGAATTCTTCCTCCCACATGTTCATTCAACTTACCAGAGATGGCATATTGGGCACGAGCAAGTTATGTTCCTATAAAATGATACACATAGGGCCTTATAGTTTGCAGGTTAAATAAAAAAGCAAGTAGTTTAATTGTATCCATTTGTAACACTTTGAAAAACATCAGAAGTCAATAAGGCCAGTATTCATAGTTGAAACCACGTACATTTCTTCAAGATGACTTATTTTCCAAGACAACCTATAATTAATCTTTAACACCCAAGTATTACTATTATGTTCATAAAATATCACTTAAGACTGAATTGGGCCCTACATACTATTATACCTACATGTGTATCTTTTGCTTCCCCCACGTATTCAATATAGAGATATACTATCTCATTTTAGTTTGATACCAATTTAGATATTTCTATATACTTTTTTTAATATTCTAATGATTTCTATCTTCATATTTTTATTAAACTATTTTCCATTCAATGAAAATTCTAATAATTATTGGTTATTTGTTAAATCTTTATCCCAGAATTTTTAATGGACCTTGCCCTCTCGGTATGGCTTAATTGGGGATAAATGGGAGAGAGGATCGTTACAGATGGTCTAACCCATTTATTATGTGCTCAGTTGTTTTTTTGTACCTCCTACCTTTCCTTTCTCAATTCAAGAGCGACACCATTTTCTCTAGTTGCTTTGACATCCTCTAGGGAACTTCCTAGTTGGGTCCTATTGGACAAATGGAATCTGCACAGTCTTTGGGTTCCTCTGGTGATCTAGGTTGATCTATGGAGTGTCCCAACAAGGTTGAGGAATTTGCATCATCATTCTCCCTAGCGGGAAACTCCATGTTCTTTTCAGATTCTTCTTCTGTATGTTCAGTAGATAGTTCTACTATGAATTCATATGCTAAAGGTGGTGTAGCTTGGCTAATGTTCAACTTTGCAAACACCGTATCTGCTTTGTATTTCAAGTTCTATTTTAGGTGAGAAGGAGGCTTCCTCATCAATTATATTATGTATTTTGAATGAGGGTTCTTCACGTTAAGGCGACATCTTTGATGCCTCCTTTCTCTTTCTATTTTCGGTACTGAGTCACTCGATCTCCTCTTACTCATCTTGCTATTGCCTTAGCAGAGTGACCTCTCTTATCATGCTATAAGGGCCTCCGTAACTTGGAATTAGTTTGCAACAAGTAGTTGCATCTGTTGAGATAGGCTCAACAATGGTTGCATATCTTTTGTTATTTTCTCAACCTGTGAGGTTAGTGATGATACATTTAAAGTTAAATATGAAATATTTAGGGAAGAGTTAGATACAAGCTCATGGAGGTCATTTATTTCTTGCCTGATCCCCGTGAACTGTGATATGGAAGGGGTTCTTTGTTGTTATTATGCTTCTTTGAACTTTCCTCCTCCTCAGGATCCTTTCTTTATATTGAGAAGCTATGCCCTTCATCTCTGAGTAGGTTGTGTTCAGTCTCCTTGGATGAGTGTGAGGGTTCCCTTCCAGAAGTTCCTTTTTCTACCTCCCTTTTATAGTCTTGCTTTCCTTCAGCTCAAATGTTTTATTGTCTACACCTTCTTGATTTGATAGTGTCTCAGTCAGGATTTTTCCTTTGTCTTCTCCTGGCATAGTATGGTGGGATTACACACTCACTTTTATCTAGGGTTCTCTTGTCTCCTGGAGTTTTAGTTGAATTTTGGACAATATTTTTGTTGGTTGTTCTAGAAGTGTGGTGGTCAGGGTAGTTATTGGTTGAGCCACCTCTTATTCTATTGTTATTATCTTGGGTGTTGGGGTTTTCTTCTTTTATACTTACTTACAGTCTTCTTAGGAGTTGTGACTATAAGCTTCTTTGATAGCAATTCTGCAAGCTTGTCTACTATCTGCTCAATTTGTTCCTCCACAGGAGTTTGGTCGCTTAATTGTGGGAGAGGTTTGGACCGTGACTGTATTTTTAAGTTGTCTTCATCCTAGAACACTAATTTGTTGTAGTCATAATTTCTCATCTCAATAAGGTAGATGAAATCCTTTGATAAGTTAAATTTGTAAAAGCACTTATATTTATACCTTTTAAGACATTTGTGAATGTCAGATATCCGACATCTACAAATATTTTCACCTTAGAATGTGTAAAGTGTTTTAACTCTTTTGGGTAGCCTAGTCGGTAGGAGATATATGTTATGAGGTCACCCATGCATAAATCTTGGAACCCATATGGTCCCCTAGTTGTTGCAAATCTTTTCATTCCATTTTCTTTTGTTACATTAGTAGATCTTGTAATTCAGCTGCTCATGCCATTGCTAAGTTGGCTAGTAATGGGAAATGCTCAATAAGTAGGGATATGTCCAGTGTCCCTGACCATATTCAAAACCTTATCTGACTTGATTATTTGAATCAACGAAAGGGAGTCTTACCTTAAAAAAAATTAAACAACATCAAATATTATCACAAAATATTTGAATTTACTGATATAAGCATCATATCAATCAAATGTAGGATTTTTATACATGAATCATCCCATACACATGTATTGTCTATACTTTTGAAATAGGAAGCATAATCAAGATGTAATTATATATTATATGGATTCTACTTTTCTTTCTGAGAAATTCCATATATAGGTTCGATATTGTGACCTACCAATAATTTGTTACATTAATGGAAAGATAAGTGTGATTCAACCAATCCTAGCTTGACATGTCATTAAAGTAAACATTTATCCTCAGGTCTGTAGGGTCGGGCCAAGCTAGCAGGCTCGTTCCACCTTAGCAAAGTTCTTCCATCACAACCACCCTTTAATAAAAGTAAAAGATATGTATATTTTTCTGTTGTGAATCATTTTATCACACATACTTGGGTATTTTGGTCCAAAGGCTCTAGGAATTCCTTCCCTTTCCTTGCATCACACCATCATTGGAGCAACCAGGGAGGTCAAATCCCTAGTCGACTCTCTTCTAGAGGCTACATCACTTAGGCCTCAGACCTCTCTAACAAGCTTTCCTGAACTTGGTGAGTTCCTTGGAGTTGAGCCTAGTGTCTGGAGGAGGTGGCTAGATGCTAGGTCTGGTCAGGCTTTCTACTGACATTATCGAATATTGAAACATGGAAGAAAACCTTACCTATTGATGAATTGAGAATTGGAGAACATCCTTGGAGTTCTCAGGTGTCTTTCACACCACCTGTAATGTTCAAAAATGGTTTGGAGTATAGGCTCTGGATAGCTTCTCCCTAGAGTAGTGTCTAACTCACAAGTCACAAGCCACACTCCACAGACTTCCACACACGATGCTAAGAGTTGGAATTCCTTTGGGATCCTTGTGATTCCTCGAGTCCAAACAATTGGCTAGAGACCCTTACAACACATGGTGATAGATGGAGAATGCCAGAAACCAAGGTGGTGTCTGGAAGGTTTTTGGGGTTTCATCAGTGAAATTGAGTGTGGGTTTGGGAACTCTAGGACATGTCTAAACTCTAGGATATATGATATTGGGAAAAGGATTTGGGAGGAGTCGGTATCGATCAGCCCTATATTCCTGATGTCTTAAGGAATTGGGAATATATTCTATTCTTCATGATAATGCCAACCTAAGGGTTAGTTGGGTGTGGATTATCCTTGTGAATCCAATGATTTTATTATTTGGCAGAGTGGGAGGTCAGAGGGGGGTATGAGAGTCTGGTGGTGGTAGGGAATTGTGTTCTCATAGGGGAGGAGTATATTTTGGGTGAGGGAGACGCGCTCTTCACTCCTGGTTCTACCCCGATCCGAGAGTCCCAACCTGGCTGGACTCCTCTCAAGTCTTTCTTTCCATTTTTCCCCTTTATTCTTTTAAGTAAAAGTCTTTTTTCGAGAAGTATTTCCCTAGGACACATCATTATCAAAATGATCTCAAACTTTAGAATATAGTCTGGTTATTTCTTTTCTATCATTAGGAAGCATATAATTTACTAAATCAGCTATTCATTATCCAAAACTTGGCTTAATGGTATTAACTAGATAATTCTTCAATTAATTATGTTGATCATATTATATCTTAGAATCTTCTGGAATTTTTCATATTACCTCATGTCTCGATTTTCTTTTGATTCAAAATTATGTTAGGTATTTATTATGGTCATGAGATAGAAAATAACCAATTGCATATCCCAGGGAACCATTTGTAAACCCTTATTTGCCCAATTGGGATGGAATGATTCCTAAGGCCCATGGCTCATACCCTGGGCCATCCAAATGGGTCCATGCGATTAATTACATTCCTAATTTTGAATTCAAGACTTAATCATCATAGTATCATTTATAATAACACACAAGCCCAATATTACTTGAATTGAATACATAATACATGTCTATGGTCCAAACAAATCAACTAAAATCCTATTATTCTCATCATTATTTCTCTTGTATCTTCACCTTATAACTTGAATTATATTTGAAATTCTCAAATTTCAATCATGCAACAATTTTTTGATGTAATTGAGGAAAACCTAGATATATATTCAAGATCATCTAAATAATTGATTAATAGGAATAAAATCAACATTCCATATGGACGAGGATTCAGATTAGAGACAAAATTATGTTGTTGTAGCTTGGGGTATGGGTGAAGATCCAACCTAATTAGATACCTAGGTATTCTCACATACAAGGAAGGATTCTAGTTAGATATTATGAATTTATGAGGACAAAATCACAAGGAGAATGACATCTCGGGAAGGTAAGATGTTATCCTTTTTTGGGTAGATGACTAGATCCCTCATCACCTCTATCATGCTCCATTGTCTGAGTTCATCTATGGTCCCTTTGACTATCTTTGAAAACATGCAGAGGAAGACAAACAAATACTTTCAGAATGCAGTGATGGGCAAAAGCACAAATATTGGATCGATTAGGGGATAATCATGAATTTAATAGATGTTGGATGGTTGGGCATAACTGGATTGAAAGATAGGAGTAAGGATCAATGATGAATGCAAATGGGGGTTTTATAGGGGGTCCTTATGGGAACTATTTAGAGGGGGATATATGACAGAACATCTGGGATCCTTGACAAAGACTACACATGATTCATATTTAAGGTTCATGGGGCATCATTTCATTTGAAAAATATATGGTTATTGTTTCCATAAAGTATTAAAGAACAATAGGTGGGAGGTCATGGAGGGGGAGATACCTTTTGGGTGGTAAAATGCAGATTTAAGGACATGCTATCTTATAAGAGGGAGGGGAGGGAGGACAAATAGGGTTGACAATTAAGGATAAAACTGGTAGGGATGGGGCATGCGGTCAAGGATTGGTTGGAGGGCAACTCTGGGATGGTGGCAGAGTTGTTTCTGGACCATATATGGTGGTTCTTTTTGGGGCAGTGGGCCGATCCATTTAGGTACCAAGTGATGATGAAAGTTGTACCTAAATATGGCTAGAGAGGTGTTTAGAAGGGCTAGTGTAATTATGAGGTGATCGGGGACTAGTATCCTTAGGTTACTCTTAAAGATTTGTACCTTTGTATGGAAATTGAGGAACAAAGCGCTCCCATATGATGATCGCATTACATTGTGTAACATTACCTAGTAAGTGTGAATGTTCTGAGTAAGAAGTGTGGGAAAATTTGGATCACATGTTCTTCATAAGGCGAGGTTAACTTGGGCAGATGCTAAAGTGATCTGGACACAAATGTCTTCTCTGGGTCATCTGGGCTGGATTCAATGCTTAGAGACTATTGGGTGGAAGTGAGTCAAACACATGGATGGGGTTGGTGTGGTTGCTTCTTTCCCTTGTTATCCTCTGGAGGATCTAGGTGGGTAGATACACCGGTTGATATGACAATAAAAAATGAACCACATCAAATATGACATTGGGAAAAGGACATCTTTAGGATAATAACCAAATACCTAGGCTTACCAAAGTTAGGGGAACCTAGAGACACCATTAATTTATGAAGAGAGATGGACTTCTTAGGATAAAATAAGATTAAAGGTTTTCTTATTAGCAAAACGAGTTGGAGAAACCCCCCAATCATGATCCTTAAATCAAATACTGGTGTGGTATCTTGGAAGAATATAAAGGAGGGGATGAGAGGGAGAGTGGTTGGAGGCGTCATTCACGATGATACCCAGACGATCAAAGAGGGTTTCATGGGATCAATCTTAGAAAAGGTCTTTTCGGGGTTTTCACTTAGGGTCTCTAGAATTAACTCAAAATGCTTGTATAATGGTTTGCTGGTTGGGATAGATCTTGTTCGTCTTTTAAAATTTTTAAAAGTGGTTTGGATCGAACCCTATGGTGACACAAAAAACTGAATTGGCAATATCTTTCTTTTTTGTCCAGACACAATTGGCCTTTTACAGTTGTATGTAGAGAGCCTAACTAGATGGCTCTACAACTTTTTAAATATGAGGTGGGACTCCTATCAATCTATAGACTCTTTCATCTGTCTGAGATGCCTCTGTCGGCCATGGGGGTCTACAAACTGGAGAGACTATGCATGTCCTACATTTGAAGCCATTGAGGACCAATCGATAAAGTTTTATAGTCCACAGAGAGAAATACAACTTAGTTTTAGAGCTCCTTGAGTGATCAGTGTGCCCGGGGTCTGTTTAGGGTGTTGTTAAGAATTTTTGAGGTCATTGTAGATATGAGGTTTGTTGAGTGCTGAGCCGCTTTTTTATAATGCGGATATCACAACATTGTAATATTTTTTATTCTTTGCCTAAAGTGAGCAAAGGGATGAATAAAATTCTCCCGCTATTCTCTTAAAAAATTCAGACAGACAAAGGCCCATTTTCTCCGACATGCATCCATGGACGAGAATGAGTGTGGGCTGGTTGAATCGATCAGCTAATACAATGCTAATCTCTTGCAATCGATGATATTACCCTGTAACAGCAACCGTTGGAGCTGCACAATGCTCACTCGACCACATCGTCCAACAGAAGTTGGTGATTTCACATCAAGCGACTTTGCGGATAAAAATTAGGTAGCTTTTCGTGGCTCAAGAAGATTCGCCGGACACTAGTGGCCCATGCCGCAATGTCGATTTCTGTTGTACTTTTCACATTAGTGGGTGATGCGAACTTACAGTTGCATGGCGGCACTATGATTCTGAGCTTACGGTTGGTAAGTGATGGGAACGTTTAAGGAAAAGTTGTACCTCTGAGCAAATTTGATGCTGCATCATGAATTGAAACCTAGGTAATGCGTCTCCCAAATCGAACGACACGAGTAACACCACTCTCAGTCGGTTTTTGTGGCGTCTTGATCAAGTCAACATGGCAATAGTCTGATGTATAACACATCATATGGCTCCTGATAGCGGAAGTTTCTATCAATTCTGTGGATTTTAGAATCCATCCTATCCGCGTCTAGTTATTGACGATAACATTCAATGAGAGAGGTGTTCAAATACAGCTATCCGTGTGTGCTCTAGGTTTGAATGGTATTAGAATCCTTCTTGATCAAATTGTGTGGCGGTTTTCTCATGTGAAAAAATGGCAACGCTGGAAAGTGGAGCACCAAGGTAAAAAGAAGTATTGTTCTGGAAAAACGGCTTGCGCGTATTTTCATCCTTGACGTCATAATATCCAGATATATTTTACATGGTGTATCTGATATCCAACCATCTGATCTCCAATGTAGTGGCAAGAACCTATTTGGTTAGTTGGCTAGCCTTCTGACGTCGGATTCAGTCTCCAGATTCTATATTTTCATTGAGCTTGAACCTATATCTTCTAAACTCTTGATTATGTAAGGAATAGCGTGCTCGTAGAACTCGGGTTCCCAAAAAAGTATTTGATTGTATTAAACCCAATGAAGCATAAAAGTCCTATATGATTACAGTGAACAGCCTACAAGTGAATCCTACAACAACATCTCAAGAATGGAAGGATTAAGGACTTGTAAAGTACTCTGCACCTAGCCATGATCTATTTCAAAATGGCTTGTGGCAAACAGCGTAGAAGGAAAACTAGGAACAATTCCCCTGCTTGGTTAGATCATATGATGTTTTCCTGAAAAATTTAAAGCTCCTTTCTCACCTCAACGTTTTTCATGTTCATTGCATCTTGCATCACCTTGAATTTCAAATTTACCCTTTGTAACTTTTAAGTTTAAAACTTTTCCCATCGCACTCAAACATCAAAGGGTTCCATGCTTCTTTAGTCGTTCCGCTGACCAAATACCTGCTATGGATAATAATTATAGTACATTCCATTTGTGTCTTGTTTAGAGGAAGGGGAGTTTCTTATTGTGCAAGAGAAAAATATTTCTAACAGTTAGCCACCATATCTGTGTGATATAGAGGGTCATGCCAAGATCGTTACCCATTTGAGGGTGTGCACCTCCACTCGATGACAATGTCACCAAGAATGGACAACATGGTGATACATATGACTTCCCGACTCTCTCGCATATTTAAATAGTAACTTGCACTATGCATTGCATAGCTTCCATTGTTGTCCAAATGAAAGAGAGGGAAGTAGCTGCTTCACACATATGATCTCTCATCTCAAAAGGTTGCACTTCTCAATCAATCATCACGATAGAGTGTTGAAGGAAGCTATTCAAAAGCATGATTCATTTCTTACTTTGAGGAGACTTTAAGGGTCATTGATTAGTGGATGTGCGGAAAGTGCATGAGGATACAATCTGTAGTCATGCATGCCACCATGTTGAATGCCTTGTTCGTGTCATTGATGATACAAGAGAGAATCAAAGAGCATTGTTTGCAACTTAAAGCACCTCCCTAATGGTCTTGAAATTCCTAATGTTATGGATGGGCTAGTCCTAGATGCAACACTCCTTGATTGTGGTTTTAGAGTATCTATCAGAACTGTGAAGAGCATCCCTCGTAGTTGTCATCTTATATTCTTAGGCGTTGAAGACCTCTCTTTACAAAGTGGTTGTCGAGTCAGGCTCCATACCCTCTTAGGTGAGATTGTTGCTTCTTATCATGTGTACGTTACATGTGTTTAGGCCTAAGAATAGGCTGGAAAGTAGATATGGAAGTAGAAAATCGCTCCAACAACATCATATCTTGACTTCTCTTTCTACTTAGGGTGAGGCAGATGGTATCATCAACTTAGCGGACAATATGATGAGAGATTTTATGCGTAGGAGGCTGTGTCACGGAAAGGATAAATCTAAAGAGGAGGATACTAAGAACCCCAATTTTAGACAATAACTTTAAAAGATATCAGATGGACACTTTACAACAACTATGACAGTATTGTGCTTTTTAGGATCTATATAATGAAGATACCTGATCGGCCAAAATTGTTCGTACAAAAAGAGAAGACTAGAGTAATCAGACTTTTAAATTTATAACCCGAGACATAGGTCCGTCAATGATAATAATGGGGTCCAATGTAGTAGATTGGGGTTGAACTATAGGGACAAGGGTGGTAAATGCTAATAATTTAATTCTTAACTTTGTTACACCAATCAAGGGGTAAGATAAGGTGTGTGTTCCATAAGAATGATGATTTCCCAACAAACAAGTAACAAATAATAAAAGTAAAATGAAAGATAAATAAAGACTAGAATGACAAAGGATGAGATGATAAATATGGAAGGAAATATGTATTGGGTTTCACAATCTAAGATCTCTCACCAACAAGCAATACTCACACCCATTGTATACCCTTAGAAAGTTTACAAACAAACATCATAAGTGTCAATTCCCTCTTCTCTCAAGCTTAGGACATATCTAGATTATAATATTTTCTATCTCACAAGATGGCAAACAAACAATCAAAAAGTAAACATATGATCATTATCTTAAGCATTCCAACATTGTCATGCATTCATGTAACTCCATAACTCTTTGACACATGTTAATACATCTACTCTCTCGAGGTATTAACAATCAAACAACACAAGATGGTAGCTAATCATGCAAGTGAAGCATTAATAACAAGAGTATGGATTTAAACATTGCTAAGAGAATATATTCAATGAAGATGGGCATTAGGGATGGTAAAGAAATCAAACCAGACCATTGAAATCAACCAAACCAAACCAAACCGAACCAAACCAGCCAGTTTGGTTTAGTTTTATAGGGGTAGATGGTTTGATTTGGTTCTAAATTTTTTGAAACCATGAAATAATGGTTTGGTTCAGTTTGACGATGCAGTATAACCAAACCAAACAAAACTTATATATATATAAATATATATATATATATATGTCAATAAAAGATATACTAATATTGCGAAGAATACTTATCTAAAAAAAATTATACCTAATAATTTGTATATGATAATGTGTAAATGAGATGATATATAAATGAGACCAAGGCTTACAATGTCATAGACTATGTGACATAAGTCATAGTTATTTAAATATTGTTGAACACTATGTACTTATACTTTATATATGAATTATTACATTACCAATTTCTAAACATTATTTTTTCAACCTGAAGTTTGTTTATTATGTTGAATGCATTTCTTAAGAAGATGATTACTAGTTGATTTTTTTTCATAAAAAACTTAATATAAAATTGTGTGGTTTTCTATATAATAGTTTGAAACCAAACCTATATTTTAGTCTGTTTTGGTTTTGGACTAGTAAATGGTTCGACTTAGCTTGAATTTTTTACAAACCAATATGTATAATTTGGTTTGTATTTTTCATGCTAAGATGAACCAAATCAACCTATGCCCACCCCTAATGAGTATCTACATGTTGGGAGAGCCATAATGGCTACTCCCAACCCAAGTTAAATGACTAGCCACTCATAGTGGTCAATGACATGTCTAAATTATAAGTAAGAGAAGACATGAAGATGGATGATGAGATGGAGATGGAAGAGGGTGAACAGATTCAGAGAAAAAGGGAAAGGTATGCCAACAACAACCCTAAACAAATTAGGTTCGATGGAAACCTTCTCTTCTCAGACTTTGAAAATTGCGGTGAAGATGGATGATCCATCTTCATCCTTCTCTCAAATAAGGATTCAAGTGTTACTTGGTGAGATGGAGGCTTTCTGACCCTTGGAATATCATCCTTAGGATGCACAAATCAATGGATGGAGATGGAGCTGGATGGCACTAAAGCACAACATAGTAGTTAGCTTCGATCTAACATTGCACAACTCCTACGTGAAGTGACCCTATTATAGTAGATGGGGGTCTGCTATTTATAGACCACAGTTCGAGGGTCTAGGTGCTAGTTAAGTGTACTATACTTGTCCCTTTAGCTTCTTGAGCATGTGTCTTAGGGCATGCACTTAATGGTCTTAATGGTTGATGAACACAACATAACCATCAATTGGCTAAGGTGTAGGTGATCGATTGGTAGGGTTATCTATTCTTCTTGGTCATCGGTTGGCATTGTCCAATATTGCATTAGTAGGTGAGTCTGTTGATCCTTCAGGAGGAAAGGCTGGTGGACATCTTGAGTTGATGTCTTTCGTTGTCTTCATCAGAAGGCCATCTACACAAGTCTTCATAAGAAGTGAGTCTTCAGTAAGCGGCTCATAGTCCAACCATCAGAAGGCTACCTATATCCAACCTCCAATAGAGGGAACTAATGGGAGTTATGTCCATCGCCTTTTGATGGGTGGGCAGTTAGGTAATCCCTCAAGGCCATCGGTCTTGAAAATTGATGGAGGTTCAATTTGGTGGATTCTTAACTCAATGGATCATCTGGGCTACTAAAGGTGGATGGGGAGTATCCATCAGTTGTGGAAATAGATGGGAGTCCTGTCCTCGGTTTAAACCATCACTTGATAAATTTCATGTATGAAATTGATTACTTAATCAACAATCAAGACACAAATGGTAAACATGAATAAAATGTGAGAAAGTTAAAGTAAAATTGTATGACGGGAGGAAATTAGGGGTAGAATTAGGCAAGTTATATCAAAAAAATTGGATGTTATCAACTCCCTCAAACAAACCTAGCTTGTCCTCAAGCAAATAGATAAATTCAAGGCGTCAGGAAAATGTTAAGGACTTTGTTTGTTTATTGCTTTTCAACTATTGGACATGTTCTTACACCATACATAGGTCAAGGCCTCTATATAAAGGCTTGGTATTCTCACTATATCCCCTAGTTTTATTCTCTTAGATCAAGAGTTGCATGCCCTATTTTGTCTAGTGCATCCATTTCTCAGGAGTAGAGTCCCCTTCATAATTTGCCCCCAACCTTGTTTCCAAATTGTACTTGTACAAGACACTATCATAGGTAGCTCCACGCCCAATTTTATTTCTTTTTGGGTTTTCCTAGATAGTGGTGTAGAGGTGGGACAAAGTTTCTTGTGTTTCCTATCTTTTTTAGGGTTTCCTCAACCACGAGTACTATTACCAAAACAATGTCATGCAACTGATAGTCCTGATGTAGTTTTAGGTGGTTATGTGAGATTATTGCCAAAATTCGCGTGAGTTGTTTTTTAGCTTCCAGGCTCCACTATCAGGAATGCCATATCTGCATTCTTGAGTGCAGCTATACACTGGCCTAGTGGAGCCTTTCGACATATTGCAAAGTATAACTCTCATGGTTTTATTTATTCTCAACTTTTTTTGTTGCTCCCAAGGCTTGGGTGATAAGATAGTCAGGGAAAGTGGGCTTCCCAACCTTTTTTTCTATTCCCATTGTGGGGATTTAGCACTAGAAGGAGTAGTTTTTTCTTATGTTTCTAGTGTTTGAACTTTATAAACCTAACCTGGGAGGCTAGGTGATTGATCGAGAGTGCACCAGATGTGGTCCTCCTTATTTCATATGTTTTTTCTTGGGGTAGTAGCATTTTTTTGCTGCCTGCAGTATCTTGAGATAAGAATGATCAAAGACATGGTCAAATAGATTTCTATAAGGTGAACTGTTAGCCCAAAACATCAGTCTTGAAATGATTACACTAAGAAATACTTGAAGACAAGAAGGTCTAAGGTGAGAGTTATGATAATATCAAGAAAATTGGACTCAAAATTTTTCTTATATATATCAAAATTTGTTTCCTTTTTAGCCTAACATGACTAAGATATTTACAACTAGCAGGATATCTAATATGATTTTATCAAAAATTTCACAAGCTTTTTGCAGAAAATGTAGAAATAAAGAGTTTTTAGATTTTAAGAAAGTTGTACCAAGCTCACATGTTTAGACCCCCTCCCCAAACTTATCATACAACCTATCCCCAGGGTGTCAAAGAGTGAGGTTGTGTGAAAACGGGAGAGCTAAATCTTCAAACTTGTCAAAGCCCAATCTGAGGTTAGGAGATCCAAAGCATAAGTTCCTCAAAGGTGGTGGTAGTAATACTCTTCTTGGTAAAACTCCACTATCTTATCTGTTGTTGTTGAGGACACCTATGACAGAACTAGGGTTTTTTTTAATTTCATCTTGTCATCTTCAAGTCCTGTAGAGTTTATCTTGATATGCTCAATGATATGTGTAGCCACATGTGTGGCTTTCTATTCAATGATGTTGTTAGCTATTTTGTTATAAGTAGTTCTTTTCATGTTGAACATAGTATATGAAATGTTGGATAAGATCGTTATTTTGGCCTTTGTATCGATAGAAGTGTCCAGTGGTCAATATGGAGGACGGGTATAAATATTTGGCATAGAATGTTTTACTTTAGGTACTAAAAAAGTCTATGAAGTTCTTCGGATTCCTTCTTCAGAGTGATGTCCCCAACTATATCATAGAAGACATTGTATACATCATCCAACTCATCATCTAGAAGTAATTGGCGAGCGGTCATGATGTTTATAGTCACATATCCTCCAATGGTGAGAAAGTTGCAATGATATGGACGTTGAATGTGGATATGATATCTCTCAAAGATTTTAATTATTCCATCACCACTGGGATTGATAATTTTCATGATGAAGTTTAGGTCTTCTAGAAATAATTTATAGCAAGAATCTTTGTCGAAGTTATCAAAAGTGGGTTGTATTAGATCTATAGGTGCTAATTCTAAAGAAGCTTCATCTTCATTGTGGATAGAATCATGTTCATTGATGGTCACTTCCTCTTTTTCCTATGGTTCTATGATATCATTCTAAGTGGGGAAGTGGCTCCTACATCTTCATGAGTAGTTGAAGGTGTAATAGGGTTTCTAAGAGGGGATCCTTAATGTGTTAAACATTTTTTTGGTAGCCATCTATTTGGATTTTTTTTCTGGTATGGGTGGGCGGGGTTGGATGTTTGATTCTAGAGGAGGAGGTGTAGGAAGTTTTGACTGTGAGGAAGGAGGGGCCTTTGATTTTATTTGTAAATTTTTCAGTTGTTTCCTCCATGGAGTTTGTTTAGGAAGGGGAATGAGTGAGTACATTCTCCTTGGGACGTCTTGCATGTGTTCATCATAGAAAAATCACCTATCATGGATGATTTCCATGATATCATTACCTGTCATCTCGTGAAACTCCTAATTAGATATTTGATCGAGGGGAATTTCCATGTTCAGTGCTTCATTGATCCTAAGCACTATGAAAATTTTGTCTTATGAATAAGACAATTGTCAGGGTCCACTTCACCTGATGTGAAACTCTCTCTAGTTTAGATGGTACCACCCATTTGTCCCCTATATGAGGCGTTTAAGGAGGGTTGAGATCATCAGGAATTCCCTTGTTTCTTCCTTTTCAAAGAACATCCCTCCACATGGAACGTCCTTGGTGGTTTAGTTGTAAATATTTACCCACCTTGTGGAGAGATCTACCATAGTCAAAAGTCAATGGTTAAAGGCCTTGAAGGAGAGATTTATGAACTTTATATTACTTATTTTATGTAGAGTATCTAGTAGCTCCTCAACTGAAGGAGCCTTATTATTTTCCACATATAGCTAAGAAGCAAGATTGGATGTGGCATTAAAAATGAGCCCTACTTTGTGCATGTACATATACACTTTCATTTTGGTTCCACAAAGGACTTTGAAGAATACTTTGTTGACAGATATTTGATGTCGAAAGGTTTATTGCAGCTCATTCTTTGTCAAAGAGTATGTGTTGTTGTTTTAGATGGCATCTTCCCCTAGTTTATCATCATCAAGTATATATTCCATAAGATGGATGTCATGGAGTAACATACCTAACACTGTTCCATATCCATGTTCTTCATTTTCTGTGGTAGCAATGGTTGCATTGCTAGATTCATAACATCAATCGTCAGTGGCTCAGGGAACACTAGATTTTTGGTTTTCCTTGGGGCGTTATTGAACATCTAGTTCATGTATCCCTCATCTTGTTCAAAAATATGTTCCTATATTTCCACCTCAAAAGGATTTAGGTGAACTCCTCCTTCGATCGATTCAACCAATAAAAAATCATTGACAAAGTCTTAATAGTTAGTGAGAGGTGGTGGAGCCTTATAATCAGAAGGAGGGTGTAACAACACAATCCCCTTGTTATCCCCCATTAAGGTGGACTGAGAAGGCACGTGCCATTATCATAATTCCAGGATCAAGGTTTAGAAATTTTGTTGAATGGAAAAGAGTTTGCTAACAATATGAAGATAGAAATTAATAAAAAAGTATAAAAGTATAGAGAAATATCTAAAATGTTGTGAAAGAAAAACATGGCCAGTTCATCTCTATATTGAGTACGTGGGGAAAACAAAATATGCACATGTAGGTGTAACAAAATAAACCACCATAGAAAGAATTATTATTATTTAATTGAACATGCATTTTTTTATAACTTCTCGACCCATATTTTCTCACTCTTTGTGGTATACCCTCTCTTTAGGGCATTATTTTTAGGGTACCCTCTCTTAAGATTTTGTTCCATGTAGTAGACTCTCAAAAACACCCCCCACTCAGGCTTGGTTTAATATCAGCTTTCCTTTATCGACTTGACATTTTAGTGATCTTCCTATCCCAGCTTCATCATTGATCATCGTAATGAATTCTTCCTCTCACAGGTTCATTCAACTCACTAAAGATGGCATATTGGGCACGAGCAAGTTATGTTCCAATAAAATGATACACATATGGCCTTATAGTTTGAAGGTTAAATAAAAAACCAAGTAGGTTTATTGTATTCATTTGTAACATTTTGAAAAACATCAGAAGTCGATAAGGAGAGTATTCATAGTTGTAACTATGTACATTTCATCAATATGACTTAATTTCTAAGAAAATAAGAGTAGTTTCAACCAACCAAGCAATCAACCTATAATTAATCTTTAACACCCAAGTATTACTATTATGTTCATAAAATATCACTTAAGACTGAATTGGGCCCTATACTATTATGCCTACACATGTTCAATATAGAGATATACTGCCGCATTTTAGTTTCACACCATTTTAGATATTTCTATATACTTTTTTAATTTTCTAATATTTTCTATCTTCATATTGTTATTAGACTCTTTTCCATTCAATGAAAATTCTAATAATTATTTTTTATTTGCTAAACCTTTATCCTAGAATTTTTAATGGCCCTTGCCCTCTCGGTCAGGCTTAATTGGGGATAACAGGGAGAGAGGGTCGTTACAGATGGTTTCACCCATTTATCATGTGATCAGTTGTTTTTTGTACCTCCTAACTTGCCTTTCTCGATTCAAGAGTGACACCATTTTCTCTAGTTCCTTTGACATTCTCTAGGGAAATTCCTGGTCGGGTCCTATTGGAGAAACTCAATCTGAACAGTCTTTGGGTTCTTCTGGTGATCTGGGTTGATCTATGGAATGTCCCAGCGAGGTTGAGGAATTTGCATCATCATTCTCCCTAGCGGGCACCTCCATGTTCATTTCATATTCTTCTTTTGCATGTTCAGTAGATAGTTCTACTATGACTTCCTATGCTGAAGGTGGTGTAGCTCGGCTAATGTTCAACTTTACAAACACCATATCTACTTTATAATTCGAGTTCTATTTCAGGTGAGAAGGAGGCTTCCTCATCGATTATATTATGTATTTTAGATGAGGGTTCTTCACGGGAAGGCGACATCGTCGATGCCTCCTTTTGTTTCTTATTTTCGGTACTCAGTCACTCAATCTCCTCTTACTTATTTTGCTATTGCCTTAGCAGAGCCACCTCTCTTCTCATTCTATAAGGGTCTCCATAACCTACAATTAGTTTATAGCAAGAAGTTGCATCTGTTGAGACAGGCTCAACAATGGCTGCATATCTTTTGTTATTTTCTCGACCTGTGAGGTTAGTGATGATACATTTAAAGTTAAATAAGAAATATTTAGGGAAGAGTTAGATACTAGCTCATGGAGGTCATTTATTTCTTGCCTAATCCCCATGAACTTTAATATGGAAGGGGTTCTTTGTTATTACACTTTATGCTTCTTTGAGCTTGCCTCCTCCTCAGGATCCTTTCTTTATATTGAGATGATGTTCCCTTCATCTCTGAGCAGGCTGTGTTCAGTCTCCTTGGATCAGTGGGAGGGTTCTCTTCTAGAAGTTTCTTTTTCTGCCTCCATTTTATAGTCTTGCTTTCCTTTGGCTAAAATGTTTTATCATCTACACCTTCTTGATTTGATAGTGTCTCGGTCAAGATTTTTCCTTTTTCTTCTCCAGGCATAGTATGGTGGGATTACACACTCACTTTTATCTAGGGCGCTCTTGTCTCTTGGAGTTTCAGTTGAATTTCAGACAATATTTTAGTTGGTTGTTCTATAAGTTGGTAGTTATTGGTTGAGCCACCTCTTATTTTATTGTTATTATCTTGGGTGTTGAGGTTTTCTTCTTTTATACTTACTTACAGTCTTCTTAGGAGTTGTGATTATAAGCTTCTTTGGCAACAATTCTGCAAGCTTGTCTACTATTTGCTCAATTTGTTCCTCCACACGAGTTTGGTCGCTTAATTGTGGGAGAGGTTTGGATCGTGACTATATTTTTAAGATGTCTTCATCCTAAAACACTATTTTGTTGCAGTCATAATTTATCATCTCAATAAGTTGAATGAAATCCTTTGATCACTTAAATTTGTAGAAGCACTTATATTTATACCTTTTAAGATGTTTGTGAACATCAAATATCCGACATCCACAAATATTTCCCCCTTAGAATGTGTAAAGTGTTTTAACTCTTTTAGGTAGCCTAGTCGGTAGGAGATATATGTTATGAGGCCACCCATGTAGAAATCTTGGAACCCATATGGTCCCATAGTTGCTGTTAATCTATCGATTAAGATACAACCTGTTATGACTGATTCGTTCTCCAGGATAATCCACAAGATCTAAATATCCATTTGGGTTACATTTATGGTAAATGATTTGAAGAATAGGGCATTAGCAAATATCTTGTGCATTACTTGCTTTATGCCTGAGTTTATATGGGTGGCTTTTGATTGCCCAGAGTTGGATCAATATTCCTTTGTCTTTCCCAGGTTTGGTTGATGAGAAATACTGGGGTATCTCTATCTATTATAGCCTTTTTGGGTGCTTTGGCTGGCTCAATTGTGTCAGTGAAGATAGAATTCAACCATTTCTACGTCAAAATGTACACCTACTTGACTATCCTAACTACCATATTGTATCCTCCCTTGCATTCTTTGATTTAATCCACTATCACTGGAAATGTTTTCAGCGATGACATAAATTCCAATATATGTTCTTCATAAAAGATATGATTGTTGAAGCAGATTTTATATAGTCTCACCTCATTCAAATGTTCTTTCACCCATTGGTAGATTCCTAGTTATACATGGGTGTTGACATCCCCAAATCATGATTCCCTAAAGGATTTGTTCCCTAACATCTGGTTCCACACCTTAGCATGTTCATCATCCCTTGGGACAAAATATTTATCAGGCTAAGGTTTGTAAACTACATTGGTCACCTAGGGGTTGTCAATGTCAGAGATCTTAGTGGTGATGGTGAATTCCCATGTATGGGTTGTTGTTTTTTCCTCAGTATCTTCCTTCTTAGATGCTTTAACCATCTTTCTTTATTTCTCTTCTTGAGGAGGTTTTGTTGCTTTCCTCTTTTGGAGGTTCTTAATATCATCTGAGGGTGTGTACTAAGAAGTTTTTGTACCTTTTGACTGTTCAAAGATATATGTATCCTCTAGAATTGGTTCCTCAATTGCTTTAGTTTGTCTGCCTCTAGTGTGGCTTTGATATTGGCTAGGGTAAGGTCCCCATGGATTTGTATATGCAACAACCTCATCTTTTAATTTCTACATTCTCTCAATTTCCTCTGTTCTAAGTGTTTCTCTTATATTGCTTGTCACACTCACTCTTTTAACTAGTCCTTTTCAACTATTTTCTCTTAGCTTGTATTACCTACAATTTTAACTTAGTCTCAATGTAGATATATGGATATATATTGTGCAAAATTGTTAGGCCAATAGCAGATTAGAAATGTGTAACCAGTTAAATTAGGTGATCACTTTTACAATCAGGTCCTAAAAGTGGAGATTTGTAAACTAATGGTATCGACCAAATGACGGTGTTCATGCAACCTTCTAATGGTTCAGATAATCGATGGCTCAGAGGGGTTCATCAAATATTGGTCTTCTGATGGCTATGAAAACCTTTGTCCCTAGACAACTGACATTCATTCCTTCAAGTCAATCAATGGAAAATAAAACAAACATATTTTGATTGTTGTTAAGAACCAATGGCATTGGATAACTAATATGTTGAAGAGGTGAGGTGGGTCGATGATCACCTTCTAATGGTCAGTACCCTGATTAGAAAACAAAGGTCGGGGCTGGCGGTGTTCAACTCGATGGTGGAAGAGAATAGATGAAGCACCTTCCAATGGAAGTTTGTCGACGAGGAGTCACGGTGATAAGAAATTAAGATACCAAAGGCAGTAGACAAAGATGAAGCAGATAATCTGAAAGCTTGTGTTCTTCTAGGAGGGTGACACTAGTCAAAACTGATGGAGAACAAATAAGGGTTTACTGGTCATCAACGTTTTTGTTTTCTCCACCTAGTTCGTACATCATGTCGTTAGAGTTCCAAGCATCATCAAAGACTAAGGTTTGACATTGCATGCATGGTGGCTTCTTGCCTTAGTTCTCATGCTGTTATCAATGTTGGAGATATCTGACTCTAGTTCAACATCTTTCAACGGAAGAGGTTGATGATGACCTAGTGTCTTTCAATGGTAGTGAGGTGACTAGTTATTTTCCTTGATTTGATGGTATTAGGTGGCTAGGGTTCACTTTTCTCCTCAACTTTAACTCCACTCGTATGATTGTAGCATGCAAGTGTCGACCCCCTTTCCTTTTTTAGTTTCCTCTTTAAGAATATGTCAGACCTTCAACCTGTAGGACCTTCGGCGGGAAGCTTAATGTCATTTGATGGTAGGATTGTATCCTTGCGTTCCAATGGATTCACTAGATTCTTATCTTCCAATGGCACAACAGTAGTCATGACTTTCAATGGCCAAACTGGACATTGAGATTCGATGATGAAGGTGACTTCACACCTTCTGATGGTGTTGTTGATGTCTTGCTTTCAAATGGATTCACTACATGTTCTTCTGGTTTGACTAGACTCCCACCTTCTGATGGTGGGTCAGCTCCTTACGCATCTGAGTGTGCAACCAATCGTAACACAGGGAGATAATATGATGGTTCCCCTTTTGTGATCAATGGATGATACCTTCAACAGAGAAACCTATCTCAGATTATTCATTAACTTTATTCTATATACACTAACATTATGAAACATAAGTAAATTAGAAAAATAACAAGGCAATAAAAATCTAATATTAATCCTATTGGTTGAGGAATAAATTAAACTAGAATTTTATGAAAATATGGTTAAGAAAAGCTTGGGTTACCTCCTAAGAAGCACTAGTTTATAGTCTTTGGCTTGACTATCTCTAGGTTTCATCAGGGTTTTTGGTTAGGTGGTGCTTGGGATTGTTCATCTAGTTGAACCTCAACTCTTCTCCTGAATACTACATCTTCATAGTACCTTTTTACCTTGTGCCCATTTACAGGGAACATGCCTATCTTTTCACTTAACAACTTCATCATTCTTGATGGATAAATTTTTGACATTGTGAATGGTCCTAACCATCTGGACCTTATTTTTCTGGAAAAAAGTCATATAATTAGTTGAGTAATAGGACTTTGTATCCTTCAAGTATATTTTTTATTTTCAAGTGGGTATCATGTCACATCTTTGTTTGTTGTTTATAAATTCAAATATTCTCATATGCATGCATATGAAGTTCTTCTAATTCTTTTAAATGTAGGAACCTCTTTTTAGTGGCTAGTTCCAGATCCATATATAAGAATTTCATTTCCCATAATGCTTTGTGCTCAAGTTCAACTGGAAAATGGTATGTGTTCCCATACATCAATGTGTATTGGGTAGTTCTTATACAAGTCTTATATGCATTACAGTAAGCCCATAGACCATCGTCAAGTTTCATAGACAAATCTTTCCTAGTAAACTTGATTGTCTTTTCTAGGATCTATTTTATCTTTCAGTTTGACACCTCAATTTGACCATAGGTTTGTGGGTGATAGGAAGTGACAACCTTGGGCCTCACTCCATACTTTCATAGTTGGGATTTAAAGTGACTTCCACAAAAATGGGATCCCTCGTCACTTATGATGGTGTGTGAAACCTTGTATCTTGAGAAGATGATCTTCCCAAATAGTTTTATCACTACTTTTGAATCACACGTGGGCATAGAAACTACTTCCACTAATTTGGATACATAATCGATAGCCACCAGGATGTATTGGTTACCTCTCGATGATGGGAATGGCCCCATGTAAATAATTCCCCAGACATCAAAATTTTTCACCTCTATCTAGTCAAAAAGAGGCATCTTTTCTCTCCTTGATTTGTTTCTGGTGTACTGGCATTCTTTGCAAGACTTAACATAAGCATGAGCATCCTTGAACATTGTGGAACAATAGAACTCATATTGGAAAAAAAATGTTGTGGTCCTGTCTCCGCCCAAGTGCGCACCATAAGGAGATGAATACATTTATACATGATTTTTAGTACTTATTCTTTTGGAATGCAACATTTATATAGGTTATCAACACCCATCTTAAATAAGAGTGGGTTGTCCCATTAGTAGTTTTTCACATATGAAAATAACTTCTTCTTTTCATTATAGGTAATATCTTGTAGAAATGGACAACGCTAGATAATTTTAGATATATGTGAATTGTGGTACATTATATTGAATTATCTTCACCATCATTAGTGCTTCATTAGTGTAGTTTCCATTAATATAGAATGAATCATCATTATCTAGAACAATTCAGGATAAGTAGTTAGCCACCACATTTTATGTTCCTTTCTTATCAATGATCTCATGGTCAAACTCCTGTAGAAGGAGTTCTCATCTCAGGAGTCTTAGTTTCATGCCTTTTTTCTACATCAGATACTTAATGGCACCACAGTCTATGTATATTGTTACCTTTGACCCCGTTAGGTAAGACCTAAACTTGTCGAAAGCATAGACTATCTCCAGCATCTCCTTTTAAGTTGTGGTGTAGTTTACCCGATTGCATAATCACTCAAATCACACATCAATTCAAATGGTATCTTCAAGTGTTGTTCTTGGGGAAATGGAGCAGAAGTCAAAATGTTCTTTAAGGTTTTAAAAGCTTGCTGACATTCATCATTGAAATCAAACACAACATCCTTGACAAGAAGGTTAGACATAGGCATAGATATTTTTGAGAAGTCATTAATGAATATCATGTAATAACCTGAATGTCCAAGAAAACTTCTCACCCTGTCATAGATTTTGGGGGTGGGAGCTTAAAAATAGCTTCCACTTTGCTCAAGTTCACTTCAATTCCTTTTTTAGAGATTTTATGACCTAGTACAATTCCTTCTTGTACCATGAAGTGCCAATTTTTCCAATTCAAGATTAGTTATTTTTCATTGCAACATTTCAAAACTTGGGATAGATTTCTTAGGCAACTGTCAAAGTTAATGCCATACATAGAAAAGTCATCCATAAACAACTCCATGATGTCTTATAGGAATTCTGCACACATAGAAATCATGCAACATTGTAATGATACTGGTGCGTTGCAAAGACCAAAGTACATTCGTCTGAAAGCATATGTCCCACAAATGCAAGTAAAAGTCATTTTTTCCTGGTCATCTTGATGTAAATGAACTTGGTAGAATCTTGAGTACCCATCAAGTAAATAGAAATACATGTAATGGGTTGAACATTCTAGAACTTGGATGATGAATGACAGTGGGAAGTGATCTTTTGTGGTTACAGTATTTAATGTTTGTAGTTGATGCACATTATCCAACTTGTGACAGCTCTAGTCTCTACTTCATCGCCATTTACTCATTTTTCCACTGTCATGCCCCCTTCTTGGGTACCACATGGATTGGGCTTACCTATTCTCTATCACATATTTGATATATAATTCATGTTATCTGAGTTTGAAAACTTCCTTTTTTATTATTTCTCTCAAGTTCTGAATAAGCTTTCTCTGAGGTTGGGAAAGGGTTTTTGCATTCTCTTCAAGGTGGATTGTGTGCATGTAGTCGGCTGGACTGAGGCCTCTACATAATATCCAATTGCCTTCCTCCTCATCTTGAGTCCTCTTATAAGCTTTTACTATTGATCTTCTATCAAGGAAAAGTTTATAAGGATATGATTTTTCTCATCATTATCTAGATACTCATACTTTAGGCCTTCAGGAATTTGTTTCATCTCACACTTGGGTTTAGGAGCTTCTTTCTCCTTGGGAGTTTGTTCCAGCAAAGTCAATTTCACTGTTTCTATTGTTGTATCATCTTCATCGATGTAATCATCATTAGATTGATTAATATATTCCAATATGTCAACAACCATTGGGTCTTCTTCATCGAGAGTGGCATTGTTAAGATCCCTCATTAGTGGGTCGACCATTGCATTTTTTTCCTAAAATTCTTAAGGAAATTGGTTGTAATTGTCCTTGAAGTAAACTGACTCAAAAAGAGAAGGTTCCCTCATGCAATCTTGAACATGAAAGTCGATGTTGTCGTTTTCCACCCTTATAGTAATGATTCCATGTTGAACATCTATTATAGATCTTCCTATGGAGAGGAACGGTCTTCCAAATATCATCAGGTAGGTGGGATCTTCCACGGTGTCAATAATAACTATATCATAAGGAATGAAAAATCTTCTCACACAAATTGAAACATCCTCTATTAATTCTAGTCGACTTGTAAAGGAATGATCTACTAATTGAATCTGCATCCTAGTTTTCACCAAGTCTTAAAGACCTAGTCTCTGGGCTAATGTGAGAGGCACCAGGATGATGCTTGCTCCCAGATCAGCCAACCCTTGTCTTACTGATTGTCTCGCACATTGAATGGGATTGTAAATGTGTCGGGTCTTTTTTTTGTTTAGACAAAATATTTTCTTGCACGAAAGTGCTTGACGTCTCCTCATATGCACATCTTCTATTTGTTACAAGATTTTTGAAAAACTTTGCATAAGCTGGAATCTCCTCAATGCCATCTTGAAAAGTAATGTCTAGGTGCAACTTCTTTACATATTCCAAAAACTTCTCATATCCTTTCTTCAAGTGGGACTTTATAAACTTTTAAGGGAAGGGGATATTTGGTCTATAGGGATCCCTATTAGCTAGGGATTCTTCAGCTGCATCTAAATTATTCTCTCTCAATGGCTTCTTTTCCTTGCCTTTTTACTTTGACTTAACTTTTTTTGTGATGATCTCTACATCGGACGCTTCCTCTATTGTGTCAGTCTTTAGTAGGGACTCAGTGATAGGGACGTTTTCTTGAGTAGCTTCACTTGTTGGCATTTCCAGCTCCTTCCCTGATTGGATCATTGCCATCTTTGTAGTCTCAATCATAGAGGGAATATTTCATTCTGGGTTTTTGATTAGTTCTGATAGTTATGCCAGTTGTTGATCAATTTTCCTATTCTGGACTAGAATATCGACCATTTGAGCTGTAACTCCCCACAATAGGGATCGCATCATGTTTAGCAAGCAAGTATTGTTTATAGCACTCTAGCTTAACTGTTTGTTTATGGCATCCTGTATCTCTACAAAGGCCAATATATCAGACATTAAATCCTATTGATTAGAGGCCTGGCCCTAACTTTGTCCTAGTCCGACTCCTCCAAAATTTTGATTTTGTCCTTGACCTTGGGAATTGTTCCTATTTTGTTGATAGTTTGTGTTCCAAATAAATCTAAAGGGTCCACCGCCCCTTCCAAACCCATGTGGTATGTTGGGTGTGTTATTAGGAGTGTTTAATAGTTGATAATTTTCATCTACATCCTTGTTTCAACGAGAGAATTTGGGATGACCAGGTCTCTTGAAACTGATAAAGGAGACATTCTCTCAATCATCTTCTTGGCTGCCCTCCTCCGATTAAGATAGATATAGTTATCCATCCATGCCCTACTTCTCCACACGTGACACACTACATAATTTTTTTGTCTTTTCTCTTTCCTTTGGTCCCAAAATCTTTTAATAGACAAGTGTCGAAAGCAATCTTTTGAATCTGAGCAGTTACAGTTTCCAGATCCTTAGATTTAACTATTGTCCCTTCAATAGATACTTTTTTGGTCATCCCCTATCATAATCTAGACCATCTTGTAGTGCAACCATGTTGTCTATGATCTTCATAGTTTTTTGTGGGTTCTTATCTAGGAAATCACTACCAACTATTGCATTAAGAGAGGTCCTTTTAGAAGTTGTGTGGCCATTATAGAATGAAGTTACAAGGAATGCCTTGTCATAGTTGTGATGGGGAAATTTTCTTTGATACTCCCAGAATATCTCACATGCCTCATATTGGTTCTCCCTTGGTTTTTGTCTGAAGCCCATGATCTTGTGTCTGTTTCTAAGGGTCTTCTCTAATGGGTACAATTTGGTGACAAAGGTGTCAACCAAAGGCGCCCATCCATTAATGCTTTTGTATTTCAAGGATAGGTACCAAGACATGGCCTTGTCCCTTAGTGAGGAATTGAATTCTTTGCAGTATATAACTTCTTGTGGAAACCTGTTCATCTTAGTGGTGCCACAAATGTTCTTAAAAGCATCAAGGTGATTACACAAGTTATCATACAAGGAGTTTCCTCCAAAAGTCCTTTGTTGAATCAGATTTATAACTACGGGTTTAAGCTCAAAGGTTGCCACATTGAATCAAGGGATGAAGATAGGACATCTAGATTCATTGTCTAGTATGGCGGCCAACACCCAAAGAGAAGGTCCTCTGTCATCATCTTCGTCATTATGGTTGTCCTCATTGTTTCTATTTATTCTAGATCCACTATGAGGAGGACATTTAGCTTCATGGTAGAGTTCTTCCTCTTCTTTCTAATGGTGGTCCTCATCCCAATCTCCATTGTGCTCCTCTTCAAGATCCTACACTATTGGGATGGGGATGACTAGTGACCTATGAGGAGACATGATTCTTATAGTTGGTGGTGAATGTAGTTTGGTTTACTCAATCTTCTTGAAACAAGTTGCACAATCAAGTTAAGTACTAGATGTGTGATATGAAATATTCAAGAGAGTAAGAGATATTAGATCTGAGATGTGCGGTCAAGTCTATTGCTAGAGTTGAGGTACATGTGTATATTAAGCAGTCTCAGGTTCTTTTCATTACCGGTTGCCTTGTTCCTTACAACAATGTCAAAAAGTTGATTGGCACAAATCAATCATCCAAAAAGGATAAGATCTAGAGTAATTGGACTTTTAAATGTATAACCTTACACTTAGACCCCTACAATGATAATAACGAGGTCCAATATAGTAGCTCGGGGTTGAACCACTTGAACAAGGGTGGTAAGTGCTAAGAATAGAAAGTCTTGGCTTAGTTACTCCAATCAAGGGGTAAAATAAGGTGTGAGTTCCATGTGGAATAGTGGTTCTCCAACAAACAATCAACAAATAAGAAAATTAAAATGAAAGATAAACAAAGAACTAGAATGACAAAGGATGGGATCACAAATATTGAAGGAAATTTTGATTGGGTTATGTTATATAAGATCACTCACCAACCAGCAATACTCACAACCATTGTATGCCCTTAGTACGTTTATAAGAAATCATCATAAGTGCCTATTTCAACGTCTCTTGAGCTTAGGATGGATCTATATTATAAGGTTGTCTCTCTCTCGAGATGGTGAATAAATAGTCACAAAGAAAACATACGATCATTATCTTAACCATTCCAACATTCAAATACATTCATGCAACTCCATATCTCTTGCATATAGGTTAATACTACTCTCTTGAGGTATTAATAATCAGACAACACAAGATGGTTGCTAATGATGAAAGTGAAGTATTAAGAACAAGAGTATGAAGATAAACATTGCAAGAGAATATATTCAATGAATCTTAGTATCTACATGTTTGGAGAGCCTTAGTAGCAACTCCCAACCCAAATTAACTGACTAGCCACTCATGGTAGTGAATGAGATATCTAAATTACAAGTAGGAGAAGACATGAAGATGGGGAGGATGAGATGGAGATGGAAGAGAGTGAAACAATTTAGAGAAAAAGGGAAAGAAACACCAACAACAACCCCAATGAAACTAGGGTCAATGAAAATCTTCTCCTCTCAGAACATGACAATGGCGGTGAAGATGGCTTCTATGTTTTCCTCCTTTTCTCGATGAAGGAATGAGGTGATACTTGGTGATGAGGGAGGCTTGTTGACCCTTGGACTCTCATCCTCTGGGTCCACAAACTAATGGATGGAGATGGGGGTTGATAACACTAAAGCACATCAACAACACTTAGATCAAATCCCATGAGGCGCAACTCGTATACAAAGTGGCCCTCTTAATGTAGAAGGGGGTGTGGTATTTATAGCCCAAGGTTTGAGTCTATGGTTCTCATTAATATACTTTACTTGTGCCTCAAGCTTCCTGAAAACGTGTCTGGGGGCATGATATTGATGGTCTTAATGTTTGATACTTATAACACCACTACCGGTTGGCGATGGTGCATGAAAGCCACCAGTAGGATCATCTATCATTCATGAAAATTTGTTGGCATCGGCCAACACGCCATCTCTAGGCAAGTCTGTTGATCCTTTGGGATGCAGTGTAGGTGGACAACTTTGTTTGACGTCTTCCAGTGTGACTCTATCAGAACGCCATCTAGGTAGGTCTTCATAAGAAGTGAGTCTTCAGTAGGCGACTTAAGAAAACTTATCTCTGGCCTTTAGTAGCTAGAATAGATGGGCATTCTGTCCATTGCCTTCTATTGGTTGACTAGTCGGGTACTCCCCTGGATTCCATCAATCCTTAGAACTGATGGGGGTCAGATTGGTGGATTCACTGATGGGGGGTCATATTGGTGGATTCTTAAATTGATGGATCATCTGGGGTGCCAAATGTGTGTGGAGGGTATCCATCGATGTGGAAACCAATGGGAGTCATTTCCTAGGTTAAAACAATTTCACGGTGAATTTCTTGTAGGGAAATTGTTAGCTAATCAACAATCAAAACATAAATTTTAAAAATGAGAAGAATGTAAGAATTTTTAAGTAAAATTGTATAATGGGAGGAAATTATGGGCAAAATTAGGCAAGGTATATCCACAAAATTGGATGTTATCGATACTTTAGAGGTTTTGGAGGCTAAACACCCATAAAATACACCTCCATGTAAGACAAGTCTTTTGGTTTTAGAAGATCCCCTCTTAGTAGATGTTGACACTGTCCTTCAGTGTATCAAATATTTTCCTAAATGAACTTCATGTGGAAGATATTGGTTGAGGGCCCAACACATCTTAGACTTTTTATGTGACAAGGGTTCTACTATTGCCACATATATCTTACATGTCATTTTGTCAATGCAGTTTATCAAATAGCATTATTCTGGGAAGGACGGACCTTTAAGACTCTTAAACACCTTTTAATCAATAGTGTTTGTCCCAAGTCTCAATGTTAGGATTTTGGCCTCAACATCAACGAGTGAACTAGCAATCACAAGGAAGGGTCGCCCAAAGATAAGAGGATATTGTAGATCCTCTTAGATGTTCATGATGACAAAATCACAGGGGCAATAAGACTTGGGGGCCACTCTCAAAGCATGTCTTCTACGATATCCATGGGGGTATTCATAGAAGAATTACCAAGTTTAATCACAATGCTGGTAGGAAGAATGTCAGTAGTAAAGCCTAGTCATCTACACAAGTTGTAGGGCATGATTGAATACTTGCCCCAAAATCAGCTAGGCCTTTCCAGCATGTATTGCCCCCAACAAAGCAAGAGATGCCAAATGATCCTAGATCATTGAGTTTTTTAGGCATCTTGCTTTGGACGATGTCTGATTTTGTTCGATCTATTTTCACATTCTCGACTTCCTCTATTCAGTACTTTTGAATGAGGAGATCCTTGAAAATTTTAATCCATGATGGCATTTTAGCTAGAGAATCCAGGAAGGGAATATCAAACTATGACTACTTCATCGCTTCCTTGAGTACCATGACTCTCGAGTCTAACTACGTTCAAGCTAGGCAACTTTGGTATGGAACACGTGGCTTGTAGAAGGGCACCAAATGTATAGAAGGGGGAGTTGGTGTAGCTTCTTATGGCTTATTGGGATTGGGAAGGTCGTCTTCCACTGGAGATTCAATCATTTGTTCTATAGGTATGGCTATACTGGCTTGTAGACGGGAACCACAAGTATAGAAGGGGGAGTTGGTGTAGCTTCTGGTTCTAGTCTAGGATTGGACATGTCACCTTCCACTAGAGATCTAGTCACTGGTTCTACTAGTATGGCTATTTGTATAGCCATTGGGGTGGTTTCTTCATCGTCATCATCCTCAGGAATAAGCCTATTGTTGTTGATGATAGGGACTGGAGGTTTTGGTAGCACACCACTAGAGTGTGTGCACGAGCTTTACTTGTTCCTCCTGTTGCTTACAACATTTAGAGTGTGTGCTTATGACCCACAAATGAGCCTTCTTGAAGATAAACATCGCATCAATCTGCATCAATCAAGCCTTCATAGATTTGTTGTAATATTACTAACTCGCCAATATCTTCTTAATTATCTAGGAGACTTTGATCATTATAGAAGGCACACTCTAATTTCCACCTTGTCCTCGAAGTAGTTGGTCTTGTTGATTGTAGGGATGTTGTCCTGAGTTGTAGCTATTTCCCTGTTTGAAATTATTATGATATTGGGAAATATTGTAGTTGCTCTGACAATAGTTTTGTTGTTATTGGAAACAAGGAGGACCCTAAACTTGATTTTGGTTGCATCCTTGCTGGAGTTGGTGAGGGTTTCCGGCACCTTTGGGTTTCCATATTGGAACCCTAGATTGTTTCTTGGCCTATTAGGGTATTAGTACCCCTGTCCTGGAATGAAGTTGACAACATTGACCTCATCAATGATTGGAGTGATATCAAACTGAGGCTGGTGCATTTTCAAAGTGGTCTGGCAGATATGGTTACATTGCATGCTTGTGTGGCCTTTTGCACTACACACATGGCAGACTTCTGGGTTAAATCTATTTTGGAAAAAGGTTTGGCCTCTCAGCCCACCATTTAGGAGGGTTGACTCGAGGCTTTTTTGCTTGAGAGCGAGCATTTTTAGAGATTGAAAAATGCTCTGAACTAAAATTTATCTTCTTCCATTTCCACCTTGAAATGCCTCCTTTGTGAGATGAGCCCCGATTGGCTTGGTTCTCGACTCCCTTGTGGATGACCTTCCAGGCATCGTCGAAGCTCTTTCTCATGAAGTCTACATTAGAAGTGGCATCAAGGAACTTTTCCATGTCACAATCGACACCCCAATAGAAATGCTCACGCATTTGTGGAGGGAGAAGCCAAGGATGAGAGAATTTGTGTAGCAACTCAATGTATCATTACCAGGCTTGGAAAAGAGTCTTAGGTGGATCTTGCTTGAATCGTGTGATTTCCCCTCTGATTTGATAATTGATTGAGGGCGGAAAAAACTACTCAAGGAACTGTTCTGAAGTTCCTCCAAAGTTCTAATGCTTCAGTCATCTAGGGAGTTGTACCACACCCTAGCTTTGTCCATGAGGGAGTAATAGCATAGCCTTAGGTAATTGACTTCTCTTAGATGCTAGCTTTCTTACTTAGTCCTCATAGGTCTATGAACTTTTGCAAATGATCATGGGCATTCTCACTGGTGCGTCCTGTGAAACTATTGTTTTGCATCATCATCACCCAATTTATCTTGATTTTGATGTTTTGAGCTTTGATTGGTGGTTGAACAATTAGGTTGCATAAATCTATAGCTTTTGGTATAGAGAGCTTTTGCAGCTCTCTCTATCAATTCTCTTCTTTAGTTTCTAGTCATTCTGTTTGCATTGCAACCTTGGCTTTGTCCAAGAGCCTATCTCTTTATGCTACAAGCACCGCTTCAACCCTATAATTGATCTCCTCTTCAACTATCTTGGATTGGTGTGCACAAAGGATCTTCTGGTAGGTTCACTGGGTTTTGGGATCAAAATCTAGTCATGGATCGGCACTAGAGGAGCATCACATGGACTATAACCAGATCATGAGGAAGAAGAACTACCCCAAGTAAGATCGCTGATGTGGACTGATATTCAAGAGGATATGCAATGGTGTCAATTGAAAAGTAAAAAACCTAACTAATCCAAGTTGGTTAAGATGATCATAAAATTCTATTTTTCTTGGCAATGGCGCTGATGTGGATATTATCGCAACACAAAATTCACTAAGGGAGAAATACCTAGAGTTTACTTTTAGTATCGTACAATTATCACCACCTACAAATGAACAAATCTTATTATAGTATAGTTCAGGATTGAACCCAAAGGACAATAGTTTTAAGAACTAATCTGATCAAAGTAAATGGACAAGAACTAGTAATCAACACAAGATTTGGATTTGATTTTTGATTATACTAAGTTGCAAATAGTAAAGGCTGAATAATATATTTGCTAAATCAATGGATGGGAACACTAAGGTGGAATGAGTTTTGCCACCGCTACCTATCACTCACTCTCTAACTACATCATAGCTAGCATGAATATGCATATGTTGAGACTAGGAAAATCCCCCTTTTAGCATTAGGATTAAAACCTAGACAGATATCAATATAAGATCACCATTTAGTTACCTAGAAATCATACATACATCGCCCCAAAAAGTACATATATGAAATTCTCATCACGAATCCCTACTCTAGACTTCTTCCAATGGGCCTTCACATAGCCATGAAGTAATTATGTTTATTTTTCTGCCTCCTTGAGCCAGCTAACACTCTCTTTTTCTTTCTAGTAAATCTTCTCCCATTTAAGCATTTCCTCAATTATACCCTCCACCTCATTTCGTTCTTATCTTATGTTTTGATACCTAGATGAACCCCCCATTACTTGTAGCCTTTTCACCCATTCTTCTCCAAAACCATGCACATAATTTCTAACAACATAATCACAACAAATAGTTGTTAGAAATGCAAGATTACATTTTCCGTATGACTCCTCAACCACTTTTACCACATCTAGGATACCCCCTCTAGGGTTAAGTCCTTGCAAGTGACTTTAAGGCTACCTTCTCCATCCTGAGCTTGGTACCTGGAGTCACCTCTCCAGGTGCCCTATGGTCTTCCCTCTGGGGCTTGACTCACGTTGACCTTCCCTCTAGGGCTTGGTCCATTATCTTACATCCAGAGGGGTATGTAGGTTTGAGCGAGTCACACTTATACTTAAATTGTTATACACATAGTCACTTTAAAGATTGCAATAATGACACATCCAAACAGTTTAATTGTAGTGCAATCGATAAAGTCTCAAGAAATGCTGAGAAACTAAAGCGTGTACTCATAAATAACCACATATCTGTTCTGCTGATTTGAGATAGAAATATTCCAGGAAAGTAGGAAATCCAAGCAAGCACACAACAAGATCTTGAAATAAGCATACAATTTCCTTTTACTACTCATGTTATCAAGATCTATCCAATATAACTTTCTCCTTAGGGTTTCTACTTCTTTTTAGGGTTCCACTTGCAATTAGGGTTTTGCTATCAATTTTATCACTACAAACCCTAAATAAGAAAAACTACTCATAAACCCTAATAATCATATCCTATCTCTCTTAATAGGCTTAGGATCAACATTTATCTACATATTTCCAAATATTTCAAACTAAACAAATTAATCTCCTTCATTACCCTAGATTAGGGTTTCTACATGCATTATTATGGATTCATAGATTAAAACCTTAAAACGAGAAACTTCTCATCTAGATCAGATTCAAATCTTTCCTTATCATTAACAGGTTATTAGTACATCAAATTAACCCATTAACCATCATAGATTCAATCTTTAATCACAATTAGGGTTTCTAACCTAAGTTTAATGCACTTTTCATCAACTTAATATACTTTTGCAATTAGGAACAAAATAATCTTGTAATACTATTTTTATTAGGTTCCTCATATTTTTTGAACAAATTTCATATATTAAGTTTATCCATCATATCTTTCTAGAAATTTCTATGAATTTTGCAAGAAAAAACATTATATTGGATTATCTGTT
Source organism: Alisma plantago-aquatica (assembly GCA_963693085.1). Taxonomy (NCBI): domain Eukaryota; kingdom Viridiplantae; phylum Streptophyta; class Magnoliopsida; order Alismatales; family Alismataceae; genus Alisma; species Alisma plantago-aquatica. The sequence continues at coordinate 526,184,572 of OY856409.1, read as the reverse complement.
ATTTTTAGAAAATTGTCGACCGTCCGATCTGTGGTCCACTGCACCACGCGAAATCCAATGGTCCACAGAGACGTGCCTCACTTGCGATTAAAAGAACCAAAGGACATCATTTCCCTTACCTGAACTGAAGGCACATGAGGGCACTTTGGTAAAAATGCAGCCTATCATCTTCAACCTCATGTCTCGGCCAGTAGAGTCCCACGAGTCAACTCGCTTGTTGACTTCAAACTCTCGACCACCTGTGCGCAAACTGAGGGGTCCAACAGATTCGTCTACCCCTCCTGTACTTGGGGGTACCTTCAATTCCTCCTCTGCACCGCTCCTTCCCCGCCAAAGATCCTTGACTCCTCAGACTACAACGGTAGCTAGATGAGGGAGAAGGTCAGGGTCTTTGGCCAAATTGAATGCACCGGAGAAATCGCCTCAGAGTTCCAAACAAGTGAGAACTATTTGTGGGAGTGCTGGTGCCACAGATCACCCCCCTATATATAGGGTCCGTCCATGATTCCTGGGATTTGGGGTTTCCCTGGTTTCACCACAAAACCTATGGAAACCTGGGATGATCGGACTCGGGAAGATCTCCCTAGTTCAATGGGACAATTCCCATCTGCGCACAACCTTCCAATCTCAACCAAAGTGGGAAACAAAAATCACATCCCCTACTCCATAGACCGTTGCGACTGGGACTTAGTCCCAACCCTCATATTTCTGGTCAACAGTCCACATTCAATCCGAAAATCAAGATAATCCTAATTTTGTTGTGAGATTTAATATAAATTCAAAGATTACCCATTTACTTTATGAAACTTCTAAAAATCACAACTCATTATTCCCTTATCCGTTTTAAACCAAATTTTAGAGAAAGCTTTGAATTGGTATTATCTACTCGTGTACCAAATTTGAAATCCAAATTCCAAAGGAAAAGAGTATTTCCTTCATAAGAAAGTTATCCTTTAATAAAACCAATTTAATTGGTATTTCCTCTTTCTTATGCCATTATCTTGGTATCTTGGACTCCTTGGAGAACCTTAAAGGCACGAAATACCCTCTTGGAAGATATTCCCTAGCCTTTTTCTTTGTCTTTTCTCCTTTTCTTATTTATTCATTTATTGTTTGAATTTTCTTTATCTCTTTCTTGTTATTGGGCCCAACAGCCAATAAATCCCACTAAGCATCCAACAAGGATATTGTACATGAAATTCATACATTCCAAAACAAATCACCTCATTATTTGTTCATACATATTTAATAGGAGAAATTGCATTTCTCACCAAAAGAACCCATAAATTTGGGTTGTAACATCCTTCCCCTCTTATAGGAATTTTTCCCTCAAAATTCCACCAAGCATACAAACAAACAGGATAAGACTTTCTTATGTCCATCATGGCTCCCATGTGGCTTCACCCTCTCCATGGTGCTTCCAAAGAACCATCATCATCTTATATTATTACATCTGAGTTCTCTCTCACCTTGGTATCTCGTATCCTCATTGGTGATAGAAGACATTTCAGCCACTCTCTCAAAGTTTAATAGGTTCATGGCTCAGCACATGGCTCGGGTACCTCACATAGTGCTCTAGATCAGACTCATGGAATACACCATACATTAGGTTATCCTGAGGGGTAAGGGTAAACATAAGCATCCTCACTAATCCATTTCAATTGGACCTATGTATCGGGGACTCATCTTTCTCAGCTATAGCTCAGAGGGGTGAGGTTTTCATAACACATATTCTCCCACAGTGAACTGCATGTCAGTCATCTTTGCATCAGCTCATGACTCATGTCACCCCTGGGCTTTCTCAGCCATTGCATGATCAAAGTGACTTCATCTACACACATTGTGGTCTCTCTGACCTTCACAAGGTCCTTTCACCAACATCATCTGAATGAACTGGTGACCGACACAATCTCTCTTACATAGCTTCTTACACCGCAATATTAGCTATGGTGGCTATCATCACAAGCAATCTCTCTTAGGGCAGGAACTACTCCCATATATCACCCGAATGAGCACACACACTCTCATCAGACCCTCTAGTCTGGATCATACTCTCTTGATTTTCTATCAGTCAGGGGTGATAAGCTGTGATAAACTTCAAGCTGGTGTCGAGTTCTTCATGTACTTACTTCCACCGCATGGAAGTGAACTTGAGGTCATGCCTCCGATATTGAACTTGAATCATGGTGTAGTTGAACTATCTCTTTCTCATATATAGTTCAACTAGATCTATCACCCTGACAATGCTCTCTCTTAAGCAAGGGATTAGGTCACCTTGGTACTGCGATCTACCATAACCCATACTGCATCATGACCTCTCTCTGTCCAGGGGAGACTCACCACAACGTCCATGGTGATCCACTCTCATTCCCTCTCAGGGACTCTTCACTCTCCATATAAACTCACTGGGTTACTGGTGTTCATCCTTCACCTCCTGACATGCATGGCGGCAAGCCACATGCAACTACTCTATGTACTCTTTACCTCAGGCATTCAAAGTACTATTGTAACTTTAACCATCTTGGTAGTACTATTCCGTACTTGAAATCACGAGACTCTACTAGTCATAATTCCTCAAGGTGACTTCTCAAAAACCCTAGAACACTCTATCCATGGTTTCCATCACCTTCCTTTCCTGAGAAGTGTATCTGAGGTTCTTACAACCACCCTTCTATCTCATCAAGCTCCAGGCCGGCTAACCAAGCAACCACTAACTCGACCAATGGGTCTGGTTGGACTAGAGGGGTAGCCCTATATGTCTCACAAACTTAGGGGTCCCCTAACAACCTCGTATAGCCTCTCTACTAGCTAAGTAGAGAGATGCATCTTAACTAGAACATCCATTACCACCTTACATACTTATGTGCTAGGTAACGGTGAAGACATAAACTATCATATACTCCACGCATCATCCTCATCTCGGATTTAGGTCTAAATGAGTTGGGAAAACTTGGAGCTCATCATATTGGTTATCAAACTCAAACTTATATAACTCATAAATTCCATATGTTCCTGATAAGAACGTCCTCATATGATGACTACCTTAGTCCTATTCGCATTTGAAAACCATTCATACAATGTACATCTCCAAAAGGTACGCCACTATCTCTATCCTCATGGATCAAAGCAATGTTTCAACTTGTATCATCTTTATCCTTAGTGTATGGCATGTGTATTTTCCTATCTCTCCCACCCATAACGAGAGGAAATAAGCATTTGGCTACAGTCCAAATACAGAGTTCAACCCATTCCAAGAGTAGATATGATACATCACACATTGCCAGGACACTTTCCAAACTAATTTGAAATGTACATCACATGTCTCTACAACATAAACAACTCGATTATGGGTCTACACCCATGGGAAGACTTTTCCCATCACCTTTTGGATCTTAACATATCTCCTTTATGTACAATCCTTAGTCGTTACCTCAAGGTCTTTAGGGTGCCATCACTTTTAGAGTGATCTCACCTTTATGCATCTAGAGAGTGCCTATCACATTTACCCCTTAGGCCCCATGAACTCATGAAGGTGGCCAACCTCATAACCCATGGGCCTTGAGAAAAGGTAGTTGTTTCCTCTCGAGCCTATGGTCTTATGCATCCATTGAACAGACAACTCCTACTTCAATCGGTCTTATCCCTTCATGAACTTAGTATTGACTTTAGGATTCCATCATAGCACATCTCATTCTTGAATCATTACCCAAAAATCCATCATCTCTCTGGGCACAAACTTACATCCTTTCATAGGGATCATGGTGACCTACCTTCCTCGCTCTGGCTCCATGCATGTTACCTCCATGACAACATATCCTCATGTCCTTTAGATATGGTCAAACTTGGGTCTATAGATTTGTGCTCATACTACATACTCTCCACTTAGCTCATCAAGCTCCTATGAGACCTCTTTAAGTTACTTCAAACCTACAAAAAATATGATACTCACCCTACAGAAGAGTCCCTCCCCATGATGGGAGAAAACTATCTCTTGATAGCAAAAAAGGTCATAAATGTCCCTACATCCAGGGTTTACATCATCATGTGCATGTTTAGCCCTATCAAGCTGCTAAGGCATGTAGCTAGTAAGAAGACAACCCACTATGTCAATTTGGGTTCCTTAGTATGTCATACTTTCTCCTATTCCTCAACATTGGACCAACAATATACTTACATATGTCACCAACCTATTTGTGAGGGGTTCGTCAAACATATACCCTAGCCAAGGGGTTTCCTTTTCCTCTAATCATGAGGGGTTCCATGCTCCAATTTTTAAAAACTCAAGCATCTTCGTGAGCATCAGGCGCACCAAGTATGCTAATTCCCCTCTTAGGTCTAGGAATTCTAGGTTGACTCCTTATGCATCAACTGTCCAACCACGAACCAAACATGCACAAGGTAGGGCATACACTTCCCACCACTCTTCCATGTGAACAACACTGTGAAGTCCTACACAAGGACAAGTGACTCAGTGTGAGACCTCATAACTTGCTACTATACCTCTTCGGTTTAAGGAACTTTCTTCCTATACCTACAAGTTAGGCATCTAAAACATCTATACCTTGGTTCTAGGAGCCTCTTCCTCCTTCTTGAAAACCTCTAGAGGGGGGGTGAATAGAGTTTTATAGAGATTTTAAAATAATTTAAACTCAAACAACCAAACTAAAGATTAAGAAGAGGAACACAGGTGTTTAGAGTGGTTCCACCTTAGCAAATACTAAGGAGTCAGTCCACTACCCGGTTGCTTACCCAACCGGGATTTTGAAAGTACTAAATTTTATTACCTCTCAAGGATGTTACATAAAATTTACAATACTTTCTAAACACCCTTTGGACAGCCTTCACCTTGAAGTAGTCTTGCCAACCTCGAAGCAGCCTTCCTTGAAGTAACTTCAAGCTCCCCCTTGAAGTAGCCTTCCTCTCAAAGTAGCTTCCCGTCAAGACAGCCTTCTGAAGTAGTCCAAAGTCTTCCTCTTCACCACGAAGAGCTTCACCCTCTCCAATCCGCAGCCTCCTACCTGGAGTAGCAAGGAGAGTACAAGTAATACAAGGAACAAGAAAGGAATAAAAGAAAATACAACTTATCCTTGTAGCTCAAGGCTTGATTTCCCTAGATCAAGCGTTTGGATTTTCCTAGCCAATATGATGGACTTGTGATTGCTAGGGTTAGGAAAATCTAGCCTATAGGACGAGCTTGAGCTAAAGGGAAAATGGCTAATTGATCACAAAGCTCAGTTCACACAGATTGCACAAGAGGGCTCAAGTATTTTCTCAAGTATAGCAAGTGTAAGAAGTGTGTTCTAGTGTCCTATGGCTTGTCCTATTTATAGGAATGACCTAAGTATGCTTAAGGACGTTCTAGACAGCTTCTAGGGGTTTCTAAGTGCTTAACTAGCCGTTAGGTACAAAGTTGTTGCTTTAACAACGGCTAATTGCTTTACTCTGCAGATTCTGTCAGAGATCGTCTCGGTCGAGAAACGGTCAACCGAGACACCCACTCGGTCGAAGTGTCGTCGACCGACAGGCTCTCTGAATGCAACGTCTATTTCCAACTGCCAACTAACTTGTCAGTTTAGTCTAACGGCTAATTGCAGAGATCGTCTCGGTCGAGTGAAGGTAGACCGAGACACCTCTCGGTCGAGAACTTGTCGACCGACAGGCTTCTCTTTTCTCAAGTTATATGCAGATATGTCTAACGGCTACTTGGATCTTTCTCGATCGAGAGTGTGGTCGACCGAAAGTGTCTCGGTCGAGGAGTTGGTCGACCGAGAGAGATCCTGTTTTAAGGTTTCAAGTTAGGCACTAGTTATACGTATGTGTGCATAGGTGGTCCTATTGAATGGATGACTAAGGTGTTTAGCTAGGGAAAATCCAATGCTTGATTTACATGCGATTCTAAGTACTTGTACATTATAATTCTGTACAAGTTTTTACAATGATTACATTTGCATGAAAATATAAATACTTCATGTTGGATTTCCCTTATAGTTGTGTCATCCTGCACACTCAAGTAGCTCGTCAGATAAATAAGAATGAAATGTTTGTCATAATCAAAACAAAGGGATTTTATAGATGTCCATGTAGCCAACAATCTCCCCCTTTTTGAAGATGACAAACATTTCCAAAATATGAATAGAGGAAATATAAAACATATAAATGCCATACCTTTAGATTGCCGTTTGGAACTTTTCCTCTTATTTATAAAATGTGTGCTTAGTATCCCCAATGAATTATGGAACATGAAATCCAGTTCATTTGGGAATATAGCAACTTTCAATGTAAAGCCAAGAGTATATTTATGAAACTCATTGATTGAGTTTGTCATAAATATTAAGTTATATTTTTATATATCTCTCCCCCTTTGTCATCTCAAAAAGATAACCGTTTTATTAAAAACTCCCCCTTAATTAGATATCCCATCAAAAACGAACGAAAAAGATGTCCATTGAATAGCCAAAATGTGAAGCAATGAAGTTTACGAAAATGATGTCCAAAGAGGCATATTTGGCAAAGCTTGTTTTAGGTCGCCCTTGACTACGACCGTAGCGCCCCTTGGCTAAGTTTTGTTTTAGCCAAGAGGCAACAATTTGCAGATTTCCAATTTAAACGTGCATATCAATTTTGATACTAAACATAAAAGCATAAGTATTCGTTTTAAGAACCGCAGATATCAAAGAAAACATCCTCCAACGGAGTAATAAGTAGTTGCTTCCTAATGTTGTTAAATTGATCTAATGGAAGCGGTTTTGTAAAAATATCAGCCAATTGATTTTCCGTATCAACATGATGAAGGGAAACATGATTCTTTGAGATGTGATCCCTTAAGAAGTGATGACGGATTTCAATATGTTTGGCCCGGCTGTGTAGAATAGGATTGTGTGCTAAGTTTATGGCTCTTGTGTTGTCACACAAAATAGGTGTAGATGAAAGATGAAAACCATAATCGCTTAAAACCTGTTGCATATAAAGCACTTGAGCACAACAAGACCCAACTGCCATATATTCAGCTTCGGTTGTAGATAGGGAAACCGTGTTTTGTTTCTTGCTAAACCAAGATACTAAGGCTCTACCTAATAAGAAACATCCACCACTAGTACTTTTGCGATCAAGTCGACAACCGGCATAATCCGCATCAGTATATGCTTTAAAATCCAAGGATTGTCCTTTTGGATACCATAAACCAAAACAAGTAGTGCCGGCTAGATATCGAAGAATTCGTTTAACCGCAAGAAAATGAGATTGCATAGGCTGGGATTGAAATCGAGCACAAAGTCCAACGGAAAACATAATGTCCGGTCGAGAAGCGGTTAAATATAACAAACTACCAATCATGGCTCTATATAAGGAATCATCAATAGGTTCCCCATTTTCATCCTTATCAATTTTAATAGAAGTAGCCATAGGAGTAGTAGCATGTTTGCATTGATCCATCCCAAAGCGTTTTAACAGTTCTTTAGTGTATTTTTCTTGGCTTATAAAAATTCCGGCAGGTGTTTGCTTAATTTGAAAACCAAGAAAGAATGTTAGTTCACCCATAAGGCTCATTTCAAATTCTTTTTGCATAATGTCACTGAATTGTGTGCATAATGATTCATTTGAGGCACCAAAAATAATGTCATCAACATATATTTGCACAACTAAGAAATCAGATGCATATGTTTTGAAAAATAAAGTAGAATCTGAATTTCCAATAGAGAAACCATTATCAAAAAGATATGTCTTGAGCCGTTCATACCAAGTCCTAGGTGCTTGTTTTAGACCATAAAGTGCCTTTTTAAGTTTATAAACATGATCGTCCTTTTCTAGTATTTCGAAGCCAGGTGGTTGAGCAACATAAACTTCTTCTTGTATGATGCCATTTAGAAATGCACTTTTGACATCCATTTGATATAGCTGAATGTTTTTATGGGCAGCAATAGCTAGTAACATCCTAATAGCTTCAAGTCTAGCTACGGGTGCATATGTTTCATCAAAATCTATTCCTTCTTGTTGATTATATCCTTGTGCAACTAACCGTGCTTTATTCCTTATGACTTCTCCTGCCTCATTAAGCTTGTTCCTAAAAACCCATTTAGTTCCTATGATAGTTTTATCTTGTGGTTTAGGAACTAAATCCCATACATCGTTTTTAGTGAATTGATTTAATTCTTCTTGCATGGCTATTATCCAGTAATCATCCTTAAGAGCTTCGGATATTTTCTTAGGTTCAATGATAGAGACAAAAGCCATGTTTGCAACATCTTGGAAAGAGGACCTAGTTTTGACTTTATCATTTGGATCTCCAATAATTAGCTCTTGGGGATGATCCTTGATCAGCCTAGGTGTAGGTTGTGTTTCAACTGGAGGATCGGATGTGGGAGTTTTCTCATTATCATTGGGAATGGTTATAGTTTCAAACTGATTAGTGAGATCAATGATATCTAAATTTGTAGATTTTGATTCCTCATGAAAAGAAACATGAATGGATTCCTCAACTTTTCTAGAGATAGTGTTATATACCCTAAACGCTTTGCTAGAAGTAGAGTATCCCAAGAAGAATGCTTTGTGTGATTTAGAATCAAACTTGTCTCTATCATCCTTGGTGTTTAAAATGTAACATGTAGAACCAAAAGTATGGAAGTAGTCAACTCTAGGTTTCTTAGAGTGTATTATTTCATATGGAGTTTTCTTCAAATGAGAGTGAACCGTGACTCTATTTAGCACATAACAAGCAGTGTTTACAGCTTCAGCCCAAAAGGTTTTAGGTGTGTTGTGTTCAAGCATCATGGTCCTAGCCATTTCTTGTAGAGATCGATTTTTCCGTTCTACAATACCATTTTGTTGTGGGGTACGTGGAGCAGAGAAATTGTGAGTATACCCCTGAGATGTACAAAAAGTTTCAAATGTATGATTTTCAAATTCACCACCGTGATCACTTCTAATGGTACATATTTTATGTTGTAAAAGATTTTCAATCTTAGAACAAAATTGCATAAAGACATGAATAGTATCATCTTTAGTTGCAATAAAATGTACCCATGTAAATCTACTATAATCATCAACAATAACAAAACAGTATCGTTTACCACCAATAGATTGTGTTCTCATTGGTCCAAATAAATCCATATGAATTAATTCTAAGGATCTACTGGTGCTAAGTACATGTTTTGATTTAAAAGATGTTTTGGTTTGCTTTCCCATTGTACAAGGTTCACAATTTGCAACTTGATCAAAAGACAAAGCAGGTAATCCACGAACAAGATCATATTTTACTAACTTTTTAATAGCATGTGAACTAGAATGACCAAGCTTTTTATGCCATAGTTGTAAGGTGTTTTCATTTGCAAGTAAGCATTTACCTACTACTGATTTCATAGAGTTTGGTTTAAGGATATAAAGATTTCCAACTCTATTTCCTTCATAAACAACAGTTGTAGTATTTTCTATCAATAACTTGCAGCAGGTTTTGTTAAATAACACATCATAACCACTATCACATAGTTGACTTACACTTATTAAGTTATGGTGCAATCCATCAACTAGTAGAACATTTTTGATTTCAAGATTTGTTCCAACATTACCTATTTCAACGATTTTGCCCTTACCATTGTCTCCAAAAGTGACCGTTCCACTTTTCTTTTCTTCAAAAGTTGAAAATGCATCCTTGTTTCCGGTCATATGTTTGGAGCAGCCACTGTCAACGACCCATTCCTGCATTAGAATGTAGATTTTGGTACCCATGTGATGGTCCGATAAGGTTAGAAACTTTTTAATTTGCTGATGTGTATAAAAGTTCTGATACAGAAAACCAGTCGGTCGACAATTGTTCGACCGATATCATTCTCGGTCGACAATTTGTCGATCGAGCAGGTTACTGTATTATAATCAAAAGACACAGAGAATTTCTCGGTTGACCAATTTTCGACCGAAATAAGTACTGGAAGATTTTCGATTTGTTAAAGACATCCAGTCGGTCGACAATACTTCGACCGACCCAGAGCTCGGTCAACAGTACTTCGACCGACGAAGTTTCTATTTTAGTACAGCAATGCAGAAAAAATAATACTAATAAGCATAGCATTGTTTGTTATCAGAGCAGGCTTCAAGGAGCCCTAACAAAGTCTTGAAGAAAAGATGGGGGATGGAGTGCTCAACAACCTCAGCATTGAAGGAACGCTCGTTGCTAGACCTCCGGCGTTCGACGGGACAAACTATCAATACTGGAAGAGAAGGATGCAATTCTACTTCCAAGGAATCAACTGGGATCTTTGGAGAATGGTATCTACACCATACACACTCCCACAAGACGATTTCGCATTATGGGATGCTAATACGGTAAAAATGGCCCAAATAAATGCAAAGGCAGTAAGCATTTTATATTGTTCCATTTCAGTAAGTGAATTTAATAGAGTATCAAACTGTGATACCACATATGAGATTTGGCATAGATTATCTATAACATATGAGGGTACCGTTCAAGTTAAAAACTCTAAAGTTAGTTTGCTTAAAACCAAGTTTGAACATTTTCGTATGGATCCAAACGAAACTATTAGTGAAATGTATTCAAAATTTTCTACTATTGTTAATGGTTTAAGTGCTTTAGGGAAACCTATTCTTGAGGAGGATCAGGTATCAAAAATACTTCGATCTCTTCCTCCAAAGTACAAACCAAAGGTGACAGCTATTGCAGAAGCAAACGACCTCACTCGCCTCAAAATGGAGCAGCTCTGATACCAAATGAAAACCTCTAGAGGGGGGTGAATAGAGTTTTATAGAGATTTTAAAATAATTTAAACTCAAACAACCAAACTAAATATTAAGAAGAGGAACACAGGTGTTTAGAGTGGTTCCACCTTAGCAAATACTAAGGAGTCAGTCCACTACCCGGTTGCTTACCCAACCGGGATTTTGAAAGTACTAAATTTTATTACCTCTCAAGGATGTTACATAAAATTTACAATACTTTCTAAACACCCTTTGGACAGCCTTCACCTTGAAGTAGTCTTGCCAACCTCGAAGCAGCCTTCCTTGAAGTAACTTCAAGCTCCCCCTTGAAGTAGCCTTCCTCTCGAAGTAGCTTCCCGTCAAGACAGCCTTGTGAAGTAGTCCAAAGTCTTCCTCTTCACCACGAAGAGCTTCACCCTCTCCAATCCGCAGCCTCCTACCTGGAGTAGCAAGGAGAGTACAAGTAATACAAGGAACAAGAAAGGAATAAAAGAAAATACAACTTATCCTTGTAGCTCAAGGCTTGATTTCCCTAGATCAAGCGTTTGGATTTTCCTAGCCAATATGATGGACTTGTGATTGCTAGGGTTAGGAAAATCTAGCCTATAGGACGAGCTTGAGCTAAAGGGAAAATGGCCAATTGATCACAAAGCTCAGTTCACACAGATTGCACAAGAGGGCTCAAGTATTTTCTCAAGTATAGCAAGTGTAAGAAGTGTGTTCTAGTGTCCTATGGCTTGTCCTATTTATAGGAATGACCTAAGTATGCTTAAGGACGTTCTAGACAGCTTCTAGGGGTTTCTAAGTGCTTAACTAGCCGTTAGGTACAAAGTTGTTGCTTTAATAACGGCTAATTGCTTTACTCTGCAGATTCTGTCAGATATCGTCTCGGTCGAGAAACGGTCGACCGAGACACCCACTCGGTCGAAGTGTCGTCGACCGACAGGCTCTCTGAATGCAACGTCTATTTCCAACTGCCAACTAACTTGTCAGTTTAGTCTAACGGCTAATTGCAGAGATCGTCTCGGTCGAGTGAAGGTCGACCGAGACACCTCTCGGTCGAGAACTTGTCGACCGACAGGCTTCTCTTTTCTCAAGTTATATGCAGATATGTCTAACGGCTACTTGGATCTTTCTCGATCGAGAGTGTGGTCGACCGAAAGTGTCTCGGTCGAGGAGTTGGTCGACCGAGAGAGATCCTGTTTTAAGGTTTCAAGTTAGGCACTAGTTATACGTATGTGTGCATAGGTGGTCCTATTGAATGGATGACTAAGGTGTTTAGCTAGGGAAAATCCAATGCTTGATTTACATGCGATTCTAAGTACTTGTACATTATAATTCTGTACAAGTTTTTACAATGATTACATTTGCATGAAAATATAAATACTTCATGTTGGATTTCCCTTATAGTTGTGTCATCCTGCACACTCAACTAGCTCGTCAGATAAATAAGAATGAAATGTTTGTCATAATCAAAACAAAGGGATTTTATAGATGTCCATTTAGCCAACACTTCTAGGGTTTGGTTCTCTAAAGGCAATCATTATATGTCAAGCCTCCAAGGGTCATGCATGTATGAACCACAACCATCCTCTTAGGTCATTCATGCAAGGTCAAAACATACCCAACTTCTAATGGTTCCTCCTGTCGCGGAGTCTAAGTTCCCAACCTTCTTGCTTGGGTCTTTCTTTCTCTCTAGAGCTAACCCTACAACTGACCTTGCCACTAGAGGTTCTCTCCCTAAGAAGGTAGATCAAGCTCTTAAGGATACCTGCCTACACCTACATGGGTGAAACATACTATCAAGACCTATGTCTGACCAAGATTATCCAACGCTCTACATGCTTATCTTATAAGCTATCCGGCATGCCCTTATGGCCTAGGTCTTAACCTACTGCTAGCACTATTTACGTGCTCTTCTACATAGGTGCATGCTCTTTTATCCTCATAAAAGCCCATAAAGGTTTTTATATGGTCACCACTATCCTTTTCGATGAAGGAGCTATCCTTCACCCTAACAGGCATGACCCTTCCAAGGTTGGGTCACCAAACACACTAGGTCAAACCTAGCTCCTGCTTGTCATGGGTTTTCAAAACCAATATGCATGTCAACCCACATACATGGTCGACCATGATATCTATATCATCATGTCATCTCTCTCTCTATCAACCTCTTAGGGTTAGGGTTACCATCATCCTCAGAGGATGTGCCAGATCTCAACCTCTTCCTGGAGGCCTCAGCCTCCAAGCCTAACCCTCTACTATCCTCTTGACAACAAGGCCTAACCTTAGGTCTCTCCTGAGGGCATGACAACACATGTCATGCAAACTAAACATGCAACTAATCCTTATTTTGTTCTTAAATTATTAAACTTATGTGCATGACATCTTGTTTACATGCTTTTCATTAATTTGGTGGAGGATTCCTTAATCTCATCATACATACCCTGACCTCAAGAGGGTGGGGAGGAGAGAGAAAAACCCTAAATATTAGAATCCTTAAATGAATTAGGGTTGAGAAGGGACAAAAAAGATGAGAGTCCTAATAGGTATCTTATTTTGAGTTAGAACCTCAGACGTTGGCCAGGCAGTCACACTTCATCTAAGAGTCCTCGTGACTGACTAGTGGGGAGGAGGAAAATATTGCTAGCCCCTAGACTGTGATCCTTTTCTAGACACCTCTGTCCTTTGAAAATCCTCTAATAACTCCCTTGGGTTCTAAAGAGTTTGTAAAATTTAATCATTATTAGAGATTAAATGGAAAACCATCGCTCTAATACCAATTGTAACGACCTGCACTTGTGAGTGTCTAAAAGACCTTAAAGTCGTGAATCATCACTCATAAATTTTAGGATCAATGGTTTTGCAAATAATAAAAAATAATTAATAAATTCAACGAAAGACTAAACTGGAAAGCTAGAATAAAATTTAACTTTTGCATACCTTTTCAAAATAGGATATATGATTTCTATCTGCAGACGAAATCTATCTATCTAATCCTCCTTTGGATTACTTACTGTATCTTCACAGATTCCTATTTACTGTTTGTCCTTTTCAGATCATACCTAAAACGCCGACAAACAAAATGTCGGTCATCATAAATAAATGTGTCGGTATGTGGGGACAAACAAAACCATGCACATAATTTCTAACAATATAATCTGAACAAATAGTTGTTAGCAATGCAAGATTACATTTTTAGTATGACTCCTCAACCACTTTTACCACCTCTGGGATACCCTGTCTAGGGTTAAGTCCTTGCAAGTGACTTTAAGGCTACCTTCTCCATCCTGAGCTTGGTACCTGGGGTCACCTCTCTAGGTGCCCTGTGGTCTTCCCTCTGGGGCTTGACTCACTTTGACCTTCCCTCTAGGGCTTGGTCCATTATCTAACATCCATAGGGGTATGTAGGTTCGAGCGAGTCACACTTATACTTAACTTGTTATACACATAGTCAGTTTAAAGATTGCAATAATGAAACATCCAAGCAGTTTAATTACAGTGCAATCGATAAATTCTTGAGAAATGCCGAGAAACAAAAGTGTGTACTCATAAATAACCACATACATGTTCTTCTGATTTGAGATAGAAATATTCCAGCAAAGTAGAAAATCCAAGCAAGCACACAACAAAATCCTAAAATAAGCATACAATTTCCTTTTACTACTCATGTTATCAAGATCTATCCAATCTAACTTACTCCTTAGGATTTCTACTTCTTTTTAGGGTTCCACTTACAATTAGGGTTTTACTACCAATTTTATCACTACAAACCCTAAATAAGAAAAACTACCCATAAACCCTAATCATCATATCCTATCTCTCCTAACAGGCTTAGGATCAACATTTATCAACATATTTCCAAATATTTCAAACTAAACAAAGTAATCTCCTTCATTACCCTAGATTAGGGTTTCTACATGCATTATTATGGATTCATAGATTAAAACCCTAAAATGAGAAACTTCTCATCTAGATCAGATTCGAATCTTTCTTTATCATGAACATGTTATTAGTACATCAAATTAACCCATTAACCATCATATATTCAATCTTTAATTACAATTAGGGTTTCTAACCTAAGTTTAATGCACTTTTCATCAACTTAATATACTTTTGCAATTAGGAACGAAATAAGCTTCTAATATTATTTTTATCAGGTTTCTCATATTTATTTGATCAAATTTCATATATTAAGTTTATCCATCAGAGCTTCCTAGCAATTTCTATGAATTTTGCAAGGAAAAACATTATCTTGGATTATCTGTTATTTTTAGAAAATTGTCGGTCGTCCGATTCGTGGTCCACTAGACAACGCAAAATCCAATGGTCCACACAGAAGCACCTCACTTGTGATTAAAAGAACCAAAGGACAACATTGCCCTTACCTAAACTGAAGGCACAGGAGGGCACTTTGGTAAAAATGCAGCCTATCATCTTCAACCTCGCATCTCGGCCAACAGAGTCCCACGAGTCAACTCGCTCATTGACTTTCAACTCCTGACCACATGTGCGCAAACCGAGGGGTCCAAAAGCTTTGTCTACCCCTCGCTCACTCGGAGGTACCTTCAATTCCTCCTCCGCACTGCTCCTTCCCTCGCCAAACATCCTTGGCTCCTCCGATGATAGCATCAACTAGATGAGGGAGAAGGTTGGGGTTTTTGGCCAAATTGAATGCACAAGAGAAATCACCTCAGAGTTTTGAACATGGGAGAACTATTTGTGGGAGTGTTGGTACCATAGAGCACCCACCTATATATATCCATGATTCCTAGGATTTGGGGTTTCCCTAGTTTCACCACAAAACCTATGGAAACCTGGGATGATCAGACTCGGGAAGATCTCCCAAGATTAATGGAACAACTTCCATCTACGCACAACCTTCCTATATCAACCAAAGTGGGAAAGAAAAATTGCATCCCCTACTCCACATTCCACATGACTGGGACTTAGTCCCTACCCTCAGATTTCCAATCAATGGTCCACATTTAATCTGAAGATCCAGATAATCCTAATTTTGTTGTAACATTTAATATGATTCAAAGATTATCCATTTACTTTAGGAAACTTCTAAAAATCACAACTCATTATTTCATTATCCATTTATAACCAAATTTTAAAGGAAGCTATGAATTGGTATTATCTACTAGTGTACCAAATTTGAAACCCAAATTCCAAAGGAAAAGGGTATTTCCTTCATAAGCAAGTTATCCTTTAATAAAACCAATTTAATTGATATTTCCTCTTTCTTATGCCATTATCTTGGTATCTTGGACTCCTTAAGAACCCTAAAGGCACGAAATCCCCTCTTAGAAGATATTCCCTAGCCTTTTGCTTTATCTTTTCTCATTTTCTTATTTAACCATTTATTGTTTGAATTTTCTTTATCTCTTTCTTGTTATTGGGCCCAACATCCAATAAAGCCCACTAAGCATCCGACAAGGCTATTGTACACGAAATTCATACATTCCAAAACAAATCACATCATTATTTGTTCATATGTCTTTAATAAGAGAAATTTCATTTCTCACCAAAAGAACCCAAAAAATGGGGTTGTAACAATATCTTTGATTAAACAATGCGTTGGAATGTCATCCTTCTCTCTATTGCTTAATGGAAGCTCTATGGGTTTCTTTAAAAGCTCAAATGGTCTCCGGCAAGGTGACCCTTTATTACCCCCTTCATTTTTCTATCTCTATGTAAGGTCTCAACATAATAATTGAAAAACCTAACAACATGGGACTCACAAAGACCTTCTCTATCAGGCGTACAAAAGTCTTAAGGCATCTATGGTTTGCTGATGATGTACTCATCTTTGTTGAAGGTAGATGTAAGAGCCTAAAGAACTTGAGGACTCTTATCTTGGAGTTTGGGAGGGTATTGGGCATGAAGCACAATCCTAACAAAACTAATATCTACCTCTCCAAGTCATGTTGAGACAATAAAAGCCTAGTCAATGCCATTGGTATCCAAAGAGGTGATTGGCCGACAAAATACCTTGGATTTCCCTTGGCTGGGGGTAATATGAGGTGTAAGCATTTCCATGATTTCCTTGAAGTGCTTAAGGACAAGATTGGTAGATGGCTAGGTTCTAATATAGCAATGGTCAGTCGATTGATTCTCATCAACCACTACACTATAGGTTTGATTAATTACTAGCTTAGACAAGGTGAAATACCAGAAGTTGCATTGCATCAAATGGAAAATCATGATGAGTGACTTCATTTGGGGTAGTCCATCACACCCATCTAAATGGAACAAGTTATCTTATCCAAAAGATGAAGGAGGGCTCATCATGAAGAACCTATCTGATCTTACTGACTTTCACACTCTGAAACAAATCCAAAATTTGTTGTACAAGGATAGTACATGGAGCATGTGGATGCATAGAAGATACAAATTGAATCTTAATTCTTATCAGTTGTGGGGCTCCTCCACCATATGGAAAATGATGATAAAGCTTTGGCAAAAATTCAGTAACGTCGATGATGATACTCTATGGGAATAATGCAGACAGAAGTAAGAAGAAGATAGCTCGTTCAAGAATATATATACCAAGCTCTACCAACCTAGGTGGAGTCTCATGACCTATGGAGCTATGAAAATCTGATGAGGAGAACGACAACCATATGTTTGTTGTTTGTCCATACTAGAAATATATATGGTGTCGAGTTCAACTGAAGCTCAACATTAGGAAATCCACCTCCTTATTCACTTGCTTGGTAGAGGACAATAGGAAAGGCAAGGCCAACTACATCATGGAGTCTTGGTCTATCACTGATTGTGTTCATTCCATCTGGAAAACATAACAATAGAAGACCTGGAGCTCAAGAAATGGATTCCACAATCCTATACAACAAAATCGAGAAGGACATGAGACGTCTTTATAGTTTGTATAAAAATAAGCTAGAAAACCTATCCCACATTGTTTGTAGGACTTGGGAACTAACTTAGTCCCACTTTTTTCTAATTAGCTATCCATTTAATGATCATGTAATGTAGCTAAAAGTCATTTATAACTTGTAAACGTTTCCCCTATTATTAGGGTTGGAAATATAATTACCCAAAATTTCCAAAACAAAAAAAAAATTAATACAAGACATGACGTCTACACCAATCCTTGATACAATTGAATTGCACCCCAAAAATGGCCACTTGGTGCATGTGAGATGGGCATCTCACACCACCTGAGACAGTCATGTCACACAAGCGAGACGGGTGTCTCATAGACTGGGTCAGGCTGAATTCCATCCAATGCAGAATACAATCAACTTGGCACTCCAAACGACTGTCTCAACACTTGAACCGATCATTTGGCAGTCAAGTCAGTTGATTTGTTATGTGAATGGAATACCTAAAGACTTTAGTAATCAATCCAATCATCATTAAAGATTAAACTCCTATTCTAGATGAGTTCCTATGTGTGTGACCCTATAGGTCCCATGTTACATTGGCAGTGAATGTCCATAATAACTTATGACGTCACAAGCAATGTGTGGTGCCTAGACACACATCATTGCTGCCCAAGTAAATGGAAAGTTAGACAACAACTTCAACCTACAACCTACAATTTGTGTATGGAGTTATAGTGTTTGTATAGTTCCTTTGTCACTGATATCCAGATTGAACTAGAGGCATGGAGTAGTCATCCTCATTATTATTCAATATTATTCCATGAACCAAAGTAGATTGTCTGAGATATATGTAAGATCAATATCACATATTGACTCACATGTGCGTGGTCACACATTTCTCATTCTTTCTAATCAAGAGGCCTTGGATATCATACTCCTTTACGAGGGACAAATCCCATCTCTATCACTCACAGTCAGTCCCAATGTCTCACAGTCACCCAATCATCACCTTTATAACAACCCATGTTTCAGGATTTTGTTTGATGATGTCAAAGCATACCGAACGACATGTGATGAGTGTAGTGATTTTAGATCTAAGAACCACAAACACGACCATCACTGTAAGATGTGATTTTGACTTACCTAGTTAAAGTTTCCATGTATCACTCTTATGGTGGGGTTGTCTGATACATTGTTCTTTAACATGTATTTATGTGTTTGGTTTGATATCTCCATATCATGACTAATGCGATTTTGTCATCAACCAACTTACACTCTTATCTTATGTGTCATTTCTATCTATTTACCTTCCACAATAACAACAAATCAGGGATGTAACAAGAATCCATATACTCATAGCATTTGTATGATCTCCTTGTTCATGTCCTCAACTTGAAGGCATACTTTATCAAGTAATATCACTCTCTAAACATTTATTATGTTATTTCATTATCTCAAAATTGAATAAAAAAAATAAATTGGAAGCTTTCCTTTATTAATAATCAAATCATTTAAAAGTTATGTCATTACAATCATCATATGATTGTCTCTTTGGGCATACATACCAACATACTCCCACTTTCACTTAGAGCCAATCACCCATGAATCTTATTTTGAGTTGCCTAACATGACCATCATGCTTCTACTGTGAAAGTGATTTAGTCATGGGATCAACAACATTGTTCTTAGTTGGTACTCTGCAAATCTACACATCTCCTCATTATATGATCTCTTGTATGAGATGATACAACCTTTGTATATGCTTTGAGCATTGATGTGATCTGGGTTCCTTATCTTGTACAATAGCTCCATTGTTGTCACAATGTAGATCAATTATGTAACTGATGCTTTGAATGACCCCATGTTCTAAAATGACCCCATGTTCTAAAATGAACTACATTCAATGCATCACCTAGATCTGGCTGATATCTTCTCTTCATGCTCAAAGCATACGAGATATTTGGATGGGTGCACAACATCACATACATGATGGATCCAATTGTCGACACATATGGAATCATACTCATGCGCTACCTTTCTCCCAAGAATGGGGACATTGAACTTTGGAGATGGTAATTTAATGTAACATGGGCAGGCTTCCTCTCTTTGAGTTCTCCATGCTAAACTGCTTCAACACTTTGTTAATGTACATACTTGGACTTAGTCCAAGAAGACTTGTTGATCTATCTCTATAGATCTTGGAATCAGCAACTGTCTCTTTCTTGGAACTATTCCATCTTACAACTCTGTTGTTTAGGTAAAACACAAATCCTAATTGTGGTTTGTAATCATCTTTGTCAATCTAGAAGCTTACATTGATGTAACCTCTTACTACCAACTCTTCCTCTCTATCATAGACCAAGAACTGATCCTTAGTCCTTCTCAAGTACTTGAGGATGTTCTTCACGGCTATCTAGTGAGCATCACCTAGATCTGGCTGATATCTGCTCTTCATGCTCAAAGCATACGAGATATTTGGATGGGTGCACAACATCACATACATGATGGATCCAATTGTCGACACATATGGAATCATACTCATGCGCTACCTTTCTTCCAAGAATGGGGACATTGAACTTTGGAGATGGTAATTTAATGTAACATGGGCAGGCTTCCTCTCTTTGAGTTCTCCATGCTGAACTGCTTCAACACTTTGTTAATGTACATACTTGGACTTAGTCCAAGAAGACTTGTTGATCTATCTCTATAGATCTTTATCCCCAAGATGTAGGATTCTTCTCCCAAGTCTGTCATAGAGAATGTATTTCCAAGCCATGTCTTTACCTTTTGTAAAGTAGGGATGTCATTCCCCATCAATAGCATGTCTTCTACTTACAATATGAGGAATACTACCATGTTCCCACTAACCTTCTGGTACACACAAGGTTCATCCTAATTTTAAACAAATCCAAACTCTTTGAGTGTCTTATCAAAATGAAGATTCTAGATCCAAGATGCTTTCTTCAATCCATAGATTGACGTTTGTATCTTACAAACTTTATTTACAAACATTGGATTCATAAAACCCTCAGGTTGTGTCATATACACATCCTCAAGAAGATTCATGTTCAGGAATGCAGTTTAATATCCATTTGCCAAATCTCATAGTCCTGATAAGCTGCAATAGCAAGCATGACTTGATGGACTTAACCATGGCCACTGGAGAAAATGTTTCATCTTAGTCAACACCTTGAACTTGTCTAAAACCATTTGCAACCAATCTTCCCATATAGGCTTGTACTTTACCATCCATGTCAATCTTCTTCTTGAAGATCCACTTGCCCCTGTGGGTTTTACCCCTTAGGGTGGATCCACCAAGGTCCATATTTTGTTGGCATACATGGATTCCATCTCAGATCTCATGGCTTCAAGACATTTATTAGATGTTGCTCCATTAATAGCATCTTGATAGATAATTAGCTCATAATCTATGAAAAATTCACTACCTTTCTGAGTTACAAGATATCCAAATCTCTCAGGTTCAAGGTGTGTCCTATTAGATCTACGAGGTTCATGTGCTACTTGAGGAATTTTAGATTCCAAAACAATTTGTGAGTGTCTTTGTTCCTCACATACCTCCTCAAGTTTAATTTTTTCATGTTGGTCTCGAACCTCTTTGAGTTCTAATTTTATTACGACCCCACCTCCCGATAACCCCCAATTAAGGGAGACCGAGAGGTCGAAGCCACACCCATAACTTTCAGATCAAAGGTTCAACAATTAACCAAGAATAATTATCAAATTTTAACATACTATACTGAAAAGTTGTAAGAAATAAATGTTTGCATACCATTTTGAAAACTTGGATCTCTAAACTTCTATCCACTTAAGGATTCTACTCTAACTAATCCTCCTTGTATTTTACTTCATGTATTTCACAACATGACAATTTACTGTTTGTCCTTTTGTCTTGTACCTAAAACGCCGACAAACAAAACGTCGATCAGCCGAAGCTGGTATGTGGGGGAAACAATAATCATGCAATTACGTTAACAATGTAATCATTCAATTAATCATTTAACAACCAAGATTACATTTTAGATATAACTCCGCAATCCAAGAGTACCCTATCCTCTATGTGGTCCCCATTAAACCCCTCATGATTCACCTATAAGCGAACCAATTTCTAGGGTTGAGTCACATGTCACTACTCATAAGTAGCCCACTCCTTAACTCATGACAGGCTAATGAGACTCATGAAACTACACGTAGGTAGACCAGTTTCTAACTCTCGGTAACCTAGACCTTGCTCTAGGATTACCCCTTATTTTCTTAGCCTTTTCAAAGCAATAGAGGTGGACCCAGATCTAGTCAGTTATATACGCACATTTATAGTGATAATCATAGTCACTTTATAGTTGCATGAAATAAATAAACATCCAACAATTATTTTCAAGCAACCGATTAAAACTTCAGGAATCGCCATGAAACTAGAGCGATTATTCATACGAGTAACAACATACCTGATTTGATGAGTCATGCAGATTATTCAACATATACTTCATGTATATACAATCAAGCCAATCAACAGATCCAGGCAAGTAAATCAATCATCACATAATTCCTGAAAAGAATATGTACTCTATTTATTACACACTTTATCAAGAATCTACTTTATTGACTTGGAATCTCTTTCTAGGGATTCTAATCTGCATTGAGGTTTCATTAATATTCATTAGGGTTTCTTAGATCAATTTCTCAAACTTTATCCCTTTTAGGTTAACAAACCCTAAAATACTCTTTTCCATTTATATGAACCTTAATTGCCCAACTATCCATTTTAATAGTCTTTTATACCCAAATTGACTTAGGATCATCACATCCCTATTTATTCATGGATTTGAACAACTAAACCAATTAAAAGACATATTCATCTAAATTAGGGTTTTCAATCTCATTAATGCATAATCATGCACTAAACCCTAAATTAAGCCAATTATATAAAAAGATCTTCTTTTTAGATCGTATTTTCTTTTTTATTTAACAACAGGTTAATATCAACTTGAATAACATCATCAAATCATTAAAGATGATAACTTTATGTACTTTTCACATTTCAAGCATATTTATGCATATAAACTCTAAATTAGACTAATCACATGCAAAGTTAGTTCTTTTTGGACATAATGTACCTTTTTACATTTAACAGGTTAACATCAACCCTAAAGATCCATTAAACCCTATTAAACACATTAATCATATCAAAATAGAGTTTCTTAATCTTTAATTCATTAAAGATGATAATTTACACTACTTTTCGAAAAGCATGCAAAATTAGGATTCAAACATAATTTCTTTGTGTTCCTCTCATTCTGAGGATCAAGTTTCATATATAACTTGTTTTAATCCGAGTTTCCTAGAATTAATTATGATTTTAGCAAAAAGTTACTTACTTGGCCAATCAGGTTGCGCCACGTATGCTCCATGCAACGTTGCCCTTAGTTCAGGAAACATAACCAAATTATGAACTTGTCCCCATTTAAGTTAGTCGTTGCTTCAGCCCGCGAAGGGCAAATCTGTCCAACGTATGCAGGTCATCTTCTTCCTCGGATCCGCGGCTGCCGCTGGCAGCCCTCCCGCGGCCTGTCCCTCCTTCCCGAAGGCTCGGGGACCACCACAGATGGGAGCCCTAGCTCCGACGCACCTCGGTGCATGCGGGGCATCCAGAGTTTGTAGCCAAAACGGTCGCTTCCAAGCGAAACTTAATCCTTCATGGCTGCTGCGATAGCTGCAAGCTTGCAGACCTACGGCACGAGTTGCGTGATGACATGGGTGTTGAATTGGTAACCGCTCACTCCTGGATGGTCGTGGAGTATCCCCGACTCGATCCCGACCACAAACCACTTCCCGTCGCTCAGGGATAGGACCATACCCTCATGGTTAGGGTTTTGCATGATGAAGAACAAGAAGAAGATAGGGAAGACAGTGGGAAGTGCGGAAACTCTCTGTAACTCGTCCCAATGGGTCTACCCTTTTCATATAGGGTGAGAAACGAAGACATGAGTTGTATATACACGGCTCAAAGAGCCCCTTTCCCAAAAGGAATCATATTCCTTCAAGGATAAGAAAACCTTCTCTCTCTTCATAATCATTTTGACATTCTCTTTTCTTTAAATATTAGGAATTCGAAATTCCTCTCTTTCACTCTCTTGATTTGCATTTTAATCTATTGGCCACGAATATATATATATATATATATATATATATATATATATATATATATATATATATATATATATATATATATATATATATATATATATATATCCTTAGGAAAATACTTCTTTTTACCAATATCGCAAAATTCATTAATAATGTTTCACATTATCCTTTTATTTTGCAATTTAGGTATTTTATCTTTCTTTCCTTTTTATTGGGACTCCTTGGATCCCAATACACCCCATTATTTCAAAATTCTTTTTATTTGATACTTATTATCCTTCTAGATGCATCTTTATGCATTATTTCACATTATCTTGTTTATTTCTCATTAAAATATCTCTTTTTGAGGATTTCTCTTTATTTCTATTTTATTTTCCTCATTGGCATTCCTTTTAATATTAGCAACCTCATGGATACGAAATCTTCCCAAGAAATCTCATTTATGCCTCTTTCCACTCATTTTCCACATTTTATCATTATTTTCAATTTATTTCTTAATAAAGAAATACTTAATTAATCTTTTCTTTTCTTATTGCTTTCTTTTTGTAACCTTGGACTCCTTGGTACCAAAGGAACCCAAGAGGCACGAAATCCTCTTTGGATTTGCCTTCTAGAGGTTTCTACTTATTTCTTTTCTTAAAAATTCAATTATCCATTTACTAATTGAATTTCCTTGTTATTTGGGCCCAATAGCCAATAAAGCCCACAACACAAACATCAAGGCTATTGTAAACGAAATCCATGTATTCAAAACAAATTATACCATTCTTTATTCAATTATCTTTATTATGAGAAATTACATTTCTCACCAGATAAACCCAAAAATTGGGGTTGTAACAAATTTCCTCCCACTAATTCCTTTGGAAAAAATTCCTTTTCAAGAAATACAACATTTTTGGCAACAACTATTTTGTTATCAGTTGGGATGTATAAGTATTTTCCCCTTATCTCTTTGGGATATCCAAAAAATATCATTTATCCGACTTAGGGCCAAGCTTTTTGGAAGACATTTTCCTAACATAAGCTTCAAATTCCTAAATCTTCATAAAAGACTTATCGGGACATTACCCATGTCATATCTCATATTGTATCTTTTGAATTTTCTTAGATGGTGCTCGATTTAGTGTAAACAAGCGGTTTCAAGAGAATATCCTCACAAGGAAGTTGGAAGATCAACAAAACTCATCATTGATCACACAATATCCAGTAATGTGTGATTCCTTCTTTTTGACACACCATTATGTTGTGGTGTTCCAGGTGGAGTCCATTGTGATACAATACCACAGGCTCTCAGAACGTCCTCAAACTCTTAGCTAAAGTATTATCCACCACAATTGGATTGAAGTGCCTTAATTCTTTTTCCAAGATGGTTATGTACTTCATTCATAAGTTTTTAAAACATTTCAAGAGTTTATGACTTATATTTCATCAAGTAAACATAACCATACCTACTAAAATAATCAATGAAGGTAATGAAGTATTGATAGCTACCTCTATCATTTATTCTAAAAGGCCCACATACATCAGTATGTATGTGTCCTAATAGATCACTAGATCTCTCACTGCTACTAGTGAATGGAGTCTTGATCATCTTGCCCAACAAACAAGATTCACATGTCTCTATTGATTCCAAATCAAAAGAGTCCAGATAACCATCTTTATGGAGTATGGATATGCGTTTCTCATTTATGTGTCCTTGAGGTTTGAGTCATTGAGGTTTTATCTTTTGGTATTTACATTATATACGCTTGTCTATAGATCTATCAAGTATAGACCATACGACATTGGGGCACTACCATAAAAGACCCCATCTTTACTAATAGAACATCTTCCATTTTTTATAAGAAATATGAATCTGTTCTTGTCCAAACATGATACATATATGGTGTTCCTATTAATCGCAGGTATGTAATATATAACAGTTCTATAATTGTATTACAAGCCCACTTGGTAGAGATAATGCATAGGTTCCAACTGTGTTGGCCGCAACTCTTTCACCATTTGCAACTCGCAGTTCTACCTCACCTTTCAATAAAGGTCTACTTCCCTTTAGATCCTTCACATTTGGTATCTAGTAACCATGATGAGGAAATAGTAAATTTAACCTCAATAACGTATATACCAGAAGTAGAGATCTCAATTTCTTGCTTCATCTTCCTAGGTTCCCTTATCCTTCTACTTATTTTGAGTGGAGAATATTGGACTTCAACTTAGCCATAATACGCTTCTTGGCCTTGCCTTTGTCACTGGACTCAACGTCGCTAATCATCATCATAGATTTGTTCATCTTCATTTTTTCTTCAACACTTATCAAAATGTCAAGCAACTCTGACATCGGTCTAGCCATGTTACTCAAGTGGGAACACTCGATAAACTGACTATATGATTTATGCAACGATTGCTCATATATGTGGCCAACTCTTAACCTAAAGAAAATCCCGATCTTTCTAGATGCTTCATATGCCCAATCATATTGAGCACATGAGGTTCTAATGGATCTCCCTCTGTCATTTTTCATTCAAATAGCACCTTAGAGAAATTATACATTTCATACTTATCACATTATTTATGCAACTCATAGTTCATACAACCCAGAATATGGTTCTTGATGTTCACAACATCATTGGCATGCTTCATAGAAGCATCCATGTCAGTATTAGGCAAATTTTGAGTGGATACTAACATTGGTGCTTTAGGAACATACCAGAACACTTCTCAAGGTCCTGAACCAGTTATGGAAATAAATCTCATTTAATTTGTTTGATTTTTATGATTGAGTGTTTTCCATTTGATTATATAAGAGAAAAAAATTCATTTGTCAAAAACCACTTTTTATTTGAAAAGTCGATGTTAATTAAGTCTTTATTTAACTATCTCACCCACTATTTTTTTCAAATTGGTAGCCCTCAATATCAATTTGGAATATTTCAGTGTACAATATTCTAGTGGGCCAAGATCATAATTTCATCAAAATCATAAGCCAGATAGGGTTGTCACCCACAACTTGATTCTATCAGATAGGCAACTTTTGCCAATTGCATCACATGTAACTCTTGATAGATGATATGCACAAATCTCTGTCATTGATTGTCTATATGATTCTAGGAGCTTAATCCAATTAAAATCACCTAGTTAAGCCTGAATCATAAGACAACATGATAGACTATGCACCCTACTAGGGCAGACCCACATATCTACCACCACACTTTCGTGAGACAGAAGACACACCATGCTAGGGCGTGCCCACACTTAGTCGACCAAACTTTTCATGTGTGCTGCTTATGGAAAGCATCTGAGACTTAATATTTTACTTGAGGGAGTTTGTATAAATACATATACATTAACCAATCACCACATATATAGTATGTATTCGATACTTATTATAACCTACAACAAAAACATGCAATAATAAAAAAGTGATGGTTATGGTCAACCTAATATAATTCTTTGGAGCCACAAGGAATTATCATAATCTAGGTCTACATCATATGCAAAAACCTATTGTTGATGAAGATCTGTGCTTGCCAATCTCAGTTGACTAGTTCAACCTTTGAACTGGTCGGCTCGCCTCTTGGTCAATTGGTTGGCCATAATCATCCTATGTTTTGGCTCCTCCAAACAACCATTTGGTCGTCTTATAGCCAATTATTTGACTCCTCCAAACGATCAATATGTTTGGTCCTTCAGAATCCTGGTTGGCTCTCCAACCAGTCATCTTGGCCCTGCCAAACGGTTTTCTCGACCCTATCAGTCAGTCGGCTCAGCTCAGCTCCTTCGTGCGGTCAGTTGTCATCATTCTTCATTTTCAAAATAAGAAAGTAAACTATTCTACTTTTAAGTAATTATGGAAAAACCTCGAGTTACATTCAAGGGGAGCAAAAGTAGAAGAGAATAATACTTTTACATTGGGAAGATAAGAGAGAGGCTCGATTCATAGATTGAGATAAATATGATTAACCAAACACACAACCATGCATAGATAATAGGAGTTATTGGCCATAACCATGCTACACATCCACCATCAAAACTCGCTTTTAGGGTGACACATGTAAATTCCACATATATATGTATATATTTGTTTGGGTTATTATGTGGTGATTAGTCAGACGTGCAAATCAATCGGTTTAAATATTCACATCACATGCAATAATTAAACTCAATAAAATAAAAAATTTGATCATATTGATTATACTAAAACATAATTAATTTACGTGACTCTGATACCATTGTACGGATATACGACATTAGATAGACAATGAAAAAAAAATTACTGGCATATTTCCCATTAACTAGCAGATTGTGTCAATAACTACGTAATGGAAATGATGGTTTCATGAAGATATACCTGGTCCTAGAGCAATTCCAACGACAATCCTTGACTATGTAGATGTACACTCTATCTTGGATAGTGTTTGTGCAGGTCCTAGTTGTAATGGGACTCGTTTGACTGCTCCTAATTGTATTCAGACTCATCTGACTACTCTTCCATGGACAACAGACTCAAATATTGTCGTATGCAGCAACTTCTCTCATCACATACAACTGGCTCATCCTCCTTAGCAATAGGAAACAGTCACCTCACCTCTAGAGAAGTCCACACAGACCAACTAAAACTCTTGTCATCCTTTTAGAACAGACAGGCTGGAGTTGTCCCTCCTGCTGGTGTACTAGTTACGAACCTGCTCTCCCACAAGAATGATCCTCAATTGTTTTTCTCCCATAGCTATCCCTCCCAATTCAGGTAGGACTTGCTTGGGATCTCTTAGTTACCACAACCAAAGAGGACAATAATTGTCAGATCAACTTATTCTCAATTGTTTGTGTTATGCGCTCGAAAGCCCCCATTACTCCTCTATTTATATCAAAGGCCATGGTCATGGTTCCCAGTCTGTGCGAGAGTGGAAATGACCGAAAGATCTTGAATTTTCACTACAATTCTGGAAACTTCATAGCCTGTGGCAGTCAAAATGTCCATTTGGAAACCCAAAAGGTCGCCTGGCACATACGAAGGTAATCTCATACTACGAGATAGTCGTTTTTTATTTTCCCTATTTTGTACATATGTCGACAATTCTATTCCAATTAATGCAAGACATGACGTCAACACCAATCCTTGATACAATCAAATTGCACCCCTAAAACATCATTTTGGTGCATCTGAGATGGGCATCATGCACCACTTGAGATGGTCATCTTGCACAAGCGAGACGGGCATCTCGCAGGCTGAGTCAGGCTGAATTCTAGCCAATGCGCAATACAATCATCCTGACACTCCAAACGACTGTCTCAACACTTGAACCGATTGTTTGGAAGTCCAGTCAACTACTTTGTTGTGTGAATTGAATACCTAAACACTTTAGTAATCAATCCAAAAATCGTTCAAGATTAAACTCCTCTTCTTGACGAGTTCCTATGTGTGTGACCCTATAGGTCCCATATTTCATTGGAAGTGAATGTCCATAACAACTTATGACATTACAAGCAATGAGTAGTCCCTAATCATACATCTTTGCTACCCAAGTAAATGGAAAGTTGGAGAACAACTTAAAACTACAATCCGTGTATGGTGTTACAGTGTTTGTATAGTTCCTTTGTCATTGATATCTATATTGAACTAGAGGCATGGAGCAATCATCCTCATTATTATTCAATCTTGTTCATTGAACCAGAGCAGACTCTCTGAGATATATGTAAGCTCAATGTCACATATTCACTCACATGTGCATGGCCACACATTTCTCAATCTCTCTAATCAAGAGGCCTTGGATATCATTCTCCCTTAGGAGGGACAAATCTCATCTCTATCACTGACAATCAGTCCCCATGTGTTACAGTCACCCAATCATCACCTTGATAATAACCCATGTTTCAAGATTGCATTTCATGATGTAAAAACATACCAAATGACACATGATGAGGGCAGTAATTTCAGGTATAAGAAACACAAACACCACCATCACTATAAGACATGATTATGACTTACCTAGTTAAGGTTTCCATGTATCACTCTTATGGTGGGTCTCTCTGATAGAGTGTTCTCTAACATGTATTTTTGTGCTTGGTTTGATATCACCATATCATGACTAATGATATTTTGTCATCAACCAACTCTCAATCTGATCTTATGTGTCATTTTTGTCTATTTACCTTCCACAATAACAACTGATTAGGGACATAACAAGAATGCATATATTCTTAACATCCATATGATCTCATTGTTCAGGTTCTCAACCTGAAGGCAAAAGTCATCGAGTAATATCATTCTCCAGACATGTATTATGTTTTTTCATTATCACAACACTAAATAGACAAAATATGTTGGAAGATTGCCTTTATTAATAATCAAATCCTTTACAAGTTATGTCATTACAATCACCATATGATTGGCTCTCTGGGCATACATACCAACACTAACAAAATCACATATCCTAATATTAGGGTTTCATGGTTCTTAATAGAGAAATCATGAGATATGAGAAATATTAGATGACTTAAGCATTAACATAGTCATATTAAGTCATTTTACATGCAATATAGTCATTACTATTGTCATAACATGGTTTTTCACATGTATTTACATATTTGAAATGTAAATATTTGAATAATAAGGATATTGGTGTGTTTCTATTTACATGTATGCATTTAATTTACAAATCTTCCTTTGCAATGGTTTTCATGTTTTTACTCTTGTCAATAGTCCAACAATATATGAGGAAAAGAAAGAGAGAAAATCCCAAAATAGATGAATTTCTAAAAGTAATGGGTTGTTAATGATTTACATATGGAATTGTGTGGACTTTTTTTAGAAAAGTTGTGTTAAAGGAAACTAATGGAAGGGTTTTGTTTCCATATTGTTTGTCATTAGAAAATTATTGTGATGCCCCAGTATTTTCAATGCCTTGTTCACACATGTGACGTCCAAATTGAAACCCTCACCTCAGTGGGAATCCCAATTCAAACACTGCACACTAGGGCAAGACGAAGAAAATCAATGGAGTCAGAGGAAACAACAATAGCACATGCATAGGAACAAAAGCAAACCATAACCACAAACTCACCATTCAACATTTACTTACAAAATAAATTATTAAAAAATTTGATATTACATATTGAACAATAAATGTTTACATATGTACATACTACCACTACAACATGATCTTTAGATAATAGGTTGACATGTACATCAACTCACCACATGACTCCCAAATATCATGGTTCTTCAAAAGCATATATTCACAAACTAAAAAAAATTGCAAGTGATAAATGTTAGCACAATATACTAAAATATTGTTTTGAGTATGCCTGTGTGTATTTTTATATACTTCCTGTTACTGTGACTCCGTAATAAGATAAAACTAGAACTTGGTAGTAATAAGCCAATATAAAATTTTTTGAATAAAGAATGTTTATAAACAAAAGAGAACACATATTTTAATCACATTTCCATTATATCATCCATCCATTTTCCTACTAAAGTTATAAATGCATTACGGGCTTATGATTTTCTTACCAAAGAGATAGATCATTGTACAAGGTGATCTACTTAACAAAGAGATAGATCACCCACAAGAATTATGATTACCAAAGAGATATAGTGTTATTATATAATGTATTGTATACAATATGATTAATGTGTTCATAACTATATGTATTGAAAATCAATCAAGATAACATACAAGAACAATCATCTCATCCAATATCATATGCCAAGTATTTTTCTAGACATATAATACAAGCAGACTATATATTAAGCCAAGTAAGAGGTAAGGCGTACCTTGAATCAAGATAATCTAATCATCATATTCATGATGTCAACTACCAATATTGGTCAAATCCTAATGAAGATAAGATCACATATCACCATCACATTCTCATCATCTTAACCTTGTATGTCCATTTTAGGGTTTAACTTCGTTCATTAGGGGATGTGCATCATTACTTGTCTTATCTTCTTGGAATTAGGTTAATGGTCTTAGATTTTAGATTAAGATGCATAATTTGGTTATTCTATTGCATTTAATTATGTGCAAATATGACCCCTAGATTTCATGTACTAAGCATGTTAGGGTTTTCACATTACATTAGAACCATTAACATGTAACACAAGTTATGTGTATCTATATGAACTCAGAATTCTACATAGGGTTTCAGGTACTTATATTAAGGTATCATGAAGATTTCATCATTTATTGGTTATCAACTTATTTACTACATTTTATTTAGTGTTATTAGCCTAGAATAGCAACATGAAATATTTTACATGATTTTGCACATCAAAATTATAATATTTGACATAATATGGATTATGCAGCATGAAAAGGAGTTCTTGGTACATTTTCAATTTTATCCATCATTTCATATTTATTAATCATGAAATGAGTATTACGTAGCTTATATGATATCATCTATATTTATTCATCAAATAATGATATAATAGTCTTATGTAGTTCTACTCCTTTTTCTAAGAGATATGATGCCTTGTTTCTATTTTTCTAACATTGTATGTATATACTAGGAAATATACAAAATCTGAGATTTTCTGCTATTTTTACCTTTTCTCGCCAATAGGCTACTGCCACATGGCTTCTCAGGACCTTGAGCTGGCCACTCTGGAAATTTGACCTGACTGAATGCCTCTTCCTCTTGCTTGTGATTGCACTCTCATGCGAAAATGTTCGCAAAGAGCGTTCTCTACTTCTACGTGACTCGGTCGTCGCTGCGCGACCAAAGCTCTTATAAGAAAATAAGAAACACTCATGCCTCCTAAAGAACTTCAAACAGTGTAAAAAGCTTCACATGCCTCTCTTAATGATTTTGGCCTGTATTACACATCTATTGTCACCTATACTCAAGTATTTGAGAGCTTTTCACTATCTACTTCTGATGCGAAGGATCAATAAAGGAATAATGCATCTACTCAATGGTTCTTCGATCCAAGACCTATCACTATAAAGCACTGACTCCTTGAACCCTATGGTAACCACCATATGCAGTGGATGAACTCTAGGAAACCTCCAACGTCAATCTTCTTCTCCGACAACATCAAATTCATTTACCTAGATCTCAACCCAAAGCCTAAATCTCAACCTCCCACCAACTTCACATTGAAGGTGCTTTAACAACACTTATACCTAGACCTCTCTTCCTTCTTCTCCCTACCTCATTCTTTGCTTTCTTGGTGGAGTGGAGAACCGATGGGGATGGGAAGGTGGAACTCCTCCATCTCCTCATGACAGGGTATAATGAGGGCTCAGTGACTTGAAAAGAAGAGGTGACATGGATCCTAGGAGTAGCGGTGTTCCTTAACTCACAATCTATCACAAAATTGACAACCACATTGCAGCCTCCAACCACCCATGACTGTCTTATAACTGTAAGGTAGAAGAGATAATCTTGGCCATTGATTACCCATGTGCGGATGAGATGGCATATGAGAAATAATAGATCTCTGGCCCCTCTTCCTGTAGGCCATGTCCACTTGATTAAGGATCCATGATTTACAAGAGGCCATGAATCCCACCACTTAATAGGGGTATGTGACACACCTAGGAAAACAAGACCTAGGCTATATAATCTGAGCTTTGGTAATAAAATACATCAATGTACACATTATTTCATTATTTTCAAACCTAAATAACTTCCGCTAGGAAAATTCACTCATACTAATGTTTTGATCATAGTTTCAGCACAACTAAATGTACATTACGCTCAAATTTGGTGTCAAAAGTCCATTGTCTGATAAGTTAGATAAATTACTCAAAAAGGCATAAACTTTAGGATCTTAATCTTAAAATCAACATCAAACAATAGTCAAACTTCACAAAAGACACTTGGAACTCTCATTATAACTCAAACATGCACGACTTCACTTATGTAATTAAGTATTTAGAGATTCCAAAAGTTCATCTGTCACATCCTACACACCGTAAAAGATATTTTGTCCTAGAAATTTAGCGATAATCCAACCCATCACACCGTATAAATCTTATAAGAAATTTCATCCTCAAAATTAAGCCATTCTCATACTCTAAGGAAAATCCAAAAGGTCTTCATTCATATGTATCTGTCCACTCTAGGTGCAACATTCTTACAAACAAGATCTCTTGAACATATATGTACCACTCCTAGGAGGTTTTCATGTGTATTGGTTGCACCATCACTCCATGCAAGGTTGAAATAAAGGTTTATAAGCTTAAATGATGCCATTCCATATTTCAATTTTAAGATTTATATCCTCATTTAATCTATAATAATTAAGGATTCCATCAACCCATTTATCATGTTCAAAAGGAGTTAATTATAATTAACCCAATTTTATCCATATAGATCACATCAAGGTGCCACCATCATTATATTGCTCTAATTGTTAAGTCATATTCAACATCTTCATTAAGCACTAAGATTGACACCACAATCAATGTTTATAATTAATATGGTCTAGTGTCACTTCATATTAGGTTATAAACTTCATTAGTGAAATCATCACTGGATTGTTGTTATTTAGTTATATGGTTAACCATCTTTACATAGATAGATATCAAACAATTTTAGGTATTCCATCATGACATATCTAAATATCACATTTCATCATTAGATCAAATTCTAACATACATTATATC
This sequence comes from Alisma plantago-aquatica, assembly GCA_963693085.1. Lineage (NCBI taxonomy): Eukaryota > Viridiplantae > Streptophyta > Magnoliopsida > Alismatales > Alismataceae > Alisma > Alisma plantago-aquatica. The sequence continues at coordinate 526,150,233 of OY856409.1, read as the reverse complement.
ATGGTTGTGCTAAACAAACTTATCTGAGTGGCTTATCAAACATGTATCAATACTTCATCTAGTCCAATTGAGGTTCTCTTAACCCTTATACTAAGGGTAATTACACGATCAATCTCTCTAGGCTCACTCAATTCTTTGAGTATCTCATATGAATATACTTTATCTCTCCTAATTAGTCTAAGGTTCTCCTATTACCTCAGTGGTACTAGTTGATTGCCTTATGAGTTCTAGCCACATAAGCATAAACCAAAATGTGGTATAACATTCTCTTCACAGATCTCTATCCATGAAATACTATTTCCCAACTCTCTCTCTTATACACATCTACTAGATTCTTATAAGGAACCACCAACCTAAGCTTGAGGCTTTACAGAAGCTAACATAGTTACCTCCTCTAGGGTCTTAGGTATCTATCCCTCACCCAGATGGTAGGTTCTCATATTCATATTCACATATATAAAGAAGCCTATCTCAACTATAGGGTTTGATCTTCTCAAGGATCAACAAAGCTATACAAATCTGGCATAGCATAACTCAACTCATTCACTCAAGAGTAGTCTTGTTTAGGACATATCACATCACATATTTTTCATAATTCTCATATCATGGAGTTTTGGTTCTCTGACCCTCTCAGTCTGGATCTCACTATTTTTGGAGATAACCCCATAACTGGTCCCAACACTAGAGGTACTTCTTCGTAAAATAGTTTGAGCCTCATGGTGACTCTCAACTTTATCTTAACTTAGCTTATTTTATCTTAAAAAATCACAAAAACCACAAAACTAAACTCAACTTGTCAAATATAACTTTGATCATCATAAGCTATCATATCTTATCATATAAAACTTAGATCATATATTCTAAACTGATTTCATCTTTTCCATCGATCACGTAATTCAACAAGGCTTTAGACATCTAATTTAGAACTACTCTCTTTTCTAGACTGATGTCACTCTCTTTCACTTAGGTTGCATGACTACATTCTACTCGTACATGGATGGGGACACATTTTTGTATTTACTTACATATATAATAAAATATAAAATAGTTCTTATCCAATAAAATAAACATTAGAGAAAGCTTTCGAAGCTCAAACTTGTTGGAATAAAAACCAAAGCAGAAAAATGAGTGTCCCACACTATGTAGAGAATCTAGTGTCATTTCACCTAATGAAAAGGGTCAGGACAAGTAGTAGATTAGTGTAGCTACCCTAAACAATGAGCGTCATATGCTTAGGATTTCTCTTCCCTTGATGCCCATTATCTCCAAATAATGTAATGTTCTATACCACCACATTATAAGTAATGACTGACCCTTTAGGAATTTCTACAACATGTACTAGTGTATACCTAGTTATCAGACATCTAGGTTATAACCTAGAGTAAAGGTCACATCTAATCTCTAAAATATGACTATTCTAACCCTAAATATTTTTAAATTTAAACATTTTCTTTAGTTTTGAGTAGCATAATAAGAAAATGGCAGGCTTTGCTATTGTTCATGATCTGATACCACGTGATGTACCTAGATTTTCAACGCCTTGACCACATGTGTGATGTCCAAATTGAAACCCTCACCTTAGTGAGAATCCTAATTCAAACACCGCACACTAGGCCAAGAAGAAAAAAATCAAGTAAGTCAGAGGAAACGATAGTAGGACATGCACATGAACAAAAAAACCATTACCACAAGCTCATTATTCAACATATGAACAAAAAATGAATTATTACAACATATGATAATACATATTGAATATTAAATTTTTACACAAGCACATACTACCACTACAACAAGATCTTTAGACAATTGGTCCACCTATACATCATATCACCTCACGATCTCAACTGTCATGGTTCTTCAAGTGAAAATGTCCACAATCTAAACAAAAGATTACAAGTGGTACATGTCAGCCCAATATACTAAAATATTGTGCCGAGTGCGCCTATGTGTATTTTCATATACTTCTCATTACAGTGACTTGGAAATAAGATAAAAGTAGAATTTGGCATTATTAAACAATTATAACAAAATCATACTTGGGCAAAGAATGTTTATTAAGAAAAGAGAACAAATATTTTAATCCAATTTTCCATTATATCATCCATGCATTTTCCTACTAAAGGAATAAATGCATTAAGGACTTATGGTCTACTTCCAAAAGAGGGTTTAACTTGCTTCATTAGGGTATGTGGACCATTGCTTGTCTAATCTTCTTGGAATTAGGGTACTGGTCTTAGGTTCTAGATTAAGATGCATAATTTAGCTATTCTATTGCATATAATTGTGTGCACATATGAACCATGGATTTCATGCATCAATCATGTAAGGTCTTTCGCATTATTTAAGGCTGATTAACATGTAGCATGAGTTATGCGTATCTATTTGAAGTCAGAATTCTTCATAGGGTTTTAGCTACTTATATTAAGGTATCATGAAGATTTTATCATTTATTGGTTATCAACTTATTTACTACATTTCATTTAGTGTTATTAGCCCAAAGAGCTACATGAAATATTTTATGAGATTTGGTGCATCAAAGTTATAATCTCTGACATTTTATCAATTTTACATCACAATAAGGAGTTCCTAGTACATTTTTATATTTTATCCATTATTTGGTATTTGTTAATTATTAAATGGGTATTATGTACCTTACATGATATCATCTATATTTATTCATCAAAAGACTGATCTAATAGTTTCATGTTTTTCTACTCTTTTTTCTAATAATTTTGATGCCTTGTTTGTATATGCTATGAATTATAAGAAATATGAGATGTTATGCTATTTTCACCTTTTCTCACCAATAGGATGCCTCCATGAGGCTTCTCATGGGCTTGAGTCAGTAGTTCTAGAAATTGGTCCTGGATCGCTCCCTCTCCCTCTCGCTTATGGTCACACTCTCATGTTCAAACACTTGCAAAGATCATTCTTTGCTTCCGCATGACTCGTCCACCACCGCACGACCAGAGCTTCGACGAGAAAAAAACCAACACTCCTGCCTCCTCAAGAACTTCAAACACTACAAAAATCTTCATATAACTTCACTTCATGCCTCCATGTATTACACCTACGTTGTCGCCTCTAATCGAGTATTTAAGGTATCTCTGCCATCTACTTTTGGTGTGTTGGAGTAGAAGAGCCATAATACATCTACTTTATGTTTCCTCAATCCAAGACCTCTCACAGCAGTGCATCAACTCCTTGAACCCAACTGTAACCACCATATGCAGTGAGATGAGCTTCAAACAACCTCCAAAGTCAGTCTTCTTCTCTGACTACCTTGAGTTTGTTTACCTAGATATCAACCCCAAACCTAAATCTCATCCCCCCACTAGCTTCGTGAGGGTTTGAAGGTGATTTAACACCACTTAGGTCTTTTCCAGACCTCTCTTCCTTCTTTTCCCTACCTCATGCTTTGCTTTCTTTGTGGAGTGGAGAACTAATGATGACAGGAAGGTGGAACTCCCTCGTATCCTCATGATAGTGTACAATTGAGGGGTCAAACGACTGGAAAATAGAGGTGAGGTGGATCCTAGGATTACTTTCATTCCTTGGCCCACAACCAGTCACAAAAATTGACAACCATGTTGCAGCCTCCATCCACCCATGACTGTCTTCTAACCGTAATGTAGAAGAGATAATCTTGGCCATTGATTATCCACGTGCAGCAGAAATGGCATATGAGAAATACTAGATCCATTGCTACTCTTCTACAAGGCCACAACCACTTGATTAAGGATCCAGGGTGCACAACAATCCACACGTCCCACCACTTCAAAGGGGCACATGACACATCCAGCAAGACATGAGCTAGGCTATATAATTTGAACTTTTGTAATCAAATACATCAATGTACACATTATTTCATCATTGTCTAACCTAAATAACTTCCTCTAGGAATATCCAATCATCTTCAAACTTTGACCACATTATTATCACAACTAAATCTACATTATGCTCAAACTATGTGTCAAAAATCAATTGTTTGATCAATTAATTAAATTCCTCAAAAGACATAAACTTTGGGATCTTAATCTTGACACCAACATCAATCAATAGTTAAACTTCATGAAAGGCACTTGGAACTCTCAATATAACCAAACAAACATGAATTCCCTTACACCATTAAGTATCTAGAGATTCCAATGGTTCAGTCCATCATAAGTAATCCAAATAAGACATATGGAAAAGTTGGGAAAACAAAAGAATTCATTTGATTCCTTAAATAAATGGAATAAGAAGGGATATTTGGAGACTAATAAAAACACTTTTAAGTTGTGTATTTTGGTCCCAAATATCACCCACACCTAGATGTAAGTGCTAGTAACTTCCCTTTAAATTTTGGGAGTAAAAGGATATAAGGGGAGGATAAATGAATTAATTAGTTTTCCCTAAAGTGATGGGTTAAAGGAAAATAGAATTAAATGTAACAATTTGATTGGATTTTAGAAAATCAGGGGCCCTACCCCTTTATTTATCTTACCAAATCCAGGACATGGATCTCAAATCCAAGGGCTCTCAGTCATCGTCTAGATTGAGGCAAAACATGAAACTCAAAAATAGGATTAACTCTTTTCCTTTTCGATCTTTCTATCACAATAGATTATATGCATACTCAAAAATATTCGCATCGAGTCTTGGAGGTGAGAAGAAACTTGGAAAGCTCCATTTTTTTGACTATGGTAAGCTATTAAGATTTACCCCAATGGACCCAAAAAAGGCAACAAAGACAAACCCCTCTACCCTAGGGATATGTAAGGGCCAAAGACTCCTCTGTGAGATAAACACTTGTTCATGAGACTCCAATGGATATCTAGACTCTCACCCTAACTCTAATTCTATAGTCAGTCACTTCTATTATGATTCTTTTCCCTCTAGTATTTTGTCGTGAAGTTGAACCCTAGTTCACTTTTACTTGGCTCCCTCTGACCAATCAGAGGACACCAATAGGTTCTTTGAAGACAGACGAAGGAAGTTGTACCTTTTCTCACTGCTCTAGGATCCTAATTCCAAGAGTCAAACATCGGTTGCCTTGGATAAGAGAAAAAACAACCCATCGATAGTTAGAAGAAGACCGGTTGGGAAAGGGCCTTCTTCCCTTGAGCAGACATTAGATGATAAGGGTTAAACCTCTCTTTCCCCCTTCCTTTTCTTGCTTATCTTGGCTTTCACCACGCGAGCACATGCACTGACACAACGTGAGCTGATTGGTTTGATTGTGTCCATATTCCGTGTTGGAAATACTTAGTCAGTTGATGAGGTGGAAAATAGTGGTTGGCCACAAGTTATTTAATCTTGCTAAAATAATAAGAAATTATAAGATTATACGATAGTGAAAAATAATATATGAATATTTGTCTGAAACATGCAAGTATTCAAAAAATAGTTTCAATACCTAGTTCTACATCAAAAAGTATCTAAAGTTGGTAACTTTAATGTATTTAAAGCATGAAAACCCTAATTTCTAAAGTTTAATGAATATAACTTGCATAAATGACTGTAATGCATAAAGTTGTGTCTTTTTGGATGAAAATGATATATTTGACTAAATTTGAGATTAATAATGCATATAACATCAAAATTAGGGTTTGTGAGTTAAAATGAAATTAAATGTTATATTTAGGGTTTGGAAAGACAAAACCCTAATGAAAGCGTAACCATAACTTGGAACTCAAGTCAATCTTAATGATATATTTTGAAAAGAAAAACTAATACTTAGGTGTTATGCATCAATTTAGGATGATTGATTGTTTAATCTCAACTATATTTATCTGTTGGGACTTTAATCACTTTTGAGGAAGGTATGTGGTTACACCAATGACTAATCACCTTAACCAAGTTCCATGGTTTTTTGGAGTTTTCCCGATTGGATTACAATAAAATGATTACATTTTTATTTACTTCCAACAATCTATAAAGTCACTATGGATATCATCTTAAATAAATGTAACCTACTCAAACCATGTATCATCTCTGGTGAGTCAAAGAGAAATGGGTGAATAATGTCTTTATGGGGATGACTGATGATCAAGCCCAAAAAGGAAGATCGCCTCAGGAAAAGCCCAGAAAGGAAGGCACATGTATGAAACCAAGCCCAGGTGAGGTAAGGTTATGAAATGTCTTCTACAGGGACCAAACCCTAAAATTAGGGTTCCCTACAAAGAGGCTCCTCTAAAGAGAGATGATTGAGAAAAAAGAGGATAAGGGTGGTGAGGTTAAATCAAAAAAATGGTTGCTCAACTTTGTAATCATAATTACTTCTATGACTGATTATGTTGTTACATCTACATGTGAATATTTTGTTTCCTCCACATACTAGTAGAACTTATTATATTGATTGTTGTATTGTTTCATTACATTTTAGGTTAAACTGTTGTTATTATGCAAAATGGGGATCCTGAGAAGAAGACACCAAAAGGAAAGATACTTAAAGTTACCATTGAGGATATAGTTAGATAGTTTTTTTTCTTTAATTGCAAACAATAGGTTTCCATACCATGTAACTCCTAGTTGGAGAGTTTACCTTTAATACTATATCAAACTCTTTTCCATTCAATGAAATCTATAATTATTTTTGTTAGTTTATAAACATTGATTTGTAAATATGACAATGGACCTTGCCCTTTCGGTCCACCTTGATTGGGGATAATACGGGGAGGGGTCATTACATTTGGTAGAAGATCATGGTTTACAATTTAAACTTTAATAATTATTAAATTTTAAGAGTTATATAGAGACGAAGGAGGTATTAGAGTACTTTCTAAAGACGATGGTCTCTAGAAGGGACCCTGACCAAAGGGCTGGAAAAACTTTCCTATGCACCTCTAGTCACCTTATGAGGACTCCGGGTTCATGCATCCTGCGGTGCCAAAGTTGGAGGATTTTACTAGAAATAAAATACCTCTTGGATTTCTTCTCATCCAATTGCATCCCTTATCTACTCCCTTGCTTCACTCACCAAAGCCCTAGGCACCTAATAACTACTTCCTCAACCCTTCGAAGTTTAGGGTAGTGAACGATTAGGGCTATGAATACTAGGGATTAGGTCATCCTTTGCAAAATAATAAAATTTATGTAAACAAGATGTGACAGACATAAATTTTATTATGATTGAAATGACCTAAATATTAAACTGAGATTAATATATTTATTTATGCGAACCAGCATGGCCAGTAACAAGACTACCCCCATCCTTGATGACACACCCAGGGAGTATCCAGAGGGGAGACCCTCCCGTAAGAAGAGACTATCCTTGGAGAAGAAGAGGAGGTCCGTGGAGGGTGAGTCCTTTATTGAGATAGGCCCTAAGCATGAGGTTATTCTCTTTGGCATGCCAAACCCTAAAGGTAGTCCTAACCACAATGGTGAACCTATGATGGAGGATGAGACCATGGGTTACCCTGACCATGGTGCCAGCTCTGCACTGATAGTCGGGAAAGTAGTTGTGCATACCCCTAATGCACTCTGGCTAGAGAAATAGAAGAAGCTCACCAAGGCCATTAATGCCTTGCACTCAAAGATATTTTCAGAGATGAGGATGATGAACCTCTACTTGTCTACCCTCATCTTGGAGCCACCATCCTTGACTTTGTCACACTGAATTTAGAAAAGTTCGAAGGTGAAGTTGAAACCAATATAATCGACAAGGCAGATGTCTAGCTCGTCGTAGTGGAGAATGGTTTCCACATTCTAGAGTTGCAACTGAACAAAAAGGTTCTTTTCGTCGCTCACCTTCTTAAAGGAGCAAAAATAATATCATCGATCGAGACCTGAAAGAGGAACCAATGGTATGGATGGACTTTTGTACCATCCTCTTCGCAAGATTCATTCCCAATGTTTCTAAGAACAAGGCATAAAAATAGTTTGTGCTCCTTTACTAGGGAAACATGAAAGTGGCAGACTATGCTTGAAAGTTCCACCTCCTAGAGCGGTTTGGATATATGTTAACAGAAGAACGGTGAGTGGAATATTTTTTGGAGTGTCTGCACCCCCTGATCAAGCACCATGTGATGGTGTGCAAACCCCCAAACTTGACTGAGGCCCTAAACTTTGCTCTAGACATGGAGTACACAGTCATGCCTACACAGAACCTGCCTAAGGGATATCTAGGGTTCACTAAAGGTACTTCTACCCAAAGGAATGATAAAAGAAAGGGGAGAGGACATAACAATGGCAAGGATAGGAATGGAGAAAAGGGAAAACCTCGTTAGGAGAACCACCATCCCGAATGCCACACCTATGGGAAGAAGCACCATGGTCGGTGTTTCCATTAGAACAAGGTATGCTACTATTGCCAACAAGAGGGACATATCAAGTCCAACTATCCTCTTCAGGACCCTCGAGGTCTAGGCCCACTGGAAGCTCAACTAGTGGTTGCATCACCCCAGGGAGCAACCCCTCCTGTTGCAGAGCATAGATAGGCCTGAGTCTTGACCATTGACAATGAAGAGGTTCAAGCTAATATGAATGACTTAGCCATGCCCGAAAAGAAAGGCACATGTATGAAACCAAGCCCAGGTGAGGTAAGGTTATGAAATGTCCACTAAAGGGACCAAACTATAAAAGTAGGGTTCACCACAAAGAGGCTCCTCTAAAGAGAGGGAACACCATTCAGAAAAAAGAGGATAAGGGTGGTGAGGTTAAATCCATAAAATGTTTGTTCGAATTTGTAATCATAATTACTGCTATTGGTGATTATGTTGTGAAACATGCATGCGAATATTTTGTTTCCTCCACATACCAGTAGAACTTAGTATATTGGTCGTTGTTTTGTTTCATGACATTTCAGGTTAAATAATTGTTATTATGTAAAATGGACATCCTGAGGAGAAGACACCAGAAGGAAAGATACTTAATGTTACCATGGAGGATTTAGTTAGATAGGTTTTTTTTAGTTGCAACCAATAGCCTCCCATACCATGTAACTCCTAGTTGGATAGTTTACCCTTCATACCATATCGAACTCTTTTCCATTCAATGAAATTTATAATTATTTTTCTTAACTTATAACCTCAATCTTGTAAATTTGATAATGGACCATGCCCTCTTGGTCCACCTTGATTGGGGATAATAGGGGGGAGGGGTCGTTGCATTTGGTAGCAGATCTTGGTTTACCATTTAACCTTTAATAATTATTAAATTTTAAGAGTTCTATAGAGTCAAAGGAGGTATTAGAGTACTTTGTAAAGACGACAGTTTCAAGAAGGGACCTCAACCTAGGGGTTGGAAAAACTTTCCTCTACACTGCTAGTCGGCTTATGAGGACTCCCATGTCTAAGCATCATGTAGTGCCAAAGTTGGAGGATTTTACTAGAAATAAAATACCTCTTGGATTTCTTCTCATCCAATTGCATCCCTTCTCTACTCCCTTGCTTCACTCACCAAAGCCCTAGGATTAGGGTTATGAATATTAGGGATTAGGGCATCCACCACCAAATAATAAAATTTATGTAAACAAGATGTCATGGACATACATTTTATGATGCTTTAAATGCCATAAATATGAAATTGAGATTGATAAATTTATTTATGTGAACCAGCATGGCCAGTACCAAGACTACCCCCATCCTTGATGACACACCCAGGGAGTATCAAGAGGGTAGGCCCTCCTACAAGAAGAGACTATCCCAGAGAAGAAGAGGAGTTCCATGAAGGGTGAGTCCTCCAATTAGGAGAGGGAAGGTAAGTCCTTTATTGAGAGAGGCCCTGAGCATGAGGTTGTGTGCTTTGGCATGCCAAACCCTGAAGGTGGTCCTAACCCCAAAGGTGAACATATAATGGAAGATGAGACCATGGGTTACCTTGACCATGTTGTTGGCTTTACACCAATAGTCAGGCAAGTAGTTGTGCATACTGTTGGGTTTTGTGGAGAAATCATGCATGGAGGAAGAAACAAAAATAAATTTCCATGTAATTTGAAATAGGATCTTGTCGACAACAACATATTCAGAAAGTGTGTTCGCAGGATATACCTTATCGCCGAGCAAGTATGGATATGTCCCGTTGTACAATGGTGTGCAACACTACTGGCCTACACAGACAACACTTCTCTCCCATTCGTTGAGTGCATCACGGGATGATCCGGAAGTGCTTATTTCATGCGGTGATGTACGCCGCTGGTAGCATAGGTGGATGGTCATTGTTGTCCTCCAAACGCTAGCATCTCAGAATATGCATCTCTACTTCTTCCACACATATGCACTGGAACTCCATGTCGTGCTTCCTAAGTCAACAAGAAGTAGTAGTCTCTATACGACAACGTGATAGTGTCGCGGTGCTCTCCTTTCTCTCGTGAGGATGGTGAAGGCTAGCGTTTATGTACGTGAGCATAAACTGAAAAGCATATCTCAATATCTTATATAGATATCGGTCATCAAGCCCTTTTAAATAGGAGACGAAAGGAAGTAGGGTTTCCTAAACCCATCGGTAAATAGAAATTCTATGATATTTAAAATGCTTGTGGATTAATTAGAATATTCTAGAATTAATTTATTAACCAAATAATCGTATTAATTGATTAATTAATATCCCACTCCATGCAATCGCTCAGGATGGCTTTATGGACATATATACCAACAGACTCCCAATTGCACTTAGAGCTAGTCACTCTAATTAATTGGTTCAAACATTCTAATATTATTCTAATGTATTGCATAAACATTTTATTAATCAATGTGATTCAGAGCAATTCCAATCAAATACACAATTATACTCCTATTCCAACACATCCTATGTGTGTGACCCAGTAGGCTCCAAATTATGTTGGCAGTGATACCATAATCATATTTTGATTTCACAAGCAATGATTGGTATTTAGAAAGACTTCATTGCCACCCAAGTAATTGGAGAAGTTGGAGAACAACTTAACCTATCATTCATGACTGGTGTTACAATGATTGTATAGTTCCTTTGTCGCTGATATCCAAATTGAACTCGAGTCATGGAAATGTTATCCTATTCAACGTTCAATCCATGTTCCTTGAACTAGAGCAGACTGACTGAGATATATGTAAGCTCAATATTACATATTGACTCACATCAGTATGGCCATGCATTTCTCAGTCTCGTTAGTCAAGTGGCCATAATATCAAACTCCCGTAGGAAGGACAAATTCCATCTACATCAATCATAGTCATCCCCATGTGTCACAGTGCACCCAAGAACCATCTTTATGGCAATCCTTATTTAGGACCACGATGGATGATGTTAAAGTACAGCGGACGACATGTGATAAGTGAAGTGACTTCAGGTCTAAGAACCACAATCACCACCATCATATTGAGATATGACTCTAACTACCAATCATGGTATTCATGTGTCACTCTCATGGTGGGTATGTCTGATACACTGTTCTTTAACAAGTATCTATGTATTTGTCTTGATATCTACATATCATGGATAATGAGATTCTTCCATCAACCAACATACATTCTAATCTTATGTGTTATTGATGTCTATGGATATTTCCACAATAACAACCAATTAGGGACAAAACAAGAATACATATGATCTCACTGTTCAGGTCATCAACCTGAAGACATATGTCATTGATTGTATTATTATGTAGACATCTATAAGTTTTGTGGTCATCTAATAATATAAAACACAAACATATAGATTGGAAACTTGCCTTAATTGATATGATCAATGTAGTATTACAAATCATTTACATAGTATCCCATTACAATCATCAAATGATAGTCTCTATGGTCAAGCATACCAATAGATTCCCACTTGCACTTATACCCAATCACTCATGAATCTCAATCCAAGTGATCGAACATGTCTTTCATGTTTCTGCTGTGAAAGTGCTTTTGTGAGCGGGTTAGCCACATTGCTTTCTATAGGTACTCTACAAATCTTTACATTTCCTCGATGTTCGAACTCTCGTATGAGATGGAATTGTCATAGAATATGTTTGGAACATTTGTGCAATCTTAGTTCTTTAGCTTATGCAATTGCTCTGTTGTTGTAGCAAAACAACTCAATTGCATCACTAGTGCTTCGAACCACTCCAAGTTCAGAAATGAACTTCTTGATCCACACAGCTTCCATTGTAGCATTCAATGCAACAATATATTCGACCTCTATTGTAGATTCTGCAACCGTCTCTTAACTGGAACTCTTCCAACTCACAGGTTTGTTTTTCAGGAAAAACACAAATCCAAATTGCAATCTATAGTCATCTTTGTTAGTTTGGAATCTAGCATCAGTGTAACCCTTTACCACGAGCTCTTCCTCACCACTATATGCTAAGAGTTGATCCTTAGTCCTTCTCAAGTACTTTAGGATGTTCTTTATAGATGTCTAGTGACATTCACCAAGATCTAACTGATACCAGATCGTCATGCTCAAAGCATATGACTAGGACATTGGGATTTAGAGATCGTAACCCCATGGGACATGGGCAAGTTACCTCTCTTAGAAACCTCCATGCTGAACCTCTTTAGCACCATGTAAATGTTTGTGCTCTTCCTTAGGCCAATAAGCCTTCTAGATCTATCTCTATAGGTCTTGATTCCTAGTATATAGAATGCTTCACCTAAATCACTACTACAGAAACGGCCTTTGGCGTCGGTCGTTTAACCCCATTTGGCGTCGGTTTCCGACCGACGCCTATGTGAGCGCCGCTAAAGGTCGAACACTTCGGCGTCGGTTTTTTAACCGACGCCTATAATACATATAGGCTTCGGTCTTTTAGTAGATCACCGACGCCAAAAGGGTTCGCGCCACAGAAAACGACGTCATCTAGGGCACTTTCTGTGTCGGTGATTTACTAAAAGACCGACGCCTATATTCCATGTAGCGTCGGTCTTTTAGTAGATAACCGATGCATAAAGTGTCCTAGATGACGCTGTTTTCTGTGGCGCGAACCCTTTTGGCGTCGGTTATATACCAAAAGACCGACGCCTGGTTGTTTAAATAGGCGTCGGTTCGATATGAATATCTGACGCCATTTCCAGGACTGCTTTGGCCACATCAGGCGTCGGTTATCTATACATAACCGACGTTGTAGGTCTTTGCTGACGGTTTTCTATAAATAACCGACGCCTATTTATATATATATATTTTTCATATCAGTTTGCAGGCCTGCTGTGGCTGGTCAGCAGGATGAGAACCTGCAGTTCAGTTTTCTGAACTGTAGGTTTACGACATCCATTGATATCAGCCTACAAACAGGTCGCAAACCTGCAAAAGTCACAAGGAAAATTTCACACAAGTACATACATTCAGACATCAATTCAATTCTCACATTCACACATATAGAAACATTCAAATACATGTATTAACATTCAGAAATATTCATTTACAAAGTATCATTCATTATTGCTATCAACATCCCAATTATATCTTACAGTTGCCACTGCTTGTATGGCTTTTGCCCATTCTTCTCTTACTTCATTTAATGCTTCCATCGTATATGGAGCATGTATATTTTTTAAGTGTTTACCTATAGTGTGGTCAGTTTTAAACACCTGCAAAGAGAATGATGTATATATATAAGTAATAATATAAAAATAAGATTGATATATTTCATACTAACTAATGAGACTATATATAATACCTCATGTATGCTATCGATGTCCAATGCGGCATGTTTGATAATCATCTGCATAAATCGCATCACATAGTATGTGCATGCCCAGCCATTGTCTTGTGTAGCACACTATAAATTGAAACATACAAAATAATACAACTAAGCACAATTCACATCAATGATATATACATTGGAGTCGGGGAGTCGGGAACTTACTTGTACGTTCTCCCAATTTATTGGCTGGTTCTTTTTCCTTGGGACCTTTCCTCCAGCCTTTTTGAATGCATCTAAACCCCTACATGTTAATATAACACAGTAAATTGCATAAGTAAATAGTAATGTGATAAAAGATGTTAACGGATATAAAAATGAAATATTTCTCACCAAAATAATGGCATTCTCATTACGTGTCCAATTTTAGGGTTCAATGTACTCCCCACAGGATCTAGATGATAAACAGTGAATGTCCCGGGGACAATAACTAGTAACTCCCAATGTCTACCGCTAGAGGTAAGAAGTTAACAATTAATAACTCAAAATGCAAAATAAAAATGGAATTTTCTTAAGTCCAAATTATAAATAAAGTAAACTTACTTGACATTGAATGGAGCTATTATTATCGTCTTCTTTTGCTGACCAAAATTTGTAAAAGCATCTATACAGTATTGTTGAACATTATCAGGGTCTTTAGCTACCAAACTAATCAATGATGGAATCAAAAATCCCAAATGATCAAATGCAAATTGATTGCAATGATATTCGACTAAGTACCTGCAAAACATATAGGCGTATGCATTAATATATAAGAAACCAGATCACCGGATCTTACACAAGGTATATGGATGTATAAACAAGATCTCACCTTATCCATGTCTCTATCATTGCTGTATTCAGCCAATCATACATAAACAGCTCAATAATATCTTGTATAAATAAAGAGCTATCGTATGATTGACCTGCATAATCTGCATCTAAAGAAATAATTATAGGGCAATGTACATTATGTGCCCATAGCCAACATGCCATTCCCCTACAAGCAGGACCTAACGGGTATGTTAGGTCAGTTGGAACCCAATCGGGTAATGCAGGAAGTGGAAGTGGAGGCCTAGGTGCTCCTGGTGTCTTCTTTTTAACCTGTACATATAATTTCAGATCAGTTGACATCATATATACACATTAACAGTCTAAATCAATGTAAATTTATCTTACAATTTCAGTCGTGTAGACGACATCTGCTTTGGGCCACAATATCACCCCGCCTTCTGCATCAGCAAGTCTATCAATATCCGGGTGGGGATATGGAAATGTAGCTTCTCTCCAATCGGGTAACACACGTATCAGGCTCACACGAACGTAGCCCTGTGGCATTGGAGTCCCGTGAAACATTTCCCCAGGAAGGGACGGGTAAGCCTGTGCCTCTGCAACAACGTAGTCTTGCATTCTTAAGCGGCATGGCTTCAATGCCTACAAATTTACGTAAAGAATATTATACATATATACATATCATCTTGAAAACATAACAACTTGAAAAGACTAACTACAATGTCATAAACAATACTTACAGCAGATGTGCTAGGCGATGGGTCTCTAGGATTACTCGCAGTCTGTGCATCAGGAGAAGAGTGGGTCACCATAGGCGTATTGGAAGCCTGAGATGCCTGCCACCGCATCAATTCTTCCTTGACCTTCTCAGCAACTACATCGTTGACCCTCTTAGCAACTAAATCCTCAACTC
Source organism: Alisma plantago-aquatica (assembly GCA_963693085.1). Lineage (NCBI taxonomy): Eukaryota > Viridiplantae > Streptophyta > Magnoliopsida > Alismatales > Alismataceae > Alisma > Alisma plantago-aquatica. The sequence goes on along the minus strand of OY856409.1, from coordinate 526,134,958 downwards.
TCTTATTCTCCTATACATGGATAAAAGAAACATTAGCTTCTTATTAATGAATTTCCTTTTGCAGTAACATTCTAAAAAAAGAATAGGTTACCTCTTCTTGAGAAAGTCCCGCTTTGGGTTTGCGCTGGGATGGCCCAAAGAATGCTTTGATGCCAACACCAGTGTCGGCACCTCTAACACGTCCAGGATGCTCTGGGTTACCCAGAGCAACTGTCAATTCATCCCTTGTGCCCTGAGGGATGAACGTGCCTTGTTTCCTCTGCTCGTGCAACTCCCGCTAATCACCATAAATAGAAATTGGTAAGTTAACACCACAGATAATCAATATTCAAACGATTTCTCTAAGAGTTGTATTTTACCATTTTTGCAGCCGCCTCAGCAGTTACAGGCTTCTTTATTTCACCCTTCTTATTTTTCCTGCCAGCTATCCAGATATCATGGCGAGGCATGGGTGTGGCATACTCCTGAGTAGGAGCAGACTCCTGAGTAGCCGCAGACTCCGCCTGTAGTCTTTGGCGAATGCTTGCATAGCCTTTTGGACCCATAGTGTGGTCATGCACATTCAGTGCACGCCTTGCTTTTTGTGCGTCACTGAGGGCCTAGTTAGTATGCACATTAATGATTTGGTTAGTAGCACTAAATGTTAATCTTGAATAGGTGAATACAATGTATATTAATTAAATTAGGAGTGACGCCTAATACCTTGAATTCTTCAGATTTTCTTGAAGCAACAAAATTGTCCCAATCTTCTTTGTCCAAGAAGTTCCATTGTTCAAGGTCTGACTACTTCTTCTTATCACCCTCTTTTATGTATTCTCTGTTCAGATTTGTCCTATAATTCCTAAGCATCTTTCCAGCGCGTTGCATCACATTTTTACGATGCAACTTCTCATCCAATGCAAACAGATTCTGTAAAATAGAAATGTTATTAACTAGTATCCAAAATAGAATTGCAAATAATAGAATTTGTAATCTACAAAATAGAATTGCAAATAATAATAACTCACGCATAAATCCTTCCATATCAAGTCTTTTTTCCCTTGAGGAACTTTATGCCAATTATCATACTTAACACCACAATGGCTCCGAGTGGTACACCCAAGATAGTTTACAAAATTATTGCGGTTCACTCCAATTGGATTTCCTCCATTATCAAACTCCACCACCAATTTGGATCCACTACCACTTAGCGCTAATAACTTCTTCAACAGAGTGATGCCCCTTTTCTTGTTAAGTGTTTGGTGCTGCGCATCAAGTTGCTCCAGTGCTTCAGTGGGTACAGGTGCATCAACCTAAAATTTGACAAATATAAACACACTAAATTAGCCCAATATAGAAATATAGGATATATGACATAACTAGAAGATAATGAATTTTATAGAAATACAGGATATGTTTTTAGAACTTACATTAGTATCCTCGCCATGCTCGTCATGGACAACATGCTCATCATGGACTTCATGCTTATCATGGACATCATGCTCATCATGGTCAGCCATCTAAAAATGTTATTTAAAAGGATAACATTTAGCATTTGTATTAACTAGAAAAAGGCAAACATTTAGCATTTGTATTAACTAGAAAAAGGTAAATATTTCGCATTTTTATTAACATACATGTCTCTAAAATTGTGATCTTTTATCAATTAACAATCCTTCATTGTGATCTCCGCGCACATATAAGTCATCATTAGCTTCAATATTTTGTGGAGTGGGCAACCCAACTGAGAATGGACTGGAGTCATCATACTTATCATAGTACTCTTCTTCATCTATAGGATCTTCAATGAATTGTCTTTTACCATGAAGAACAACCAACCATTTATCATTCGCAGGATCATCGATATAGAATATTTGTTTCGCCTGTGATGCCAATATGAATGGTTCACCCTTCTCGCCAATCTTTTCAAAGTTCACCAAAGTGAAACCCAATTCATCCACTATAACTCCTTTGGTGTTATCAACCCAATTACATTTAAAGAGTGGAATTTTGAAATCTATGTAGTCAAACTCCCAAATGTCCTCAATGACACCGTAATATGACATTTTAGCTTCACGTGGACTCTTATCCTTTGCACTTGCAAAGTACATAGTCGACGCTTGAAGAGTGACCCCACTATTTTGTACGACACTCTTATCATCTTGGCGCTTTGTGTAATATGTGAATCCATTAATGTCAAACCCTTCATAAGACATAACATTCGGTTTTGGTTTAAAGGCGAGGCATTTGATAGTTTCTGTAATATCATTTGGTGTTTGAGATAGTTGATGTAAGACTTTATCTTCAAACCACTTAGTAAAAGTCTTATTATGCTCTCTAGCAAGCCACATTGAACTTGCTCGAGGATGTTGTCTCTTTATGAAATTGGTATGTTCCTCGATATAAACACTCACTTCGTCCATATTGTGTAAAATATACAAGTGAGCTTGTTCCAACTGCTCACGGCTGATTACTTTCACCCGTGATCCCAAAATTCCTTTGCCCTCCTCAATATTCTTGTCATTATCAGGAGTGTCATTACCACTGAGAAAGTCATTGCAAAAATCCATAACCTCTCTCGCCACATAACCTTCAATAATACTCCCTTTAGGCCGATAACGGTTTCGAACATCACCTTTAAAAACGCTCATGTATCGTTCAAAGGGATACATCCAATGCAAGAAAACTGGTCCCAACATTTTCACTTCCCTAGTCAAGTGGACAACAAGATGTACCATGATATCAAAGAACGAAGGAGGGAAATACATCTCAAGCTGACATAGGGTAACAACCACTTCTCTTTGCAAATTATCGAGAGTATCAGGGTCAATAACTTTGCTGCATAGACTGTTGAAAAAGAAACAAAGTCTGGTAATTGCAAACCTTACATGCTTCGGCAATATAGATCGAATTGCCACGGGCAATATTTGTTGCATTAGAGTGTGACAATCATGAGATTTAAGACCTATCAACTTCAGATCTTTCATTGATACCAATCTACGGATGTTGGATGAGTAACCATGTGGCACCTTAACATTTACCAAGCATTCACAAAAAGTTTTCTTCTCCTTTCTAGACAACGTGTAACAAGCGGGAGGTAAGTATGTTCTTTTATTACCCATTTCATGTAATTCTGTTAATTCTGACCTTATTCCCATTTCACGTAGGTCCAGTCTGGATTTTATCCCATCTTTAGTCTTACCTGGTATATTTAATAGAGTACCAATGATGCTATCACACACATTTTTCTCAACGTGCATTACATCGATACAATGCCTGACTGTCAAAGAACTCCAATAAGGAAGATCCCAAAATATTGACTTCTTCTTGAATGAAGAATTGTCACTCCGTGTGGCCATACTACATTGTGATTTCTTACCAAATTCATTGACAATGTCTTTTACTCTTTCATAAACAACATCCCCTGGTATAGGTTTAGGTGCACTCCGTTCATCATTCCATCCATTGAATGCTTTGCGCTTCCTACGATACGGATGGAATTTTGAAAGAAACCTTCGATGACCAAGATATACAGTCTTGCCGCCATGTTTTAGTCTTATTGAATCAGTGTTTTCTTCACATATAGGACACGCTTCAGCTCCTTTGACACTATATCCAGACAAATTCCCATATGCTGGAAAGTCATTAATAGTGCAAAACAACATAGCGTGCAAACGAAATGTCTCTCTTGCTGAAGCATCATAGGTCATCACACCTTCAGCCCAAAGTTTCTTTAAGTCATCAATCAAAGGTTCAAGATAAACATTGATATCATTTCCGGGTTGTTTAGGGCCCGATATCAACAATGACAACATAACGTACTTATTTTTCATACACATCCAGGGAGGAAGATTCTATATAACAAGCATGACTGGCCAAGTGCTATGTTGGCTGCTCAATGTCCCGTACGGATTCATCCCATCTGTACAAAGCCCAAGTCTTAGATTCCTATCTTCTTCACCAAATATAGGGTACAATAGATCAATCTTCTTCCACTGTGGGGAATCAGACGCATGTCGTAGGATCCCATCATTATTTTTCTTAACATCTGCATGCCACCTCAAATTCTTCGCATCTTTTGGATTTGCAAACAAGCGTTGAAACCGTGATATTATAGGTAGATACCACAACACCTTGGCAGGAGAACCAGTTTTGGACTCCCCCGAAGTCGTCAATTTATACCGTGATGCACCACATTTTGGACAATCTTTCAAATCTACATAGTCCTTTTGAAATAATACACAATCATTCGGGCATGCGTGTATCTTCTTGGCCTCCATTCCCATTGGGCACAACATTTTCTTTACCTGGTATGTTGAGATTGGAAGCTCGTTTCCTTCAGGAAGCATTTCTTTCAACAAAGTCAACAATGAAGTGAAGCTTTTGTCACTCCATCTATTGTTAGCTTTCAACTTATACAATCTCAACACAGCGCTAAGCTTCGTAAACTTAGCACAGCCTGTGTATAACGGTATCTCAGCATCATGCACAATGTTTGTAAAGATAGGAGGTGGATCAATGTGCTCTACCCTACAACTATCCAGCATCACATCAACGATGTCTGCTGGAACTGGTTCGTTCACATTTACGTCATCGGAGGCAATTTCTTCTTCCACCCAAGCACTGCTATCGACATATACTGGTTTCGATTTTGAAATCTCTCCATGCCAGTGCCATTCTGTATAGCCTTATACAATCCCGTTGCACATGACATGACTTTTGATTTCCTCACCAGTGTTGACTTTCAAGTTGTTACCGCAATGCCTACATGGACAGTAGAACCTATCTGCAGGTTTTTTCCTATGTTCCTCGGCAAATCTAATAAACTGATCAAGACCAGATATAAACTCTGGGGTGCAACGATTATGAATGGACATCCATGATCTATCCATTCTATGATCAGAGAAAACAAGTATATATTAGGAAACAAGTATATATTAGGAAAAGATTAGGCAGCATTTCCCCTCTGTTCTCTAAGTACATATGTACTTAGAGAACAAACGGGGAAATGCCAACAAACACATTTGATGTCATTCTTATATATAATAAATGTGTACCACCTATCCCATACTTGAACACCTAATCTCACTAGTAAGTGTATAATGTGTATTTGGTTTTCAAGAAAATTTCGGCAGCATTTCCCTGCTGTTCTCTAAGTACATATGTACTTAGAGAACAAACGGGGAAATGCTACCGAAATTTTCTCGAAAACCAAATACACATTATACACTTACATCCTAAGTGAAATTAGGTGTTCAAGAACAGTCCCAAACCGGGGACTATCCAAGATTTACTCCTAATGAGTAAATCTTGGACGGGTTTCTAGGCCAACAAACACAATAATAGATATCTACAATGAAGTCGGACTCCATACAAACAGTATATAATTTAGTGATTGTTCATTCTAATTAATACCAATGTACAAGTAATATAAAGAACAATGATTGTTCACATTCTAGGCCAACAAACACATGTGATGTCATTCTTATATATAATAAATGTGTACCACCTATCCCATCCTTGAACACCTAATCTCACTAGTAAGTGTATAATGTGTATTGGGTTTTCAAGAAAATTTCGGCAACATTTCCCCACTGTTCTCTAAGTACATATGTACTTAGAGAAAAAACGGGGAAATGCTACCAAAATTTTCTCGAAAACCAAATACACATTATACACTTACATCCTAAGTGAGATTAGGTGTTCAAGAATAGTCCCAAACCGGGGACTATCTAAGATTTACTCCTAATGAGTAAATCTTGGACGGGTTTCTAGGCCAACAAACACAATAATAGATATCGACAATGAAGCCGGACTCCATACAAACAGTATATAATTTAGTGATTGTTCATTCTAATTTATACCAATGTATAAGTAATATAAAGAACAATGATTGTTCACATTCTAGGCCAACAAACACATGTGATGTCATTCTTATATATAATAAATGTGTACCACCTATCCCATCCTTGAACACCTAATCTCACTAGTAAGTGTATAATGTGTATTGGGTTTTCAAGAAAATTTCGGCAGCATTTCCCCGCTGTTCTATAAGTACATATGTACTTAGAGAACAAACGGGGAAATGCTACCAAAATTTTCTCGAAAACTCAATACACATTATACACTTACATCCTAAGTGAGATTAGGTGTTCAAAAACAGTCCCAAACCGGGGACTATCCAAGATTTACTCCTAATGAGTCAATCTTGGACGGGTTTCTAGGCCAACAAACACAATAATATATATCTACAATGAAGCCGGACTCCATACAAACAGTATATAATTTAGTGATTGTTCATTCTAATTTATACCAATGTACAAGTAATATAAAGAACAATGATTGTTCACATTCTAGGCCAACAAACACATGTGATGTCATTCTTATATATAATAAATGTGTACCACCTATCCCATCCTTGAACACCTAATCTCACTAGTAAGTGTATAATGTGTATTGGGTTTTCAAGAAAATTTCGGCAGCATTTCCCCGCTGTTCTCTAAGTACATATGTACTTAGAGAACAAACGGGGAAATGCTACCAAAATTTTCTCGAAAACCCAATACACATTATACACTTACATCCTAAGTGAGATTAGGTGTTCAAGAACAGTCCCAAACCGGGGACTATACAAGATTTACTCCTAATGAGTCAATCTTGGACGGGTTTCTAGGCCAACAACATGGTTAATCCTAATATGTTGGGATCACATAATTATACTGGTAGGATTTTAATAGACATGATAAGTACCTAATCTATAGAGCATTATTAAATAATAAATCAAGAATTTAATAGTTTCAAACATGCAATAATTCACAATGAAATGTTATAAACTATAGGCAACATGGGTAGATGAGACTAGAGTTCATATTAGAATAAAAATTAGCAACTTAGGACAAAGTGTGTTACCTTTCAATCTGTGTAACCTAGGGTTCAGAATATCATGATTTACTTAATCTGATAATCATAAGGACTTTATAATTTGCATGAAATAAATAAACATCCAGCATCTATCACTTATTCAATCTTCAAGAAACCTTGACAAACATAGGAAGTAAATACATGTAATCATAAGTACAACCACGTACCTCGATGGTGATCCATGCAAATCATACATTAATTCACTGAGTATATTATCCAAGCAAATAAGAAAACCAAGCAATTAACTTTTGTTGCATGTATATACATCCTAAAGTGCCACAAATCATATAATAACATTAAACGCTACTCAAGTCCTAATCTAGAGTTTAGGTTTCCTTATTATCCTGTTATCATTAGGGTTATTCTTGAACCCCCAATTCCTAAGTTCATTGATTTAATGACATAAAAAGATCTAGTTCATATTATGTTTAGCCATGATATTAGGACCACTTAAAGTAGATTAGGCACATTAAGCAAGTAGAGTAGGGAGCCAATTTCGCGCAAGCAGATTAGGCAAGCAGATTAGGTCGGCACATAAAGAACCAATTTCGTGCCAGGGTAGGTCGGCAGGTACCTGGGCAAGCAGAGTAGGGCGAGGTCGAGCTGGTTGAGTACGTGGGCGGCAGCCGGCGAGCTCCAGAACCAGCGGCAGCAACTCCGATGAGCAGGGAGCGTCAGCGGCGGCAGGCAGGCAGGCGGCCAGGCGGCGGCAGGCAGGCAGCGTCCAGGTGGAGGAGAAGGAGAAGGGGGTGCGGCGGCGGAGGAGAAGGACAAGGGGGCGCCAGAGTAGCAGTGGCGGCACGGCGGCGCTATCGTGGAGAAGGAGCAGAGAGTCAGGCGACAACAGAGAAGAAATCACTCACAATGAAACAGAAGAAAGGGGAAGAGTCGGGCGATCGAGGGTTATGAAGTTCCCAAATAGCGTCGGTTGTTTACAACAACCGACGCCTAACCTTCTTTAGCGTCGGTTGTTTGAAACAACCAACGTCCAATTGGACGATATTTTCATGAAATTATTTGGCGGGAACCACTTTCAGCGTCGGTTATAAAAGGATCACCGACGCTGAAAAGGACACTTTTCGCGCAAATTTCCATCGCACATAGGCGTCGGTTTTTTATCTACATAACCAACGCCGAAAGTGACACTATTTTTTTCGCTTGAAAATTGGATTTCGCGGGCGACTTTAGGCGTCGATTTGTTATAAACAACCGACGCTGAATACAAAGCGGTACCCGTGTCTGGCTGGTCTTCGAATATAGATGTCGGTTTGTCTAAATAACCGACGCCTTATATTATAGGCGTCGGTTTTCCTTAATAACCGACGCCCAGAAAAGCGACACTGAATGCTATTTCTATAGTAGTGAATCCTTTATAGACAAGGTCTTCCCCAGCCAAGATTTTACTATCTAAAGAGTAGGGATGTCATTTCCCATCAATATTATGTCATCCACATACAATATGAGAAATACGACTGTGATCCAACTAACCTTTTTGTAAACACAAGGTACATCTTCATTTTGACTAAATCCAAACTTTTTGACTACTTTGTCAAAACATAGATTCCTGCTTTGAGATGCTTGCTTCAATCCATAGATTGACCTTTGATAGCTTACAAACTTCATTACCTTCCTTCATATTGATAAAACCCTCAGGTTGTGTCATGTACACATCCTTGAGTAAATTCTCATTAAGGAATGTTGTTTTAACATCCTTCTGCCAAATCTCAACATCATGATAAGATGCAATGGCAAGCATGATCCTGATGGATTTAACCATGGCAACTGGTGAGAAGGTCTCGTCACAACCAACACCTTGAATTTGATAGAATCCTTTTGCAACCAATCTACCTTTATAGGTTTGAACATTTCCATCCATGTCAGTCTTCTTCTTGAAGACCCACTTGCACCCTACGGGTTTTACCCCTTCGGGAGGATCCACCAAAGTCCATACCTTGTTGGTGTACATGGATTCCATCTCAGATCTCATGGCTTCAAGCCATTTCTTAGATTTTGGTCCCTTAGTAGCTTCTAGATTGGAAGTTGGCTAATCTGCTATGCCTAATTCGTCACTATCTTGAGTCATGAGAAATCCAAATCTCTCAGGTTCAAGTCGTGTCCTACTAGACCTACAAGGTTCTTGTGTTACATTTGGAACATGAAATTCCACAATAGTTGTGAGTCTTCATGTTCCTTATGTACCTCCTTAGGTTCTCTACTTTCTTGTTGATCTCAAAATTCTTTGATCTCTACATTCCTCCCACTGATTCCTTTGGAAATAAATTTCTTTTCAAGAAATATAGCAGTCCTAGCAACAAACACTTTGTTGTCAGTTGGTGTGTAGAAGTAGCATCCGCGAGTTTCCTTGGGATATCCAACAAAATAGCATTTTGTAGATTTGGGTCCAGGATTTTTAGGAAATTGTTTCCTAACATAAGCTTCACATCCCCAAATCTTTAACATAGAGAAATTGGGATGATTCCCATTCCCTATCTCATATGGTGTCTTTTGAACCTATTTGGAAGGTACACGATTATGTGTAAACGCTACGGTTTCAAGAGAATATCCCCAGAACGATATTGGAAGTTCAACTAAACTCATCATTCATCATACCATGTGTAATAACATACTATTCCTTCTTTCTAACACACCATTATGTTGTGGTGTACCAGGTGGAGTCCATTGTGATACAATACCACAGTCTCTCTAAAGGTCCTCAAACTCTTAGCTTAAGTATTCACCAGCTCGATCTGAACAGAGTGCTTTAATACCCTTAGCAAGTTGCTTCTCTACTTCATTCATGAAAGTCTTGAACATTTAAAGAGTTTATGACTTGTGTTTCATAAGAAATACATAGCCATACCTACTGAGGTCATCAGTGAAGGTAATGAAGTATTGATAGCCTCCTCTAGCATTTGATCTAAAAGGTCCACATACATCAGAATGTATGAGCCCTAGCAAATCACTGGCTCTCTCACTGTCCAGTGAATGGAGTCTTGGTCATATTCCCTAATAAACATGCCTCACAAGTCTCTAATGATTCAAAATTAAAACAGTCTAGATAACCATCCTTATGGAGTCTAGATATATGCTTCTCATTTCTATGCCCAAGATGACATTGCCATAAGTATGTTTTGTTTGAGTTGTCAAGTTTTAGCCTTTTAGTATTTACATTGTATATGCTAGTTTCAAGTTCTCACAAGTAGATACCATAAGACATAGGGGCTTTTCCATAAAAGTACTCATCTTTAGAAATAGAAATCATTTCATTCTTAATTTGAAATTCAAATCTACTACTATCCATACAAGATATAGAAATAATATTTCAATTAATGGTAGGTACATAATAGAAATTTTCTAATTCTATTATAAGGCTCGTAGCCAAAGATAAACTAATAACTCCAACTACGGTGGCATCAACTCTTGCTCCATTAGAGATTCGCAACTCGACTTGGCCCTTTCATAAAGGCTTACTTCTTATCAGATCCTACATATTTGAACATATGTGAGATCCACATCCGGTATCCAGTACCCATGATGAAGAAGTATTTAAGTTTATCTCAATAATGTATATACCTAAAGTGGAGATCTCTATCCCCTACTTCTTCTTTCTCAGTTCCTCTAGGTAGAGAGGATAATTTCTTTTCCAATATCCAGCCCTAGTGGCAATGGTGAGAACTGCCTTCTTTGGAGATTCCACCTTTAGCTTTGAGCGCAGATGACTTTGTCTTTTGCCTGGCTTTAGAACCTTTCTTAGCCTTGCCTTTGCCTTTTGACTTTCCATTTGTCCTGTTGATCATCATCACAGACTTGGGCTTGTCTTTCTTTATTTGTTCTTCAGCTATCCTCTACATGCCCAACAATTTTGACAACGATTTGTCAAGATTGTTCATCTTATAGTTCATGACAAAATGACTATATGATTCAAGAAACTATTGCAGAATCACGTCACTGGCCAACTCTTGAACTAGGGGAAATCCCATCTTGGATAGGCTTTCCACATACCCAATCAATGTGAGTATATGGGTGCCAACTGAGTCTCCCTCTTTCATCTTGCTTCAAAACAAAGCCTTGGAGACATCATATCTCTCATGTCTTGCTTGATGTTCATACATGTTCTTGAGATGTGTTACCATCTCAATAGCATTCATGTTCTCATGCTGCTCTTGCAACTCATAGTTCATTGAGCACAACATCAGGAACTTGACATCCACGACATCATCAAGGTGCTTTCTATAAGCATCCTTTTCTGCCTTGGGCGCGTTTGAGGTAGGTTCTACTGGCTCTGGTGTTTCAAGGACATAGAGCTTATGCTCCTGTATGAGAACAATTCTCAGCGTCCTAAACTAGTTTTGAAAGTTGGTTCTGGTAAGTTTGTCCTTCTCAAGGACCGATCGCAATGAGAAAGTGTGAGTGTTGTTTGCCATTTGATTACTACAAAAGAAAATGTTTGCATTTTGTAAAAAACATTTTGATTGGTAAAGATTTGATAAATGAGATTAATTAGGCCTTTAATTAATTATTCTCCCATTATTTTATTCACTACTATAGAAAAAGCCTTTGGTGTCAGTTGTTTAACCCCCTTTGGCGACGGTTTTCAAGCGACGCCTATGTGGGCACCGCTAAAGGTCAAACTCTTCGGCGTCGGTTTTCTAACCGACGCCTATATGACATATAGGCATTGGTTATATATATTTGGCTGACATCTATAAGGTTCGCGCCACAAAAAAGAGCACCACCTAGGACACTTTCTGCGTCGGTTAACAACTTAACAACCGACGCCATACAGCCAGACGACACGGCGAAGCACGGTCGTGCTTCACTGCACGGCCATGTTTAGTACTATAGGCGTCGATTTTATACTAATAAGCGATGCCTTTTCCACCACGGCCGTGCTTTCCTGCATGGTCAGGTTGTTTGTCCTATTAGGCGTCGGTTTTTATCAAATAACCGACGTTGTAGGCCTTTGATGATGGTGTTCTATAAATAACCGACGCCTATACTTTAATTTTTTTTTCTTATTAGTTTGCAGGCCTGCTGTGGCTGGTCAGCAGGATGAGAACCTGCAGTTCAGTTTTCTGAACTGTAGGTTTACGATATCCATTGATATCAGCCTACAAACAGGCCACAAACCTGTAAAATCAACAAATATTTTTTCACACAAGTAGATACATGCAGACATCAATTCAATTCTCACATTCACACATGTAGAAACATTCAAATACATGTAGAAACATTCAAACATGTATAAACATTCAGAAATATTCATTTACAAAATATCATTCAGCATCGCTATCAGCATCCCAATTATATCTTACAATCGCCACTGCTTGTATGGCTTTTTCCCATTCTTCTTTTATTTCATTTAATGCTTCCATCATGTATGGATCATGTACATTTTTTAAGTGTTTACCTATAGTGTGGTCAGTTTTAAACACCTGCAAAGAGAATGATGTATATATATAAGTAATAATATAAAAATAAGATTGATATATTTCATACTAACAAATGAGACTATATATAATACCTCATGTATGGTATTAATATCCAATGCGGCATGTCAGATAATCATCTGCATAAATCGCATCACATAGTTTGCACATGCCCATCCGTTGTCTTGTGTAGCGCACTATAATCTGAAACATACAAAATATTAAAAAATACAACTAAGCACAGTTCACATAAATAATATATACATTGGAGTCGGGAACTTACTTTTACGTTCTCCCAAATTATTGAATGGTTCTTTCTCCTTGGGACATTTCCTCCAACATTTTTGAATGCATCTAAACCCCTACATGTTAATGTAACACAGTAATTTGCATAATTAAATAGTAATGTAATAACAGATGTTAAAGGATATAAAAATGAAATATTTCTCACCAAAATAATGGCATTCTCAATATGTGTCCAATTTTAGTGTTTAATGTACTTCCCGTAGGATCTAGTTTATAAACAGTGAACGTCCCGGGGACAATAACTAGTAACTCCCAATGTCTACCGCTAGAGGTAAAAAGTTAAAAATTAATAACTCAAAATGCACAATAAAAATGGAATTTTCTTAAGTCCAAATTATAAATAAAGTAAACTTACTTGACATTGAATGAAGATATTATTATCGTCTTCTTTTGCTGACCAAAAACTGTAAAAGCATCTATACAGTATTGTTGAACACTATCAGGGTCTTTAGCTACCATACTAATCAATGATGGAATAAAAAATCCCACATGATCAAATGCACATTGTTTGCATTGATCTTCGACTGAGTAGCTGCAAAACATGTATTACATATGCATTAATATATAAGAAACCAGAGCACCGGATCTTACACAAGGTATATGGATGTATAAACAAGATCTCACCTTATCCATGTCTCTATCATTGATGTATTCAACCAATCATACATAAACAACTCAATAATATCTTATATAAATAAAGAGCTATCATATGATTGACCTGCATAATCTGCTTCTAAAGAAACAATTATAGGGCAATGTATATTATGTGCCCGTAGCCAACATGCCATTCCCCTACAAGCAGGACCTAACGGGTATTTTAGGTCAGTTGGAACCCAACTTGGTAATGCAGGAAGTGGAGGTGGAGGCCTACGTGCTCCGAGTGTCTTCTTTTTAACCTGTATATATAATTTCATATCAGTTGACCTCATATATACACATTAACAATCTAAAGTAATGTAAATTTATCTTACAATTTCAGTAGTGTACACGACATCTACTTTGGGCCACAATATCACCCCGCCTTCTGCCTCACCAAGTGCATCAATATCTGGGTGGGCATATGGCAATGCAGCTTCCCTCCAATCGGGTAATACACATATCGGGCTCACACGAATGTAGCCCTGCGGCATTGGATTCCCATGAAACGTTGCCCCAGGAAGGGACTGGTAAGCCTGCGCCTCTGCAACAACATAGTCTTGCATTCTTAAGCAGCATGTCTTCAATGCCTACAAATTTATGTAAAGAATGTTATACATATATACATATCACCTTTCGAACATATCATCTTGAAAAGACTAGATACAATGTCATAAACAATACTTATAGCAGATGTCCTAGGCGATGGGTCTCTAGGATTACTCGTAGTATGTGCATCAGGAGAAGAGTGGGTCGCCATAGGTTGATTGGAAGCCTGAGATGCCTACCACCGCACTATTTCTTCCTTGACCTTCTCAGCAACTATATCATTGACCTTCTTAGCAACTATATCCTCGACTCTCTTATTCTCCTATACATAGATAAAAGAAACATTAACTTATTAATATTGAATCCCCTTTTGGAGTAACATTCTAAAAAAAGAATAGGTTACCTCTTCTTGTAAAAGTCCCGCTCTGGGTTTGCATTGGGATGGCCCAAAGAATGCTTTGATGCCCACACCAGCGCCTGCACCCCTAACATGTCCAGGATGCTCTGGGTTACCCAGAGCAACTGTCAATTCATCCCTTGTGCCCTGAGGGATGAACGTGCCTTGTTTACTCTACTCATGCAGCTCCCGCTAATCACCATCAACAGAATTTGGTAAGTTAACACCACAAATAATCAATATTCAAACGATTTCTCTAAGAGTTGTATTTTACCATTTTCGCAGCCGCCTCAGCAGTTACGGGCTTCTTTATTTCACCCTTCTTGTTTTGCCTCCCAGCTATCCAGATATCATGGCGAGGCATGGGTGTGGTAGACTCCTGAGTAGGAACAGACTCCTGAGTAGCCGCAGACTCCGCCTGTAGTCTTTGGCGAACGCTTGCATAGCCCTTTGGACTCATAGTGTGGTCATGCACATCGAGTGCACGCCTTGCTTTTTGCGTGTCACTGAGGGCCTAGTTAGTATGCACATTAATGATTTGGTTAGTAGCACTAAATGTTAATCTTGAATAGGTGAATACAACATATATTAATTAAATTGGGAGTGACGCCTAATACCTTGAATTCTTCAGATTTTCTTGAAGCAACAAAATTGTCCCAATCTTCTTTGTTCAAGAAGTTCCACTGCTCAAGGGCTGACTTCTTCTTCTTATCACCATCTTTTATGTATTCTCTGTTCAGATTTGTCCTATAGTTCCTAAGCATCTTTCCAGCGTGTTGCATCACGCTTTTACGATGCAGCTTCTCATCCAATGCAAATAGATTCTATAAAATAAAATTCTTATTAACTAGTATCCAAAAATAGAATTGCAAATAATATAATTTGTAATCTACAAAATAGAATTGCAAATAATAATAACTCACGCATAAATCCTTCCATATCAAGTCTTTCTTCCCCTGAGGAACTTTATGCCAATTATCATACTTAACACCACAATGGCTTTGAGTGACACACCCAAGATAGTTTACAAAATTATTGCGGTTCACTCCAATTGCATTTCCTCCATTATCAAACTCCACAACCAATTTGGATCCACTACCACTCAGCGCTATTAACTTCTTCAGCAGAGTGATGCCCCTTTTCTTGTTAAGTGTTTGGTGTTGCACATCAAGTTGCTACAGTGCTTCAGTGGGTACATGTGCATCATCAACCTAAAATTTGACAAAAATAAACCCACTGAATTGGCACAATATAGAAATATGGGATATATGACATAACTAGAAGATAATGAATTTTATAGAAATATAGGATATGTTTTTAGAACTTACATTGGTATCCTCGCCATGCTCGTCATGGACAACATGCTCATCATGGACTTCATGATCATCATGGACATCATGCTCATCATGGTCAGCCATCTGAAAATGTCATTAAAAAGGCAAACATTTAGCATTTGTATTAACTAGAAAAAGGCAAACATTTAGCATTTGTATTAACCAGAAAAAGGCAAACATTTAGCATTTGTATTAACTAGAAAAAGGCAAACATTTAGCATTTGTATTAACCAGAAAAAGGCAAACATTTAGCATTTGTATTAACTAGCTTTTGTAAAAAATATAAACATACATGTCTCTAAAATTGTGATCTTTTATCAATTAACAATCCTTCATTGTGATCTCCGCGCACATATAAGTCATCATTAGCTTCAATATTTTGTGGAGTTGGCAACCCAACTGAGAATGGACTGGAGTCATCATACTTATCATAGTACTCTTCTTCATCTATAGGATCTTCAATGAACTGTCTTTTACCATGAAGAACAACCGACCATTTATCATTTGCAGGATCATCGATATAGAATATTTGTTTCGCCTGTGATGCTAATATGAATGGTTCACCCTTCTCGCCAATCTTTTCAAAGTACACCAAAGTGAAACCCAATTCATCCACTATAACTCCTTTGGTGTTATCTACCCAATTACATTTAAAGAGAGGAATTCTGAAATCTATGTAGTCAAACTCCCATATGTCTTCAATGAAACCGTAATATGACATTTTAGCTTCATGTGGACTCTTATCCTTTGCACTTGCAAAATTCATAGTAGACACTTGAAGATTGACCCCACTATTTTGGACGACACTCTTATCATCTTGGCGCTTTGTGTAATATGTGAACCCATTAATGTCAAACTCTTCATAAGACATAACATTCGGTTTTGGTTTAAAGGCAAGGCATTTGATAGTTTCTGTAATATCATTTGGTGTTTGAGATAGTTGATGTAAGACTTTATCTTCAAACCACTTAGTAAAAGTCTTATTATGCTCTCTAGCAAGCCACATTGAACTTGCTCGAGGATGTTGACTCTTGATGAAATTGGTATGTTCCTCTATATAAACACTCACTTCGTCCATGTTGTGTAAAATATACAAGTGAGCTTGTTCCAACTGCTCACGGCTGATTACTTTCACCCGTGATACCAAAATTCCTTTGCCCTCCTCAATATTCTTATCATTAACAGGAGTGTTATTACCACTCAGAAAGTCATTGCAAAAATCCATAACCTCTCTCGCCACATAACCTTCAATAATACTCCCTTCAGGACGATAACGGTTACGAACATCACCTTTAAAAATTCTCATGTATCGTTCAAAGGGATACATCCAATGCAAGAAAACTGGTCCCAACATTTTAACTTCCCTAGTCAAGTGGACAACAAGATGTACCATGATATCAAAGAATGAAGGAGGGAAATACATCTCAAGCTGACATAGGGTAACAACCACTTCTCTTTGCAAATTATCGAGAGTATCAGGGTCAATAACTTTGCTGCATAGACTGTTGAAAAAGAAACAAAGTCTGGTGATTGCAAACCTTACATGCTTCGGCAATATAGATCGAATTGCCATAGGCAATATTTGTTGCATTAGAGTGTGACAATCATGAGATTTAAGACCTATCAACTTCAGATCTTTCATTGATACCAATCTACGGATGTTGGATGAGTAACCATGTGGCACCTTAACATTTACCAAGCATTCACAAAAAGCTTTCTTCTCCTTTCTAGACAACGTGTAACAAGTGCGAGGTAAGTATGTTCTTTTATTACCCATTTCACGTAATTATGTTAATTCTGACCTTATTCCCATTTCACGTAGGTCCAATCTGGATTTTATCCCATCTTTAGTGTTACCTGGTATATTTAACAGAGTACCAATGATGATATCACAGAAATTTTTCTCAACGTGCATTACATCGATACAATGCCTGAGTGTCAAAGAACTCCAATAAGGAAGATCCCAAAATATTGACTTATTCTTGAATGAAGAATTGTCACTCAGTGTGGCCATACTACATTGTGATTTCTTACCAAATTCATTGACAATGTCTTTTACTCTTTCATAAACAACATCCCCTGCTATAGGTTTAGGTGCACTCTGTTCATCATTCCATCCATTGAATGCTTTGCGCTTCCTACGATACATAATGGAATTTTGAAAGAAACCTTTGATGACCAAGATATACAGTCTTGCCGCCATGTTTTAGTCTTATTGAATCAGTGTTTTCTTCACATATAGGACACGCTTTAGCTCCTTTGACACTATATCTAGACAAATTCCCATATGCTGGAAAGTCATTAATAGTGCAAAACAACATAGCATGCAAACAAAATGTCTCTCTTCCTGAAGTATCATAGGTCATCACACCTTCAGCCCAAAGTTTCTTTAAGTCATCAATCAGAGGTTCAAGATAAACATCGATATCATTTATGAGTTGTTTAGGGCCCGATATCAACAACGACAACATAACGTATTTATTTTTCATACACAGCCAGGGAGGAAGATTGTATATAACAAGCATGACTGGCCAAGTGGTATGTTGGCTGCTCAATGTCCCGTACGGATTCATCCCATCTGTACAAAGCCCAAGTCTTAGATTCCTATCTTCTTCACCAAATTTGGGGTACAATAGATCAATCTTCTTCCACTGTGGGGAATCAAACTCATGTCGTAGGATCCCATCATTATTTTTCTTAACATCTGCATGCCACCTCAAATTCTTCGCATCTTTCAAATTTGCAAACAAGCGTTGAAATCGTGATATTATAGGTAGATACCACAACACCTTGGTAGGAGAACCAGTTTTGGACTCCCCTGAAGTCGTCAATTTATACCGTGACGAACCACATTTTAGACAATCTTTCAAATCTACACAGTCCTTTTGAAATAATACACAATCATTCGGGCATGCATGTATCTTCTTGGCCTCCATTCCCATTGGGCACAACATTTTCTTTACCCGGTATGTTGAGATTGGTAGCTCATTTCCTTTAGGAAGCATTTCTTTCAACAAAGTCAAAAATTCAGTGAAGCTTTTGTCACTCCATCTATTGTTAGCTTTCAACTTATACAATCTCAACACAATGCTAAGCTTCGTAAACTTAGCACAACCTGTGTATAACGGTATCTCAGCATCATGCACAATGTTTCTAAAGATAGGAGGTGGATTGGTGTGCTCTATCCTACAACTATCCAACATCGCATCAACGATGTCTACTGGAACTGGTTCGTTCACATCTATGTCATCGGAGGCAATTTCTTCTTCCACTCAAGCACTACTATCGACATCTATTGGTTTCGAGTTTGAAATCTCTCCATGCCAGTGCCATTCTGTATAGCCTTGTACAATCCCGTTGTACATGACATGACTTTTGATTTCCTCACCAGTGTTGACTTTCAAATTGTTACCGCAATGCCTACATGGACAGTAGAACCTATATGTAGGTTTTTTCCTATGTTCCTCGGCAAATCTAATAAACTGATCAAGACCAGATATAAACTCTGGGGTGCAGCGATTGCGAATGGACATCCATGATCTATCCATTCTATGATCAAAGAGAAAACAAGTATATATTAGGAAAAGATTAGGGTATACACTTACATCCTATCCAAGATTTACTCCTATTATCTACAATGAAGCCGGACTCCATACAAACAGTATATAATTTAGTGATTGTTCATTCTAATTTATACCAATGTACAAGTAATATAAAGACCAATGATTGTTCACTTTCTAGGCCAACAAACACATGTGATGTCATTCTTATATATAATAAATGTGTACCACCTATCCCATCCTTAAACACCTAATCTCACTAGTAAGTGTATAATTTGTATTGGGTTTTCAAGAAAATTTCGGCAACATTTCCCCGCTGTTCTCTAAGTACATATGTACTTATAGAACAAACGGGGAAATGCTACTGAAATTTTCTCGAAAACCCAATACACGTTATACACTTACATCCTAAGTGAGATTAGGTGTTCAAGAACAGTCCCAAACCGGGGACTATCCAAGATTTACTCCTAATGAGTAAATCTTGGATGGGTTTCTAGGCCAACAAACACATGTGATGTCATTCTTATATATAATAAATGTGTACCACCTATCCCATCCTTGAACACCTAATCTCACTAGTAAGTGTATAATGTGTATTGGGTTTTCAAGAAAATTTCGGCAGCATTTCCCCACTGTTCTCTAATTACATATGTACTTAGAGAACAAACGGAGAAATGCTACCAAACTTTTCTCAAAAAAACAATACACATTATACACTTACATCCTAAGTGAGATTAGGTGTTCAAGAACAGTCCCAAACCGGGGACTATCCAAGATTTACTCCTAATGAGTAAATCTTGGACGGGTTTCTAGGCCAACAAACACAATAATAGATATGTACATTTTAGGGTTTCATCACAATTAATGTTAGGGTTTCATCACAATTGATGTTAGTGTTTCATCAATGTTAGGCTTAATCAAATCAAATTAGGATGCTAGAATTGACAAGTTTAAATCTTATTTCAACATGCATCAAAATTTACTGAATTAAGTCAAACATTAGGATTAGAAGCACAAATATATGCAAGCAAAAAATTTGTTCATATCCTAGGATTTACATAAAGCATTACATAAAAATTTGTTCATATCCTTACCAACAGCAAGCACGGTCGTGGCTGTGTTGGCCTACCATTGCCGTGCTGGACAGCACAGCCGTGGTAACGGCCGTGGCTGTGTTGCCCTACCACGGCCGTGCTGTCCAGCATGACCGTGGTAGGCCAACACAGCCACGACCCTGGTAGGCCAACACAGCCATGGTCGTCCTTGCATGTTGGTAAATAGCTAGGGAGAAGGAAGCAAAGAGGTAGCGCTACCTGGAGCTAGCGTGGAAAGCGCAGTGGCGAGCGGCGGCAGCAGTGGCGGTGGAAGAAGAGAGAGCAGAGCGGCGGGTGGTGAACTAGCAGCAGCGGCTTCGGGAATGAGCAGAGCAGTAGTGGCAGCGGTAGCGGCAAGTAGAGGTGCACCAGCAGCAGCGGCGCACCAGCAGTAGTGGCAACGGTGAGCGGAGAAGCACCAGCAGTAGTGGCGGCGAGCAGCAGTGGGGTCGTCGGGCGATTTCAGGAGAGCGGCGGCAGCAGCACAGCAATATCGCGATGAAACAGGAAGAAAGGGGGAAGAGTTGGGTGATCGGGATTATTAAGTTGGTCAACGGCGTCAGTTATCTATAAAACCGACGCCTATTATGATTTAGTGTTGGTTGATAGTAAAACACCGACGCCCAACTAGACAACCTTTACC
Organism: Alisma plantago-aquatica; assembly: GCA_963693085.1. Lineage (NCBI taxonomy): Eukaryota > Viridiplantae > Streptophyta > Magnoliopsida > Alismatales > Alismataceae > Alisma > Alisma plantago-aquatica. The sequence continues at coordinate 526,114,110 of OY856409.1, read as the reverse complement.
CTAAATTATTTGGCATGAACCAGTATCAGTGTCAGTTATCGAAGGATAACCGACACTGAAAGTGGGACTTTTCGTTCAAATTTTCATTTTAAATAGGCGTCGGTGAATTGTTAAAAGACCGACGCTGTAGGTAACCTAAAATGTTTTCGCTCGAAAATTGGATTTCGCGGGCGATTTTAGGCGTCAGTTTATTATAACCATCCGACACTGAATACAAAGCGGTACCCGTGTCTGGCTGGTCTTCGAATATAGACGTCGGTTTGCATAAATAACCGATGTCTAATATTATAGGCATCGGTTTTCTTAAATAACCGATGCCCAGAAAAGCGACACTGAACATTGTTTCTGTAGTAGTGATTCAAATTGATAGCCCTCACTATCAACTCGGAAGATTGTAGCGTACAACCTTGTAGTGATCCAAGATCCAAAATAATTGGATGAATGCCCAGCCAACGCCAGCGTCAAAGACCAAATACCAAGGTAGGCAACTTTTGCCAATTGCATCATATGAAACTGTTGGATACATGATGATCATGCACAACTCCTTGCTATGATGCATCTGTGTGCCTCTAGGTACTTGATCCTATCAAGGTTCCCTATTTAAGTCCAACCCATAAGCCAATATGATGAGTGTGAACCCTACGGAGGTAGACCCACACACCCACCAACACACTTCCACGAGATGGATAGTGTACCATGCAGAGGCGTTCCCACACATAGTCGATCAAGATTTTCATGTGTGTTGCTTTATAGAAGGCAACTAAAACTTAATATTATTGATTGAGGGATTTTATTAATGCATATACATATCCAAACACCACATACTTATAGTACGTATCATATACTACTATATCCACAACCACAACTGATAGACATGCAATCACAAACACAAATACATCGATTATGGCCATACTATTGTAATCCTTAGAGCCACAAAGGATTATGGTCCACCTAAGGTCTTATGCATCTCATTCAACAACACTCGTGAATCAATCTGTAAGGATCAACATTACAATCAACAACTTTATTGATACTCTCTGAGGTTGGATCTTCAAGTTACTTCTCCATGGATGCTCCTTGGAGTCGGATCTTCAGGTTGATTCTTGGAAATGGATCTTCATGTTGCTTCTCCATGGACTCTCCTTGGAGTTGGATCTTCAAGTGGACTCCTTACATCAAGTTTACAAAGACTAAAACTAATCCTATCTCTATTACATTATATGAGTACAAATATAAAGAGAAAGAATTTATTACACTGTGAAATAAGAGATGAGGCTCGACATGCAAGCCAAATACTTTATAAAAAGGATCCACATACAACCATTATAAATCCAAGCATTCACAAACAAACATATCCACAAGATACACAACCACATTCATTCATAACATAAACAAAAGGGGATTCTAGGCCATAACTGTGCATGCATTCACCCCATTAAATAGATTTTTTTAAGGCAACATGTATGATATCATAGGTATATCTACATATACGTATATACATATTAAAATTGTAGTCCTTTTAATGTGGGATGTTCCCCATTAAATAAATTTTCGACTCCCATGGAAACTATGCGGGGTACACAAGGGAAGCGCCCTCGTGCGGGGATCCCAGGGGTCTCAGGGCCAGAGCCCCTAAAAGGTCTATAGAATTTTACTTCCGTGCACTTAGGAGAATCAGTATTTTCCATAGTCGACCCTGTCTGAAATGTCAAAAATAGAATCCTGCGGCCTATGTGGAATTAGGTTTAGATATGCACATTATCAGTTTTAAATTCGCATCGTATGCAACCACAAAAATAGTATACATCGATTCGATCATATCAAAACAAATCCAAATATGTCGTACATCGACATTGCTTTGATACCACCGTTTGGTTTTGGGGAGAAATCATGTGTGGAAAAAGCAACAAAAACAAATTTCCACGCAACACGAAATAGGATCTCGTCAACAACAGCATATTCAGAAAGAGTGTTCACAGGATATACCTTATCGCGGAGCGAGTTCGATGATGTCTCACTGCACGATGGTGTGTAACACTGTTGGCCTATACTGACGGTCCTTCTCTCCCATTTGCTGAGTGCGTCGCGGGAAGATTCGGTGCTGCTTCTTTCGTGCGGTGATGTACACTGCTCATAGCATGTATGGATGGTCATTGACGTCCTCCGAACATAGGTGTCTCAATGTCTACATCTCTACTTCGTCCACCCGAATGGACTGGAACTCCACATCATGCTTCCTAAGCCGGCAGGAAGGAGTAGTCTCTATGTGATGATGTGCTAGAATCACAGTTCTCTCCTTTCTCTCTTAAGGATGGTGACAGCTAGGGTTTACATATGTGAGCGTAAATTAAAAAGCCTCTCTCAATATCTTATATAGATATCGGCTGTCAAGCCCCTTTAAATAGGAGACGAAGGGAAGCAGGGTTTCCTAAACCCATTGGTAAATAAAAAGACTGCATTAATTAAAACGCTCATGTATGAATTAGAATATTTTGGAATTACTTAATTAACCAAATAATTGTATTAATTGATTAATTAATATCCCACTCCATGCAATCACTTGGGATGGCTCTATGGGCATATATACCAACACATACCCCTAATGCACTCTGGCTAGAGAAATAGAAGAAGCACACCAAGGCCATTAATGCCTTGCACTCAAAGATATTTCTAGAGATGAGGATGGTGAACATCTATTTGTCTACCCTCATCTTGGAGCCACCATCCTTAACTCTGTCAAAATGAATATAGAAAAGTTCTAGGGTTAAAATGAAACCAATATAATTGACAAGGCAGGTGTCTGGCTTATGGTAGTGGAGAATGGTTTTTGCATTCTAGAGTTGCAACTAAAAAAAAGGTTCTCGTCGTCACTCACCTTCTTGAAGGGGTCGTAAATATATGGTGGGAAAATAATAGAACCGGTCAAAACCTAAAAGAGGAACCAATGGTATGGATGGACTTCTGTACCATATTCTCTACAAGATTCATTCCCAGTGTTGCTAAGAAAGAGGAGGAAAAATAGTTCATGCTCCTTTACTAGGGTAACATGAAAGTGGCAGACTATGCTGGAAAGTTCCACCTCCTAGAGCAGTTTGGATATATGTTAACTAAAGAATGGCAAGTGGAACATTTTGTGGAGTGCTTGCACCCCCTAATCAAGCCCAATGTGATGGTGTGCAAACCACCAAACTTCACTGAGGCCCTAAACTTTGCTCTAGACATGGAGTAGACAATCATGCCTAGATAGAACCTGCCTAAGGGATATCTAGGGTTCACTAATGGTACTTCTGGCCGAAGCAATGATAAAATAAAGTGGTGAGGATGTAACAATGGAAAGGATAGGAATGGAGGAAATGGAAAGTCTCATTAGGAGAACTGTCATCCCGAGTGCCACACCTATGGGAAGGAGCACCATGGTCAGTGTTACCATGAGAAGAACATTTTCTACCATTGCCAACAATAAGGACATATTAGGTACAACTATCCTCTTTTGAACCCTAGAGGTCTAGACCCAATGGTGGCTCAACCAGTGGTTGCAACACCCCATCGAGCAACCTCTCCTGTAGGAGATCATAAATAGGCCTAATTCTTCACCATTGCCGATGAAGAGGCTCAAGATAATGTGAATGACTTATAGAAGGTAACCCTCCCTAGCATTCTATTTCCTATCCTTTACCACGAAGTTCATAGTTTGACTGCTATAAATACAAAGTAGGCATGCTTGATATAATGGGTCATAATGTTAAAGCTTTGTTTGGATCCGATTTTACTAATACTTTCATCTCAAGAAATTCCACGCCTATGTTTTGTTTGGACTTCAAAGACTTAGGATATGTCTTAGAAGTCACTATCCCTAGTGGTCAAATCTTCTCATCCCTCCTTAATACACTGGTCATACCTGTTAAATATATGAACTATGAATTCCCTACTTACTTTATCTTTCTTGATATGAATGATTTTGATGTCATTATAGGAATGGATTGACTTTATAACTATAATGCAAAAATAGACTGTAGGGAAAAGAAAATAAGAATAGAGGGACTAGGTTGTGCACCTTTTACCATTAAAGGTAGGAAAGATGCTACCACCCACCTGTATGTGTCAACTATTAAAGCAGAACAGATGATAACTAAGAGTTGTCTAGCATTCCTATCTATAGTGATCAAGATGGAGAAAAAGGTACATCCCTTTGAGAAAATAGAGGTTGTCAAGGAGTATGTTGATGTGTTCCTGGATGATTTTCGAGTCATACCTTAGGAGAGAGAAGTGATCTTCTCAATAGAGCTAGCTCCTTAGACAAACCCTCTAGGGGACCTTACAGGATGGTTCTGCTGAGTTGCTTGAGTTGAAGAATCAATCACATGAATTACTAGACAACGGCTTCATCCAACCCAACATAGTCCCATGGGGAGCACTACTCCTCTTTGTAAAGAAGAAGGATGAATCACTCCATATATTCATAGACTATAGAATGATAAATCAGGCTACCATTAAGGATAAGTATCCTCTACCCCGCATAGATGACATGTTTGACCAGCTCAAAACTATTCGAGTCTTCTTGAAGATTGACCTAAGATCCACTTACCACCAGTTCTGATTTAAGAGTAAAGATACCCCAAAAACTACTTTTTAAATCCATTGTGGCCACAATGAGTTTTTGGTTATGCCTTTTAGGTTATCCAATGCTCCAAGTGTTTTCATGAACCTCATGAATAGTGTGTTCCAACCTTTCCATGATACCTTTTTCATAGTTTTCATAGATGACATGTTGGTTTACTCCGACGACCTAGAACAACACCGTTAACACCTATATAAGGTCATTGATATCCTGAGGAAGTAGAAGTTTTATGGGGAATGCTCAAAGTGTGAGTTGTGGATAGACCTATTTATGTTCCTCAGGGACATTATATCTAGAGGAACAATTCTGGTGGACCCTACCATGTTAGCTGACATTCATAAATAGCTAGACTCAATGAATGCATCTAAGATTCACAACTTCTTAGGATTGCTAGGTATTACTGGTGATTCATCAACGATTTCTAAAAGACAACTTTGCCCTTGACCAAGCATACATGGAAGAACAAGAAGTTTATTTGGTTCAAATTGTGTGAAGCACAATTCCAGGAGTTGAAGGAAAATATTACCTCTGTCACGGTCCTGACATACCCTCTGGTAATGAAGGATTTATCATCTTGAGTGCAGAATCAAAGATGGGTTTAGGATCCATGCTGGAACAGAATAAGCATGTGGTCACCTTTGCTTCCAAAAACCTAAATCCCAATGAGTTGAATTCTCAACCCACTATCTTAAACTTGAAGCCATTGTCTATGCCTTGATGATTTGGAGACACTACATGTAAGGGGATATGGTCAACATCCTCTCTAAACATAAGAGCCTCAAGTACCAATTGACTCAGAAGGACGTGAACTTGCAACAAAGGTGTTAGATAGAATACCTGAAAGGTTTTGACTTCACCATAGCCTACCACCTCGGTAAGGCCAATGTTGTTTCCGTGCCCTCAATAGAAAATGTCTTAGTTGTGAAAATGGTTTGATTAACTAGTGGAAGGAGACTAGAAGACTTTACTTGATCCAATCCATAGGTGTTGGCAAATAGGATTCTTCTAGCCAATATCTAGATCAAGCCTGACCTGTTGACTAAGCTTGTAGCCGCCCAGTTAGCCATCCCATATTTAGAAAGGATAAAGTGTTTGATGGAAAATCCTCGAACAGACCTCTCAGTGGTGTGGATGGTAGAATCCAGTATAAAAGTCATATTTGGGTTTCTAAGGATTCACCCTAAAGACTTGTATCTTGCAAGAGGTTGTTGGATCAAAGTATATTGTATACCTCAACACCACTAAGATGTTTAAGGACCTACACTAATACTTTTGGTGGTAAGGAATGGAGAGAGATATAACTTGTCATGTGGCTAGTTGTCTCACATGCCAAATGGTGAAGGCCAAGCACTAGTGACCCAAGGGGTTATTGAATCAATTGAGATTTCCTGAGTAGAAATGGGACCAAGTCACCATGGATTTTGTGGTGGGTCTTCCCATGGCAAGAAAGGGTCATGATGCAACATGGGTTGTGGTTGACCGCCTAACCAAGTCATCAGACTTACTTGCCCTAAAAGTCATTTCCAATGTGTCATACGTAGATGAGCTTTACATGAAAGAGATAATTTATTTGGATGGTGTCCTGAGTTCAATTATTTCTGGTCATGACCCTATGTTCACGTCAAAGATATGGAAACAAGTTCAAGAATAACTCCGTATGAGGCAAAAATTCACCGCAACTTATCACCTCATACTCATGGATAGTTAGAAATAATAATTCAAACCTTAGAAGATCTATTGAGAGCATGTGTGCTTGATTAGGGTGGATCATGGCAGCAATACCTACCCTTAGCTGTGTTTTCCTATAACAATAGTTACCAAGCCGGTATCAGGATGCCTCCATATGAAGCTCTTTATGGAAGGCCATGTAGGTCAACACTTCATTGGGATGATGTAGGTGAGAGGATCTTTCTTAGGTTAGAGGAAATATAGTTGTATGCTGGGAAGGTCACTTTGATCAAGCAATGGATAAAAAGAGCCCATGAGCGACGGAAGTCATATGTTGATGCAATGCAGACAGATTTGCACGTCACTATAGGTGATCACGTGTTACTAAAAATTTGACCCCTCTGACTTATGTTTGTCTGTTTGAGATTCTAGAATAGATTGGCAATGCCACTTATCCTCTAGCTTTACCGCGACAATATAGTTATGATGCATGATGTGTTCCATGTGTCCAATCTGAAGTGCTATGTGAAGGATCCTAGCCAAGTGTTGAATATTAAGCATATTGAACTCCAAAGGAGATTGACATACCTTGAGACACTTGTGAGGACAATAGACTACAAAATGAAAGAGCTCAAGAATAAAAAGATAGATATGGTAAAGGTCCTTGGAAAGACCATGGAGAGGATGTAGCCACATGGGAGAGAAAGACAAACATGGAAAAGTCTCATCGTGATGTTTTTATATGATTAGTTGAATTTTGAGGATTAAATTCCTATAAAAGGGAAGAATGTTATAACATGGATTTCACATGTATTTACATATTTGAAATGAAAATATTTGAATAGTAAGGATATTTGTGTGCTTTCTTTTATAAGTATGGATTTAATTTGCAAATCTTCCTTTGCAATGATTTTCATATTTTTTACTATTTTCAATAAACCACATGTGTGAAGTCCAAATTGAAACCCTCACCTCAGCAAGAATCCCAATAAAAACACCACACACTAGGCCAAGAAGAAGAAAAGCAAGGGAGTCATAGGAAACAATAGTAGCACTACACATGAACAAAAACAAACCATAACCACAAGTGCACCATTCAACATATAATTACAAAATGAATTATTACAACATTTGATATTACGTATTGAACAATAAACATTTACATATGCACATACTACCACTACAACATGATCTTTAGACAATAGGTCCACCTATACATCAGCTAGTAGCACGACTCTAAACTATTTTGGTTCTTTAAAGGCATATGTCCACAGCCTAAACAAAATATTACAAGTGGTATATGTCAACACAATATACTAAAATATTGTATTGAGAACACCTAGATGTGTTTTTATATACCTCTCATTACTATGAATTGGCAAGAACATAAAACTAGAACTTGGCAGCAATAAACAAATATAAAAATCATACTTGAACAAAGAATGTTTATTAATAAAAGAGAACATAAAGTTTAATCACATTTTCCATTATATCTTCCATTCATTTACCTACCAAAGGGATGCATTAAGGCTTTATGATCTGCTTACCATAGAGAGAGATCATTGTACAAGGTTATTTTCTTACCAAAGATATAGATCACTCACAAGCACTATGCTTACAAAAGAGATATAGTGTTATGATATAATGGATCATATACATTATGTTTCATGTGTTCTTAACTATATGTATTGAAAATCAAGAGAGATAATATACAAGAACAATCATCGCAGCCAATATCATATTCCAAGTATTTTACTACACATATAATACAATCATACTATATAATAAGACAAGTAAGAGGTAAAGCATACCTTGAATCAAGATAAACTAATCTTCATAATCTTGATGTCAACTACCACTCTTTGTCAAACCCTAATGAAGACAAGATCACATATCACCATCATGTTCTCATCAACTTAACCTTGTATGTCCATTTTAGGGTTTATCTTGGTTCATTAGGGTATGTGCATAATTACTTGTATTCTCTTCTTAGAATTAGGTTACTGCTCCTAAATTCCAGCTTACATTGCATAATTTGGTTTTTCTATTGCATATATTTGTATGCACATATGAACCCTAGATTTCATGTATTAATCATGTTAGGGTTTTTGCATTATTTTATGATCATTAAGATGTAACACGAGTTATTTGTATCTATTTGAACTGAGAATTATATGTATGGTTCCAGGTACTTATATTAAGGTATCATGAAGATTTCATCATTTATTGGTTATCAACTTATTTATTACATTTTATGTACTATTATTAGCCCAAAATAGCTACATGAAGTATTTTACATGATTGTTTTCCTCAAAACTATAATATCTAACATCATATGGATTCTACATCACGATATGGAGTTCCTGGTACATTTTCATACCTTTTGTAGATTATTTATATTTTTTAATTATTAGATGAGTATTATGTACCTTATATGATATCAACTATATTTATTCATCAAAACAATAATATAATAGTCTTGTGTTGTTCTACTCCTTTTTTTGAGAATGTTGATGCCTTGCTTTATTTTTTTGACATTGTATGTAAATACTATGAATTATATAAAATCTAAGCTTTTTTGTTGTTTTACCTTCTCTCTCCATTAGGATGCCACCATGTGGCTTCTTAGGACATGAGCTAGCCGGTCTAGAAACTAGACCAGACTCGCTCCCTCTCCCTCTCACTTGCGATCATGGTCTCACGTGAAAATGCTCATGAAGAGCGTTCTCTACTTCCATGTGACTCAGTCATCATCGTGTGACTAGAGCTACGATGAGAAAACAAGAATCACCCCTGCCTCCTAAAGAACTTCAAACACTACAAAAATCTTCATATGACTTCTCTTCATGCCTTCGACCTGTATGAAACCTCTATTGTTTTCTCTACTTGAGTATTTGAGGGATGGCCACTATGTACTTCTAATGTGGTAGAGAAGAAGAGGCATAACACATCTAATCAATGTTTCTTCGATCCAAGACCTCTCATAGTAGTGCACCGACTCCTTGAACCCAACCATAACCACCATATGAAGTGGGATTGACTTCATAAAACCACCAAAGTCAGTCTTCTTCTCCTACTACCTTAAGTTCATTTACCCAGATCTCAACCCAAAGCCTAAATATCAACCTCCCACTAGATTCAGGAGGGTTTGAAGGTGATTTAACACCACTTATGTTTTCTCCCAGACCTATCTTCCTTCTTCTCCCTACCTCATTCTTTTCTTTCTTTATGGAGTGAACTATCGATGGCGATGGGAATGTGGAACTCCATTGTCTCCTCATGACGGGGTACAACTAAGGGGTCAAACAACTTGAAACGAAGATGTGAGGTGGATCCTAGGAGTAGCATCGTGCCTTGGCCAACAATCAATCACAAAACTGACAACCATGTCACAGCCTCCAGCCACCCATGACTTTCTTCTAACCGCAAGGTAGAAGAGATAATCTTGGCCATTAATTACGTGCGTGTGGTTGAGATGGCATATAAGAAGTACTACGTTTGTGGCTCCTCTTCCACAAGGCCACAACCACTTGATTAAGAATCTAGGGTGCACAAGAGGTCACATAGCTGACCACTTAAAAGGGGCACATGACGCATCCAACGAGACATGACCTAGGATTTATAATCTAAACTTTGGTAATCAATACATCAATGTACACATTATTTCATCATTTTCAAACCTAAATAACTTCCGCGAGGAAAACCCAATTAACCTAAAATTTTGATCGTAGTTTTACCAAAACTAAATCCATATTATGCTCAAATTATGTGTACCAATTGTCTGATTAGTTAATTAAATTCTTCAAAAAGGCATAAACTTTGGGATTGTAATCTTGAAATCAACATCAATCAATAATCAAACATCATGAAAGACACTTGGAACTCTCAATATAACCAAGAACACCTGAATTGACTTATTTCATTAAGTATTTAGATATTGCAAAAGTTCAGTCCGTCACAAGTTATCCAAAAAAGAAATATGGAAAATTTGGGAAAAGATGAGAGTTAATTTGATGACATAAATAATTAGAATAAAAAAGGGAGACTTGGTGACTAAGAAAAACACATTCACATTGTGTATTTTGGTTCCAAATCTTTCCGACACCAAGATATAAGTGCTAGAAACTTCCCTTTAAAATTTGGGATTAAAAGGATAAAAATGGATAGAGAAATGAATTAATTAGTTTTTCCTAAAATGATGGGTTAAAGGAAACTCGAACTAAATGTAACAATTTTATTTGATTATAGAAAATTAGATCTCGACCCCTTTTTAGTGCAAAAAATCCAGGCCATAGATCTCAGATCCATGGGCTCCTAGTTATTGTCTATCTTGGGATGAAATAAGAAACTCAGAAATAGGAGCAACTCTTTTCCTTTTCGATCTCCCTATCACAACTAGATTATATGCACACTCAAAAATATTGCCATCAAGTCATGGAGGTGAGGAGGGACTTGGAAAGGCCTAGTTTTTCTGACTATGGTAAGCTATTAAGGTTTTTTCCAAACTCTCAAGGTAACAAAGACCAACCCCTTGACCCCAGGGATATATAAGGGCCATAGAGCCCTCTGAGAGACCACACACTTGTTCACAAGTCTTTGCTGCATATTTAGACTCTCACCCTACCTCCAATTCTATAGTCATACATTGCTATTCTCCTTCTTTCCCCTCTAGTACTCTATCATGAAGTTGAACCCCCATTCACCTTCAGCAGGCACCATCAGACCATTCATAGGTCACCAACAGGTTTGTCGAAGCTGGATGAAGGAAGTTGTACCCCCGCTCACTGCTTCAAGATCCTAATTCCCAAAGTTAACCTTCTATTGAATTGTCTAAGAGCAAGAGTGGGACATTGAGAGGTAAAAGAAGATTGATTGGGAAAGGGCTCTTCTGCACTTGAGCACACATTGGACGGTAAGGGTTAAACCTTTATTTTCCCCATCCTTTTCTCACTTATGTTTGCTTTGGCCATCCAAGCATGCGTGCTGATGTGGAATGAGCCAATTAGTTAAACTTTGGCCCCATGCTGCTCTGGAAATACTTAGTCAGCTATTAAGGTGGCAACTGATGATTGGCCAAAAATTATTAATCTTGCTAAAATCATAAGAAATTATAGGATTATCCGAGAATGACATGTAATATATGAAAATTGGTTAGAAAAATGCAAGGATTCCAATAAAAATAGTTTCAAGGACTAGTTCGAATATTAATTCTAAAAGTTCCTAAAGTTGTTAACTTTAATGTATTTAAAGCATGAAAACCCTAATTTCTTAAGTTCAATGAATATAACTTGCTTAAATGACTTTCATGGACAAATTGGAGTCTTTTTGGATAAAAATAGTATCTTTAAATTAGTTTGAGATAAAAAATGCATATAACATAATTATTAGGGTTTGTGAGTTAAAAGACATTAAATGTGATAATTAGGGTTTTTCCAAAACCCTAATGAAAGCCTAATTTGACCCCAAAACCCTAACTTGGGACTCAAGTCTGTATTAATGATGGATTTTGAACAAAATAGTAATACTTGGGTGTTATACATTAATTTTCAAGGTTATTGCTTACTTAATCTCAACTCCACTTATTATCTTGGACTTTGATCACTTATGAGAAAAGTATGTGGTTACGCTTATTACTAATCGCCTTAACCGACTTCTGTGGTTTCTGAGAGTTTTCTGGACTGGATTGCAATAAAATGATTGCATGTTTATTTACTTCTTGTAATCTATAAAGTCACTATGTATATCATCTTATATAAATGTAACATGCTCAAACCCTATATCATCTCTGGTGAATTAAAGAGCACGGGGTGAATGATGTCATCTTGTGTATGACTGATGATCAAGCCTGGAAAGGAAGATCACCTTAGGCCAAGCCCAGAAAGGAAGGTGTATGCATGAAACCAAGCCCCAATGAGGGAAGGTTATGAAATGTCCACTGCAGGGACCAAACCCTAAAATGAGGGTTCCCCATAAAGAGGCTCCCCTAAAGATAGGGCACACCATTGATAAAGAGAGGATAAGGGTGGTGAGGTTAAAACAAGAAAGTGTTTGTTCAATTATGTAATCATAATTGTTGCTATGGCTGATTATGTTGTTACACCTACATGCAAATTATTTGTTTCCCCCACAAGTATAAATTGTTAAACTAATCGTTGTTTTGTTTCATGAAATTTTAGGTTAAACTATTGTTATTCTACAAAATGGAGATCTTGATAAGAAGTCACCAAAAGGAAAGATACTTAAAGTTACCATGGAGTATTTAGTTAGATAGTTTTTTTGTCTAGTTGAAAACAATATCTTTCCATACCATGTAACTCCTTGTTGAAGAGTCTACCTTTCATATTATACGAAACTCTTTTCCAGTCAACGAAATTTATAATTACTTTTGGTTAATTTCTAAACATCGATCATATAAATATGATAATGGCACTTGCCTTCTCGGTCCACCTTAATTGGGGATAACATGGGAAGGGTGTCATTACAACTATATGTTAAGAGAGATCAGTATGAGATCTTGTGTCACATGGAACCAAATTTACTTATTTAGTGTTACTAATAGAGTTCTGAACATCATATGGTCATCATTGGCATAAGGTTTAATGATCCATCATTAAAATCCCATAATTGTCAAATTTGTATCATACAGTTATACTAGAATATAAGTTTGGATGAGTTCTATTCTTAATCCAAAATATAGTACAAGTTACTAATCCTTGGTCCAGACAAACACACACACAGACACACACACACACCCACATACACATATATATGTGTGTGTGTGTGCATGAGAATCATTAGATCCTCATCAAGCACAACATGAATGGTCTTTAATAAATCATTCATATTTGTTGCTTTATAATGTTATAAGATAACATTTTACGACAACAAAGATCAGAGTTGAATCTTGGTTTACTACATGTCATAACATACTAATTTTTGTCCATAGTAGATTTGAAACATACATGATCATAGTTGAGCATTACATATCATTATTTATATTTAAAAATACTTAGATTAAGCATTTTTGAGAAATCAACAAAATCAATAGTAGAACCCACTCTAAAACTATTTTAATGGAATTATTATGTTTTTGTTGTAAAAATGGTATACATGTTCACTATTTTTGGATAAAGGATGCAATGGTTATGATGTTTGCAAGATAGTGGTATATAAAATGAATATTTGAGAGAAAGATAAATACCATTATCGTGAATCTCAGGCAGTACGATGTCGGTCCATTATGGAAAAGTGGGTGGAATAGAGAGAGGATAATGAGGGATCCAACTCATTTAGTGAGAGTGAAAGAGGGGGCAAACACGAGGGAGACTAGGCATTGGATCATGGCTCATGATGTTCTTGTGGCCACTCTCCTTTTTGTTCACCATGATTCACGCTTGTGAGCTATTGCTTGTTCTATGGTGGTGGCTCACTAGATCATGGTAGGAGGGGTGATAGGGGCCTGGAGAGAGGCATAAAGGACACCATCTGGCCTTGGAAGGAATGCATGAGCCTTTTGGTGATCCATGATTCTACCATTGCGACTCAGAAAGAGGAAGTCCAAATGTGCAAGGTAGCAACACAGTAAGAGAAGGGTGAAAAAGGAAAGGTAGGAGCTGTAGGGCGTGATGCATGGTGGAAATTAGGGGAATATAAAAGGAAGGAGGAAGTGAAGTGAAAGGATAACTCAATTAGGCAGTAGGAAGTGTGAAAGGGTAGGGGCATGGGAAGCCAAACATGGTTCCCATGCTCTTATAATGTGCATGGGAGGGAGAAAATATGATACGTTTGGGGACTTTGGATTGAGGGCCCAATCTGTAGATCTCTATCCATGATTCCCTATTTCTTGAGAAAATAGGTCATGGATAGATGATGCTGAGAAAGAGTTAGATAAAAAGGGCTTTTTGGGATTTTTCCTGTGAAAATCACAACTTTTTATCTATGAGTGAAATTTTCCCTACTAGTTCAATAATTTTCTTTTATTCTTGTAAGAAAATTCTCCACTCAGTGTATTGATGTTAATGGGTCTTGATAATCAAAATTAACTCCAAAAATGCACCACTACACTCAACTTTTTACAAATGTATTTAAAGTGAAATTTAATATATCTCAAATTAGTTAATGAGCAACATATAATCCAAAACTATTAAAAAGATGTAGATAGAGGTTAAAGAATGTAATTGAGTATCTTTTGAGTGAGGATATGAATAATGGAAGAGAAAGAAATTCTAGTTTGCCATAAATACTTACGAAAGACATATTGAGAGCATGGGGGTAGTGAGGTGGATACCAAGTGCCTTCCATGTAACACATAAACCTTTGGTATTCAACTACAAGATGACTAAGTACCTCTAGAGGAGGATTTGTAACAAACTAAAATATGGGTATATTCTCACTTTAGACCTTTTCCTATATTTTCTATCATTTTTGTCCTTAATGTTGAATTTTTGGAATTATCAATGGTTTGGGATGAATTTTATCACCATTTATGCAAGTATATGAGTTTATGTACAAATATCTCAGTAGATTTTTCAATAAAGATCTAATATGTAAATTTTCCACTTATATGAGATACTAATAAAATGAATTCGTTCTATAACTTTCCTTAGCCTTATGGATCAAGGAAGACAAAAAAAGAATGAATAATAATGCTTTAAACATGTTAATGTGATATTAAATTATTTAATATGAGAAACAATGTTAATATTGGATAATGGCCAAAAATTCATAAATGGAAGACTAATTGGTTAAAGATAACTTGAGATTCATTTTTCTTGGGTTTGGTTTGGCTTGAATGATAAGTTTCACAATTTTGGGAAATTAATTAGTATATCTCTTTTATTTAGAAAAGAAAAGGTGAGTTTTCTCCAAAATGTGATATAAGTCATTAAATGATTTGAAAAGTGGCAACTAATCTTAGATTCTTAATCTACACATTAAAAATAGACTTTGGGTGCATTTTTATCTAAATTGGATAATATTTAATATACATGTGTAGATTAGGAGAGAGAAAGTATGTAAAAGTTCAAAATATTAGATAATGTATTAAATCATACCAAGAGACAAAATTTATGTCCAATTCGTCTTTAATATGTTTTATTTTACTTGAGGGTGAGTTTCACATTATTTTCATATAAATAACTATTTTTATTTCAAATGGGAAAGAAAATAAGAACAAGAGTCAAATATATTAAATCAATTATTTAATGACTCCAAAAGATAGAACTAAAATCAAATTTGTAATCCACATATTAAAGTTATCCTAATGTGAATTTTCAACTAATTTGTACAACCTTAAACATTTAAGTAAAGTTTAGGAGATAGAAAGTTTGCAAAAGTCCTAATCATTAAATAATATGGTAAATTAACCTAAGAGATAAAATTAATGGAAAATGTGTGTTTCACGAGTTTAACTTTTCTTGAGGTTGAAGTTTCACAATAATTGAGTAAATCTAGATGCCTTAAATACATTAGGAAAGAGAAAATATGGTTTGCTTTAAAAGAATTAAATAAGATTTCGAAAGTCACCAAATGTGAAAAATAATGCCAAAATCAGATTTTGTGTGTGCTATATGGTCTATGTGCAAAATTTCATTTGATTTGGATAGTGGATGGACCCTCAATTTAGGGAAGAGAGAAAAGAAAATAATGTAAATATTTCACTTCAATCAAATTCGTTTTGACTAAGGATTTTCTATTTTATCTCAGTCACACTAGTTTTCCTGACTTTACTTAAAGCCGAATTCATTCCTATCCATTAGATGCTAATTGAGCGGACCTGGTATTTCCTTCTACCTTCTGCATCCCTTTCCTTTTCTTTCACTCAGGAACTAGTTCTCTATCCCGATCCTAATCACCCCTCTCCCTTCTGCTTTTTCCTTCACTTTCTTTTTCTTCACCTTCCCCATCTTGGTCCAAACCCAACAGATAGATATACTCTAGGGTTTCAAGGTTTTCCACACCGAAACCATTACTGCCTCCACCTTCTCCAGTTACTCCCCTATTTTCTTTCCCCCTTTCACCTTCTCCCCTCCTTGGACCATCAAACCACCAGGGAATTGGTCCTTGACCTATGGCGCACCCACAAGCTTTGGTATCTAGCGTTGGATGTTCCTCCTCTGGTCCATAATCTATCCTTCCTACCCACTTCACCGGTGGCGGCCTCCCTAACTCTGAGGCCATGCATGAAGCCTTCAGAGTCTTCGACGTGTATGTAGGGATGCTCGGTTGGTCTAAATGAACCCTCCAATACTCTTGACTTTTCCAAATTTGGAGAATGTTATTTTCCCTCTTTTCTCCTCTATTTACATCTATAGTCAGTGCTCATGTACTTGTTCAATGTTCCAGGTTGTTTTCAATTCTTCTTCTTTGACTCAGACTCACCAACTTATTCATCACATTTAGTTTTTCCTTTGTGCATTGCTCTCTCTGATTGCTCAACTTCTTGAAGTTCTTAACCTTCTTCCTATCCATTAATGTCGAGGACCTGTTCTCAGGCCTTTGGTTATCTCCAAGTCCTGAGTTGGTGCTCTATGGGGTTGGAGGGCCTAGCAGAGAGGATGGCCTGGTTCCGACCTTGGGTGGTAGAACTACACCTTGGAGTTTACTCCTCAGATTCATGGAGTTCCTCAGTACGAGTAGGCGCGTCTTTGGATAGAGACGATGAGCCAATGAATGAAATAGATGTTGTGACCCCAAGTTTATTTCTTCTTATCACTCTTTGAGAAGGGTATATTATTCATATAGCATTGTTTCTGGTTCCACATCGGGCGCTTGTTTTTTTTATTACTGATATTACTGTTACACCATGTCACACATCAATGTTCTAATGCAAGATACGAGGGAAAGATTGTGTTTTGGTATTATTTCTTTTTGCGAATTTTAGTAAATGCATAATCTTCAATAATTAGGTCATAAAAATAAAATAAAATATGATTTGGAATCATGATATTTTTGTCCATCCAAATGTACCCATTTTATTGTATAATTCCACTATAATAAATAGTTGATTTTTCTAAGGATTTTTATAATAGGTTAAAATTTACAAAATTCCTAACTACAAATTTATAAGTGAGAAAAAAAATATGATGTGAACTATAAAAATATAATCTACAAAATGGCATAGTTTTTTTAAATTAATTCAACAATAATAAAAGTCCATTTTTAGGGTTTATGAAATCAATGTAATCCTAACCCTAATTCTATGTATATGTTTAATAGGTGCTTTGCTGACCTAGTGTTGGACCTAGGATTGACTTTGGACTTTTTTAGAAATTGAAGTGAGTTATGTTTACATCCCCTATTATTCCTTTTGAGTAATTCACCTATTTTCATCTTTCTCTTGGTCCTATGGACAATCAACCTACGCAATATTCCTTTTTCTTTTGAGTACATATTTCTTGTGGAATACCTTATTTATTTCTAATCTTATGATCAATTTATTATGATGGTCAATCTTTTGGACTCTATTCTATATATTTTTTCACGATGGAACTTTACTTTGTGATATATTCTCCTTTTTCCCACTTTTGTGGTGGTTGCTTATATTGTCATTTATGTGGTGACAAAACTTGTTTAATCTAAATATACTTTTTACTTGCCTTTCTATTAAGCATGTTATGTGACTTAGTAGCACTAGAATAATGTAATTGCATTGGTTTTTGGGCATTATGCCCCTATTATTATTGGGATGGAGGTTGTGGTACCTCATACCGGGGTTTCAAGTTTGTGAGTCTTGGCACACCTTTTACATATTTTCGGAGTTTGGCAATATGCCATTCTTGATAGGGTTTCTAGTTTGTGAGGCTTGACCACCATTGTCTTTATAGTGTTTTAGTGTTATATTTAACTCACATGCATACATGTTAATGATTATTGGGTGTGCGCCCTAATTCTTCATATGTGCTAGTATGGCACAATTTCATTTGTTTATTTTATGGCAAGTATCTCGTGTACTGTGATTCATTTCTTTTTTGCATGATTGAGTAGGTCTTTACTTTTCTATGGGAAACCTTTTATTTTGACGTACTTTATTTCATATAAATTGCTAAGTTCATTTTTAGTATGCACAAATCATCTTTTGCATATGTCATCTATTTTCTCTCCTTGATGGGGAATGCTTCCAACCCTAAGTGAAGGTCAAGGAGGACATGGCATGAAGTTATTGACTTAGCTTAAGGAGTTAAAGCTTGGAGACAATCTTGCTATGGTTTAGATTTCACTCCACTAGATCCTTATGTTGTACCTTTTATGTAAACCCTTATGTGAGATGAAGATGATGTACTTATGTAATCTTTTGATTAATTGAATATAGTCATTGCTTCTATTCCGCCGTTACACTCTGATTGTTTTGAATACCATTATTAAGATTTGAAAATTTTAAACCTATTTCAAGAATACCTCTTGAGTGTGTTTGGAATGGATTTTTTATTCTTCAAATTTTTATAGGGTGTGGATTCCCTCTAGGTCCCACTCCTTACAACATGGTATCAGATCCCATGGTAGTCAGAATCTGACTATTTCAATTTTGTCTCCCTAATTAGAAAGCTTGTCTTACATAGTTCCCCTTAAAAAGACATGTACCCTGAATTGATCTATGTTACATGAGAGATGATGAAATGTTGGTTTAGAATCATAAGAGTTACACATTAGAAATATGTTTAGTTAACTGTTATGTGATGAGCCTATTAGGTAGCTATTAGGACATAAGTTGAAAGCAAAGGTGTCTAGAAAGGATCAGGGTTCTGGGGATGGAAAGATTTTCCTCCGCACCACTAGCTTGATTTACAAGGACTCCCAGATCTGTACGATACCTTCCTAGCCTCAGCTAATACTAATTGTCCAAAATAGCATACCTTTAGGCAATAGTAACCTTAGAAACCGATGTTGGTTAACCCCGAGAATCTAATATGATGACTTTTTTGGAGATGGATACCCAATATAGTTCACTTTTGTCCCATAGGACCACATGTTTAGGTAGTCTATCCCTAGAACATAGAAGTTGAGGTTGAAGTGATAGATCATTTACATGGTTTAGTTAGACTCACCCTTTTACCTCTTGTTTAGTTTAAATTGGTAGGTCAAACCTTTTATGGGGTGGAGGGAGAGTAGTAGTACCTTGATATATCTTGGATATGCTTATTTTGAGGATGAAATCCTCTTTAAGGATATGGAGTCCTATAACATACCAAAATCTAGCTACTCTGACTTTAGAAAACCTAACTCCATGATTAAGAGGTAAGTGTGCTTGAACCCTTAGAATTGACCAAACAAGTTATAATTATAACTCAACATGCTTGTTCACATACTAATGAACATATAACATCATCTAATGAATAGTTAATATGTTTGAACCCTAATGAATACTTAATGCACATAATTAGAATAACACACATAATAATACTAATAATGGATATGCATGATGTTGATCATGTCATCAACCAATAAACCCTAATTTTATGATAAGCAAGATAATTGTAACCTAATCTTGGACTTAATACATGCTAAGAAGATATATGTGAATAATAATGATCATGTTGACCTAAACCCTAAGTTGTAATCATCTAACCTAGATATATACATCCATGATAACATTCATGATACATTAATGACACTAGGTGTCATAATCAAATAATATACTTTGATACACATATATGGTATATAATCACCTTATCGTAGATTAATCAAGTTATCAATATGTAACGCATATCACCTTATTCTTTAATACACACCTAATTAATAATCTAATCATGACTTGGTATGTGAAACAATTCAATAATTTGTCATATGTTCCACCTTGTTCACTAAAAACATATAATGACTCAAATTTGGGTAAGAAGTAATTGGACTCAGACTAATGTGCATAATCAATAATAAGAAGTGAATAAATATGAGAAAATGATTAATGATGACATTAATGTGAGTATGAAAGGTAAAGTTAAAATGTGTAATATAGATATAAGTAATTAATGTGACATTATTTGGGTTAATTGTACACTTAATAACAAATTGGATAAAATGCCTTATTTCATGCAAAGTAATCCGATATAATTTAATATGGTGATGATATGAGGGTAATGGAGTCTAAATCCAAATTATTAAAGATGATGGTCAAATATATTAATAGACATTGAGATAATTGAGTATAACTCTAATTGCACTTTGTGAGATCAATAAGATATATATAGGATCTCATGCATAATAATGAAATATAATTCTGTTGGAAACAAAGAGAATATAATTGGACATAATTAATAGAATAATAATGATAATGTGATATCATGATAAATAAATATTACTAATAAGTCAAAAATATTAATTGTGTTATATCTCTTAAAAAGAAATCTTAATAGTGGAACCCTTAGTGATCCATGAGAACCTGACCTTTGAGGAGTTGCATGTGAAGAGTTTGAACTCCCAAGTTTAGTAGTTGAAGAACAAGGAGTTTGACTTAGTGAAATTTTTGGTGGAAGTTTTACGGTTCGTTTAAAGATGAGATGTTACGTACTCACCCTTCCCTCTTTGCTAGATATTTTGGGGATGAAATCCTTTTTAAGGGGTGGAGTGTTGTAACACACTGAAGTCTGGGTATATTATTAGTTTGGCCCTTATCCTAAGCTTTTCCTATCTTTTGTATCCATTTTGTCCTTAATGTTGTATTTGTTGAATTATTAGTGGTTTGGGATGAATTTGATCACCATTTATGCCAATATATGGGATTATGCACAAATACCTCAGTAGATGTTTCAATCAGGATCTAATATGCAAATTTACCACTTATACGAGATAATGATAAAATGAATTTGTTCTAGAACATTCCTTAGACTTATTGAACAAGGAAGAGAAAAAAAATAATGAATAGTAATACTTTAAATATGTTAATGTGATATTGAATTATTTAATATGAGAAATAGTGTTAATATTGGATAATGGGGAAAAATTCATAGAAGGAAGACTAATTAGTTAAAGATAACTTGAGATTTGTTTTCCTTGGGTTTTTTTTTTGTTTGAATGACAATTTTCACAATTTTGGGATAATACTTATTATATCACTTTTATTTAGAAATGAAAAGGTGAATTTTCTACAAAATGTGAAATAAGTCATTAAATGATTTCAAAAGTGGTAACTAATCTTAGATTCATAATCTACACATTAAAAATAAACTTTAGGTGAAATTTCATCTAAATTGGATAATCATTAATATACATATGTAGATTAGGAGAGAGAAAGTATGTAAAAGTTCAAAATATTAGATAATGTATTAAATCATACCAAGAGATAAAATTAATATCCAATTCATCATTAATATTTTTTTCTTGAAGGTGAAGTTTCACATTATTTCCATCTTTTCATTTTAATTGAGAAAGAAAATAAGAGTCAAATATATTAAATAAATTATTTAATGACTCCAAAAGAGAGAACTAATATCAAATTCGTAATACACATATTAAATTTATCATACATGTGAATTTTCATCTAATTTGGACACTTTTAATGTTTAAGTAAAGTTTAGGAGAGATAAAGTGTGAAAAAGTCCTAAACATTAAATAATGTGGTAAATTAACCTAAGAGATAAAATTAATGGCAAATTTGTGTTGTCTTATCATGTCGACAATTGCCTCGGCGCATGTGTTTGCCTTTTCTTATGTTGGGGTCTTTGTTGTAGTCATATTGTTCTTCTTATTAAGAGCATAGGTTGCGTCCGAGCTGTTGTAGAGGATTGCAGTCCTTTTGATGATATTGACAGCCCGTAAGGTCCAATGATTGTCATGAAGAATTGGTAGGAAGATGTAGTTTGGTGAGGATGTTGCCAGGCATTGTTGTAGACACTCCTTTTCTCCTGATCGTTTGTCTTTAAGGATGTTATCTACCATCAAGAAGCATGCCATGTAGGCATTTGGCATGTCGTCACCTAGGAGAATTTGGTAGGCTAACATTGTGCTTACTGAAAGGTATCCTCCTATTTTTAGTATTTTGCAGAGGTCATCTTTTAGCACACAAATGCCATCTGTTTCGAAGATGACATCTCTCGGCGAATCATCTTCTTTCAAGGAACTCATGATTATTGTCAGTTCTTCTATGGACAGACTGAGGCAACTCCATATGTCAAAGTTCTTGAATGAAGGTGTAATTTCTCCTTCCATTCCATCTAGCCCTACATCGAACATGTCTTCTTCGTCGACCTCTCCCTCCTCAAGTTATTCCTTGGTAGGCTGCTCTTCAGGTGCTTCTGTCACTAGAGGCTACTTTGGTTCTTCATCTGACGTGTGTTTTATAGCTTCTCTAGAGCTTTCATGCCAACCTTCTTTCCATGACGTAGCCCTGGCTGGTTCAGTTGGATCAACCCACATGGTCTTTATCTGCTCCCTCCAAGTGACCTTTTCAGGTAGGGGGATTTCCATGTGAAGCCTACGGGGTATATCTTCTACAAGCATCGTCGGATCATTGAAGAACTGACGATCATAGATGACCTCCATAACGCACATACCCTCCAGTCCATGCAGGTCTTTGTTGTCTAAATCCTATAGGGGGATGCCCTTGTTGACGGCCTCCATCATGCGTAGTACTATTAGGGCGCAAACCCCTAAACAAGCCTCTTCTTGGGGGGCTTTCTTATTAATGGAAAAGAGCTTTCAGGACCCTTGAAACTTGTTGTCTACATCCTTGATTGCATGTTGTATGCACAGTGGTATCTTTAAGGCATCTCTATCATCCTTCCTCTTGTAAACTAGCGAGATGTTGTCGTTCGACTGCACAGCAATTGAGCACTGTCGTTTTCCGCTCATACAGATCAACGACTATCAATGTCCAATGCTTTGCATTCCTTATGGGCAGCACCATGTGTCTCGTTTCTTTCCGCCAGACTGCTACCTTCAATTCAGCGACATCTGCTTCCTTGTAGTCTTCATTGCAGAGGAGGTTGGCTAGAAGTGTTGTCCCGTTGAAAACCAACTGCGACTTGTCTGGGTGCATAAATTCTTCCAGGAGGGTGGCACAGAGTACCTTGAATAGTCATTTATGTACTCGTGCATTCTTCATGAATATTCCCTGGAAGTGGCCTATGGCAAGACATCTACCCTTGTTGTTATATGGTATGTCAAACCTGGGTAGATCGTCACTGAGGACATCTGCCAAGATGTGGATGTCTCTGCATGTGATCTGTGATACCGCAGTCATGTCCATATCATTCATCTTGCAAGACAAAGGGGGAGTTGCTCCCAGTGTTTCTACTTCAATCGGTGCATTCCCGCTCCCTGGCAGGCTCATCTGTGAAGAAGGTTGCCAGCCCTCCATCCTCGTCATCAGATGTTGCTTCCGGTGCCAAAGGTGTCAAAACTTCATCTATTGTCAGCATGGCCTTGGCTACTTGTTCAACCCCTTTGTGCATGTAACATACCATACCTCAAATCCTACCCTAGAACTTTGATATTTTGGGTTGGACCAAACATGGTTTGAGGTTAGACTTATAAAAGGTTTAGAATGACCTATGTGAGCTAATGCATGTAAAATCACCCTAATAAACCTAATTAAATGAGTAATTAAGATAATGGGCCACTAGTGGGCCATGTGTCATAACTCATATAAGAAAGTCTCAAAAGGTAAAATAAACTCCAAATTTGTAATCTACTCATCAAAATAAGCCTACATGTCAATTTTCATCTAATTTGGACAATCTTGAAATAATAAGGTAAGTCTAGGAGAGAGAAAATAAATAAAAGATATAAAGTAATCAATAAGTTAATATATGTCACCAACAGTCAGAAATAATAGCAAATTCATATTCAACACATCAAATATTACTTAAGGATGAAGTTTCACCTAATTTGGATAATCCTAATGTTATTAATGGATGAGGAGAGAGAAACCAAGGTTTTTGATAAATAATGCATCTGAAGTTTCTAAAGTGAAATCTAATAGCATAATCGGAATCTACATACCTAATTTAACTTGTGTGAAAATTTTCACTCAATTTAGATAATGTTTGAGCCGTCTATGTAAAAGAAAGAAAAAGGAAAACGATTAAATGCATCACTTTATTCAATTTCATGCAACTGATTTTGCTTGTCACTAGACTTTGGTTTTCCTTTATGATTTTGGGTCTATTTTGGGCCGTTGGATCTAAATCCAACTGCATCTGCTTTCTCCCCAGCCTTCTGCTTTCTGGTCTCCCACTTTCCTTCTGCGACCAGGAGCTTAGCCCGACTCCGGTTTCCCTCTCTCTCTCTCTTTCCTTTCCTCCTTTCCCTTCCCGATTTCTTACCCTTCACCTTCCTCACGTCTCCCTGAATCTGATGGCTCTATAAAACGAAGGTTGTCGTTGCTTCTTTGGGGATTTTGCGGTTTTCGTTCTCCCTCTCTGTTCTGACCATGTTTCTCCCTTGTTCTTCTTTTCTTTCCCCTCTCCCTTACTGCTTCCTTCATTGGGAGCCCAGAGAACTGGTCTCTACCCTTCCATGCACCACCAATAATGGTCCCTTGGTGCGGATTTTTGCTCCATCAGCCCCAAGCGAAGAACTCCAATTCCGCCTCCTGTGACTAACAAAGGACCAGTTCGTCATGGCTCCTTTGTGCTTGGCCGGTGGGAATGTTCGCCTATACACCTTCAACTTTTGTCCATGATGCCTTATACTTATTCAATTTCTATGCTACCTACAGTTTCCTTAGCCGCAAGCTTGGATACCTAACCGCAGTGCCGACTTCAAGGATCTCCTCTTCACAATGCTTCCTGGCAATTTGACCCATGGTATGATTTCGCGGTGACTCCTTTACTTTTCTGGGTTTTTATCTTGTGCAAGTCTGATCTACTGAGTATTTCCCCAAATTCTTGCACAAGGCTACAATGCTTCTGGAGCAGCAATGGTGCTGGCGTCGGGAAGGGGATAACCCCTTCTTTGTTTTCCACTTTTGCCCTCTATCGTTTGTTGATTCCAATTTTTTTAGCCAAGGGTGTTTTTGTCTTTTCACCGTCATGTTGATTTCTTTGAGCGGATCTAGTTGTCCTTGACCACATGACCCCTCTCTCTCTTTTCTCATGATTTCATTTGCTGACATGGCTTTTTAGATTTTTCTCATTGGTCAAATTTCTAAATTTACATAACTAATTATCTATTGGTCCATAAATTACAAATAAATAGTTGTTGGACTTAGAAAAATAAGGCCTATCTAATGATATCAGTTTTGATGGCTAAATCCAATGTTTGTATTTTCATAAATCTAATTAAATATGAATTAACTTGCAAAATTCATAACTAATTATATATAAGTTAGAAAAATATAATAAAATATGTTTTAGAATCCTAATAACCTAATATAAAATATGGCATGTTTTTGGAAACCTAATTCATATATTAATAAAAAGGTGGTTTTTAGGGTTTCTGAAATCAATATAAATCTAACCCTAATTCCACATATATGCTAATAGCTTCTTTAGAAGCCTAGGCTTGGACCTAGAAGTGGCTTTGGATTGTTTGACTCTAAAGTGGAGGCATGTTTGCATCCCCAATTATTCTTCTTGAGCAATTATCCTATTTTGTCTTACTCTTAGTCCTATGGACATTAGCCTACACATTATCTTGTTCTTTTGAAATCATGCTTCATGTGAAGTATCTTATTTTGTTATGGATCTTGTCATCATGCATATTCTCTTGACCCTATTTCTTATGCCTTGGTGCAAGTTGGGCTTTTGAAGATATATACCCACTGTGATGTGGATTTTCACTTGTCGATATGTGCCCACTATGAAGTGGATGTTTATATGTTTGCATTGTCCATTGTGTGATGGCAACCATTCTATCATCTTCTGGCTATACTTTTTACTTGCCTCTACATTAAACATGTTATGTGATTTAGTAACACTAGAGTAGTGTAATTGCAATTGTTTTGTTTATAGAAGATGTGATATTTCCTGCTCTTTTTGGGACGATAAGGAACCTTGTACCCTGGGCTAGATGTGTGTCTTGACCCATTTTATATATATATGGGAGATTGGCAATATTCCTTTCTCTATCAGGTTTCAACTTTATGAGGGTTGTCTGCCAATTGTGTTTATATTGTTCTAGGGCTATGCTTATCTCACATGCATGCAGGTTATTGATATTGGGGTGTGTGCCCTACATTCTTTATGTGCCAATATTGCACAATCTTTATTTTTATTATGGCAAGTATTTTCTTTTATGATGATTCTTTTCTTGTATGCCCAATTGGGTAGTCCTTATCTCTTGCATGGGAAGCCTTTTATTTTTATGTCCCTTATTCTTTATAAATTTCTCAATTCGCTTTTTAGTATGCACATACCAACCTTTGCTGATGTTTCCTTTTCTTCTCTTTTTCTAGGGTATGCTTCCAACCCTAGGTGGAGGACTTGGATGACATGGCATGTTGACCTAGACTTAGATTGTGAAGTTAAAACTTGGATACAATCTTGAGGTGGTTTATATTTCCTCTACATGGATCCTTGTGATGTAAGTTTAAATTGTACCCTTTGTTAAATTGAATATTGCCATGTTTTTATTCCGCTGCTATACTTTGGTCTTTTGTTACCGTTATATAAAGATTTTAAAATTTTGCACCCACTCCATCATACCTTCTGAGTGTGTTCGAACCGAGGGTTTTATTGTTCAAATTTTTATTAAGGAGGTGGTTTCACTTCTTTACAACATGGTATCAGAGCCCATGGTAGTCGGAATTTGACTATTTCAATTTTGTCTCCCTAATAGAACCCTTGACTTAGTTAGTTACCTATAAGTGAGATGTTGACCCTAGATTTGATCAATGATGATCTTTTGTCCAACAATGTCTGGTTTAAGGATGAGAATATGTTAGGAGATCTAATTATGGAAGTATTGTGACTTGGTTTCTTGCTTTGATTTTGGGCCCTAAATTTCATTTTCAATCGCAAAAGTTTTTCAAAACAAATTATTTTCCATATAATACTATACGTACAAAACAAAATATGTTCTCTGGATTTTCTGAAGTTTTCTTGAACTAAGTCACAATGAAGAGAAACTCTATTTTGAGTAGAATGTAACCCTAGTTTGATGACTAGGAATGATATAATGGTGTAGTTGACCTACCCTATGAATTTTGGATGTACATGTAGGGTTGATAGGTTAGAGACACGAGGAGCTAAAAACTCAACCCTAGATAGTGACTTTAGTTGGATACATGAGACATATTAATCTTTAAATACTTTCATAACTAAGAGATGTGGGTAGCTCTAAAAAGTTGTTTAGTTTGACTTGTTAGGTAGATCCTTTTAAGGGGTGGAGTATAGTTGATAGTTGATGTTTGGATCTATAGATTTCGAGGATGAAATCCTTTTTAAGGAGTGGAGTGTTGTAACATACCGGATCTCAAACCCTACCCTAGAACTTTGATATTTTGGGTTGGACCAAACATTGTTTGAGGTTAGACTTATAAAAGGTTTAGAATGACCTATGTGAGATAATGCATGTAAAATCACCCTAATAAACCTAATTAAATGAGTAATTAAGATAATGGTCTACTAATGGGCCATGTGTCATAACTCATATAAAAAAGTCTCCAAAGTGAAAATAAACTCCAAATTCGTAATCTACTCATTAAAATAAGCCTACATGTCAATTTTCATCTAATTTGGACAACCTTGAAATAATAAGGTAAGTCTAGGAGTGAGAAAATCAATAAAAGATATAAAGAAATCACTAAGGTAATATATGTCACCAAAAGTTGGAAATAATAGAAAATTCATATTCAACACATCAAATATTACTTAAGGATGAAGTTTCACCTAATTTGGATAATCCTAATGTCTTTAATAGATGAGGAGAGAGAAACTAAGGTTTTTGATAAATAATGCATCTAAAGTTTCTAAAAGTGAAATCTAATAGCATAATCAGAATCTACATACCTAATTTAACATGGGTACAAATTTTCACTCAATTTAGATAATGTTTGAGCCCTCTATGTAAAAGAAAGAAAAATGCAAATGATGAAATGCATCACTTTATTCAATTTCACGCAACCAATTTTCCTTGTCGCTAGACTTTGGTTTTCCTTTATGATTTTGGGTCTGTTTTGGGCCATTGGATCTAAATCCAACTGCATCTGCTTTCTCCCTAACCTTCCACTTTCTAGTCACCCGCTTTCCTTCTGCGACCAGGAGCTTAGCCTGACTCTGGTTTCCCTCTCTCTCTCTCTCTCGCTCTCTTTCCTTTCCTCCTTTCCCTTCCCAATTTCTTACCTTTCACCTTCCTCATGTCTCCCTGAATATGATGGCTCTATAAAATGTAGGTTGTCGTTGTTCCTTTGGGGATTTTGCGGTTCACATTCTCCCTCTCTGTTCCGACCATGTTTCTCCCATGTTCTTCTTTTCTTTCCCCTCTCCCTTACTGCATTCTTCATCGGGAGCCCAGAGAACTAGTCTCTACCCTTCCATGCACCACCAGTAATGGTCCCTTGGTGCGGATTTTTGCTCCATCAGCCCCAATCCAAGAACTCCATTTTTGCCTCCTACGACTGACACAAGACCAGTTCGTCATGGCTCCTCTGTTCTTGGTCGGTCGAAATGTTGGCCTATACACCTTTGACTTTTGTCCCTGATGCCCTGTACCTATTCAATTTTTCTGCTACCTACAGTTTCCTTCGCCGCAAGCTTGGATACCTAGCCATAGTTCTTCCTTCAAGGATCTCCTCTTCACAATGCTTCCTCGACATTCGACCCATGGTATGATTCCGCGGTGACTCCTTTCCTTTTCGGGGCTTTTATCTTGTGCAAGTCTGATCTACTGAGTTTTTCCCCAAATTCTTGCGCAAGGCTACCGTGTTGCTGGAGCAGCAATGGTGCTGGTGTGGGGAAGGAAATAACCCCTTATTTGTTTTCCATTTTTGCCCTCTATCGTTTGTTTATTCCAATTTTTTTAGCCAAGGGTGTTTTTGTCTTTTCACCATCATTTCGATTCCATTGAGCAGATCTAGTTGGCCTTGACCACGTGACTGGCCAAATTTGATTGGGCCAAGTCGGCGGGTTCGACCCCTATCTCTTTTCTCACAATTTCATTCGTTGAGATGGCTTTTCATATTTTTCTCATTGGTCAAATTTCTAAATTTACATAACTAATTATCTATTGGTCCATAAGTTACAAATAAATACCTGTTGGACTCATAAAAATCAAGCCTATCTAATGATACCAGTTTTGATGGCTAAATCCAATGTTTAAGAACATGTATTTTCATAAATCTAATTAAATATGAATTAATTTGCAAAATTCATAACGAATTATCTATAAGTTAGAGAAATATAATAAAATAGGTTTTGGAATCCTAATAACCTAATATAAAATATGGCATGGTTTTGGAAACCAAATTCATATATTAATAAAAAAGTGGTTTTTAGGGTTTTTGAAATCAATATAAATCTAACCCTAATCCCACATATATGCCAATAAGTGTTTTGGAATCCTAGGCTTGGACCTAGAAGTGGCTTTGGATCATTTGACTCTAAAGTGGAGGTATGTTTGCATCCCTGATTATTCTTCTTGAGCAATTATCCTATTTTTGTCTTACTCTTGGTCCTCTGGACATTAGCCTACATATTATCTTTTTCTTTTAAAATCATGCTTCATGTGAAGTATCTTATTTTTTTATTGATCTTGTGATCATGGATATTCTTTTGACCCTGTTTCTTATTCCTTGGTGCAAGTTGGACTTTTGAAGATATATACCAATTATGATGTGGATTTTTACTTGTTGATATGTGCCCACTATTATGTGGATGTTTATATGTTTTTGTTGTCCATTGTGAGATGGAAACCTTTGTATCATCTTCTGACTATACTTTTTACTTGCCTCTACATTAAACATGTTATGTGATTTAGTAGCACTAGAGTAGTGTAATTGCATTGGTTTTGTTTATAGCATATGTGATATTTCCTGCTATTTTTGGGATGGAAAGGAACCTCGTACCCTGGGCAAGATGTGTGTCTTGACCCATTTTATATATATTTGGCAGATTGGTAGTATTCCTTTCTCTATCAGGTTTCAACTTTATGAGGGTTGACTACCAATTGTGTTTATATTGTTCTAGGGTTATGCTTATCTCACATGCATGCAGGTTATTGATATTGGGGTGTGTGCCATACATTCTTTATGTGCCAATATTGCACAATCTTTATTTTTATTATGGCAAGTATCTTCTTTTATGATGATTCTTTTATTTTATGCTTGATTGGGTAGTCCTTATCTCTTGCATGGGAAGCCTTTTATTTTGATGTCCCTTATTCTTTATAAATTGCCCAATTTGCTTTTTAGTATGCACATACCAGCCTTTCTTGATGTTTCCTTTTCTTCTCTTTTGCTGGGGTATGCTTCCATCCCTAGGTGGAGGACTTGGATGACATGGCATGTTGACCTGGACTTAGATTGTGAAGTTAAAACTTGGAGACAATCTTGAGGTGGTTTAGATTTCCTCTACATGGATTCTTGGGATGTAACTTTAAGTTGTACCCTTTGTTAAATTGAATATATTCATGTTTTTATTCCGTTGTTATACTTTGGTCTTTTGTTACCATTATATAAAGATTTGAAAATTTTACATCCACTCCATCATACCTTCTGAGAGTGTTTGGATCAGGGGTTTTATTGTTCAAATTTTTAGTAAGGAGGTGGTTTAACTTCTTTACAGTGCAACAGTTGTGTAGTGGCTACAAGTTCAGCTACTTCTGAGGAGGCTTCGACAACTATGTCTTCTTTGACTTGACTCTTGATAACATCAGTTTTTGTGACATTTTTTCCCTTTATTTTGTTATCAAAATTACCCTTTTTCTGCTATTTTCCTCTATTTTATTAGCATTTTCACAATAATTGGCCAAGCAATGCTCTTACTCCGATTTTCCTATCTTTTACAGAATTTTCCTCGCTTTTGTGCAATAAGGCCGATTCCGGCCCATGAATAAGTCCAGACCCGTCTCGGCCTCCCTGACGCCCGATACAGCCTCCGCCCGACACGGGATGGGCGACACAAAGATGCTCGACGAGGAGATGTCGCACGACAGGAACGTGCCAGCCGACACACCTTCTACCCGATAGGGAGCCAAAGCCGCCTCGACGACCCAGCTCGTCGGGCGACACAGCCACCCACCGGTAGGCGTGCCGCCCGCCACGTGACCAATAGCTAACACCTTGCGCCGAGAAATGCTTGTATCGGCCGTCCAACTCCATCGACTGGCGTACAAGGGAGCTACATGGCACTTCGAGCACCATGTCTTCCCACCAACCAGCTGACTATAAATAGCAGCTACAGGGAGCCGAAAAGACGGCTCGCACAGCTCGCACAGCTCGTACGGCTGGCACAGCTCGCACAGTTCGCAAAGGTCAGAACAGTTCGCATTCGGACAACTGACAGTTAGACAGTTGGGAGCTTGAGCGAGGAAACTCCGAGAGTACCCGTATCGTGCCTCAGTGTTCGTCTCGGGCGACACTAGGTGAGCTTCTCCTCATCCCGAGAGGGAGGGGACAGTTCACTTAGGACCGTCCCGGGCGACACTGCGGGCCGATATCGGCCGACATCACTGCCCGACACAAGTGACCGACATCAATAATGCTTAGCTCTTAGCCCGACATGATATCAACCCGATACGCTTAGTCTATCGAACGTGCCACCCGAGAGGGTGTGTCGTCCGACATGAGCGTATCGGCCAGAGCCCTTGACCGATGCAGTCGCTAGTCGGCACGTGCCGCCCGAGAGGGTGTGTCACCCGACACCTCTGTATCGGGCTAGGCCTCTGACCGATATCGGGCAGGAGAGCTACAGCACCCTGTCGCCGTTCTACATCAAGGAGGCGACACCTATCTTTTAATTCTGTTATTTAATTCTTTGTTTATGCAATGAATTAAGACCATTAAATGTTTATGGAAATGGAAAGATTCAATTACTTGTTGCTCTATGCTTGGTGTACAATGTTGGATGACTGCTCTGTTTAATATCTGAACCCTAGCCTGCATGATTTGGATCGCGTTTTGATTAGCTACCGAACCGTTTTCCCGTCGCAACAACTTCGAGAGTTGTGTTGCGGCTCTAGCGTTTGGTCCGATTCTGGAGTACGAGAGTGCCTGGAGAGAAGCTGTTTTCTGTAACATTCCACTCTAACTGAAGCCCTGCAACCTCGAGAGGGGTGTTGATGTAGAGGTTAGAGGTACCCACTCTGAGAGGAGGGGTGCAGGGTGTTACCGCTACTGCTTGTTTTACTACAGTCGTATCCTCCGAACCTTGCCTGAGCTCTAGTCTTTATCTTTCTGCTTCTGTTGCATGAAAACCCCTAAAAACTGCTAAATGACTAAAACCTTAAATCTCTCTTGTAGCTCCATTTGGAGATAGTTTTCTTGTTTATTTCGTGACATCTTACCGTTCCCTTTCAGGAATTTATATCTCTTTATACCTACTGGAGTGTAGCGTGTCCATTTATGGTTCTCAACACTACCCCCTTGTCCCTGTGTTCGACCCCATATGACTACTTCGACCCCGTGAGCAAGGTTGTGGGGGCCTAGAAGGATTCGGGTTTATAAATGTAAAAGCTCGACTACCTCAAATCCACCTCCAATTTTGGACGCGTGATTTAGGCCGGTCAACTTTTTGGCGTTGTTGCCGGGGACAAGGCAATAGCGGTACTGTAAGCCGAACCTGAATCCACTAACTACACTCCTGTGCCTCAAGCTTAGAGATAAGCTTGAAAGCACTCTTTTTCCTTTTTCTTTTCGTAGCATTATACTTTGCTTTCAATAAAAATTTCAATTTTCTAAACTTGATTTTCCATGCCTTTTCAGAAACTCTGAAGATCTACGACTTGTTCCGCCAAGCTTTGAGACATGTCTCCCTGCGAGCAGTCCCTTTCTGCGGATGAATGTCAGGGCAAGGGCAAGAGGTCAAGCCAGCCTAACTTGGTTGGCCAGCTTTCTCCCTATATAAAGAGATAGGATGCCATCATCGGCCGACTGGTGCAGAACACGCTCCCTAGCCCTGGGGCTCTGGATTCAATGCAGTGCCAGATGGCCAGCTTGCAGACGCGCCAGCACGAGGTTGATCAGCGACTGACCCAGATGGCTTCTCTGATGAAGAATCCTGCAATAAAAGCACTCCCACACCCTGAATCTGCCGTAATGGCAGTTTTGAGGTCTCGAAGGACGCTGGAGCGCCCCGATGAAGCCAGGCCCGAGCCTGAGCAAAGGCCTGAGGGTGCAGATCCAGCAGAAGGAGAAGAAAGACAGGCAGACGTTCGGGAGTCTGCGTAAGGTTCCCCTGAGGAGCTACCTGGCAGAAGGAATGCCTACGCTTCTAGGATCCCGTTCCCGTACAAACTAATAAAGGCGAATCTGAAGAAGTGTCACGAAAGGTTCATGGACGCGATCAAAAAACTGCATCTTGAAGTCCCCTTCCTTGACGCCCTGGAGGAGATGCCTACGTACGCCAAGTTCCTCAAGGACCTTATCACGAAGAAGAGAAGGGGAGGAAGGATAGAGACAGTGCAGCTAGCTTCCGCCTCGTCCGCCTTCCTCAAACCCGACTTACCAAATAAGAGAAGGGATCCCGGAGCTTTCACAATCCCTTTCTCCATCGGGGACAACGTCGAGTGTAAAGGTCTAGCGGACTTGGGGGCAAGCATTAGCCTCATGCCTCTAAGTTTCGCACGAAGGGTGGGCTTGACCGACATGGTTGGAACCAGCATGCGGATTCAACTGGCGGACCACACCTTTAAGAAACTCGTTGGCATTGTCGAAGATGTGCCGACAAGGGTTGGCGATTTCTTCATCCCTTGCGATATAGTAGTCATGGATACAGCTGAAGACCCCCGGTGCCCGATCATCTTTGGGCGCCCCTTCTTGGCAATAGGAAGAGTGCTAATTGATGTTTCCGAGGGGATGATCACCTTAAGGGTTAGAAATGACCATATGGACTTCAAGCTGAAAGAAATAATGAGGGGCCCATCCATCTCTGAATCAACACAGTTCGCAGATAGTTACAATAAATTCTGCGAGGAGATAGAGGAGGACTTCCGGATAGTAGACCCCCTCTTGAGGGCTATAAACTGTAAAGATCCTGACCTCGAAGATCCTGAGGTCACAAAGCATCTCGACCTTCTCAGCCTTTCTGAGGAAGGCTTGTCAGAGGAAGATGTGGCGGTAGAGTCTGCGATGTATGTCTCTCTTGAAGGAGAACCTCAGGAGAAGACACCCGGACCAAAACCAGAGTTAAAAGCGTTACCCGAGGGCCTTAAGTACGAATTCTTAGATGAAGAGCACAGAAACCCCATCATCGTGAACGCCGATCTTTCGAGCAGCCAGCTAGACCGACTCCTTGAAGAGTTAAGACTCCATAGGGGGGCTATAGGATACTCAGTGGATGATATCAGAGGCCTTAGCCCCGCCTTGTGCATGCATCACATCAACTTGGAGGAATCTGCCAAGCCCCTGTCCCAACCCCAGAGGACGCTGAACCAGATGCCCAAGGAGGTCGTCAAGAAAGAGGTAATAAAGCTTAGGGATGCGGGGATCATTTACCCAATCAGCGATAGCAATTGGGTAAGTCCAATCCATGTAGTACCCAAAAAGGGCGGGATGACGGTGGTCAGGGGTGAGAAGGGCGACGAGGTGGCGGTAAGGACCGTCACCGGCTGGCGGATGTGCATTGATTACCGAAAGCTTAATCAGGCTACAAAGAAAGATCATTTTCCGCTACCTTTTATTGACCAAGTTCTTGAAAGGTTAGCGCATCACGATTTCTTTTGTTTTCTTGATGGCTTTTCAGGTTTTTACCAGGTACCCATCTTACCCGACGATCAAGAGAAAACAACGTTCACCTGCCTTTACGACACTTATGCCTTTCGAAGGATGCCCTTCGGACTCTGCAACGCCCCCGCCACCTTTCAACGATGCATGATATCAATGTTCTCAGGTTTTCTGGAAGACATCGTAGAAGTTTTCATGGACGATTTCTCTATCTATGGAAAAGACTTCGATAGTTGCCTGAAGAATCTGTCATTGGTCCTTCAAAGGTGCGAGGAGAAAAGCCTAGTTCTGAACTGGGAGAAGTGCCATTTCATGGTACGGGAGGGCATCATCCTCGGGCATAAGATCTCGAAGCGTGGGATCGAGGTGGACGCAAGTAAGGTTGAAGCAATATCCAAGCTTCCTCCACCAAGGTCCGTGACGGGGGTGCGAAGCTTCCTCAGACACGTGGGATATTACCGAAGATTCATAAAGGACTTCTCAAATATCTCCAAACCACTGTCCAATCTTCTGGTAAAAGATGCTGAATTTGTTTTCTCTAATGATTGTCTAAGTGCTTTTTAGGCCCTAAAAGTCGCTTTAACCTCACCACCAATCCTTCAAGCACCTGAATGGGGTTTACCTTTCGAGCTAATGTGCGGCGCTAGCAACTACGCAGTTGGGGCAGTCCTGGGGCAAAAGAAAGACAAGAAGCACCATGTGATCTGCTACGCGAGTCGCACGTTGGACGAAGCTCAGGTGAACTACACGACCACTGAGAAGGAGATTCTAGCAATCGTCTTCGTGTTTGATAAATTCAGGTCGTATCTCGTTGGAGCCAAGGTCAAGGTATATACAGATCACGGGGCTATAAAATACTTGATGCAAAAGAAAGACACCAAGCCAAGACTGTTGAGGTGGGCCTTGTTGCTCCAAGAGTTTGACCACGAAATTATCGACAAGAAGGGCGCAGAGAATGTGGTCACAGACCACCTATCAAGGATCATGACTGAGAAAGAGAGAGGACCTCCCATCAACGACGACTACGCCGATGAAGCTCTTATGTCGGCCTACCCTGGTTTGCAGACATCTGCAACTATCTTGCTTGCGGTGAGCTGCCTCCTGACATTACGTATAATTAGAAGAAGAAACTTCTCACAGATGTTAAGAACTACTACTGGGATGATCCCCTCTTGTTCAAAAGATGCACCGACAACTTATACAGAAGGTGCATCCCAAAAGAAGAAACCACAGACATCCTGAAGCAATGCCACGCCTCTCCCTATGGTGGTCACCTAGGAAGCGAAAGAACAGATGCAAAGGTGTTGCAGTCAGGTTTCTACTGGTCATCCCTGTTTAAAGACGCGGCACAGTTTGTGAAGGTTTGCAAAGAGTGCCAGTTCACGGGGAACATAGGAAAGAGGAACGAAATGCCTATGGCAAGCTGGATTGAAGTGGAGATATTTGACGTATGGGGGATCGATTACATGGGACCGTTTCCCTCATCCTGGGGGTATCAATACATTCTCATGGATGTAGATTATGTATCGAAGTGGGTGGAAGCGGTAGCCACCCAGACCTGTGACTCCAAGTCAGTTATCCAGCTCTTCGAGAAGACCATCTTCCCTCGTTTCGGCGTCCCACGAACAGTAATAAGCGACGAAGGGTCGCATTTCGGAGAAAGACAGTTTGAAGCACTTCTGCGCAAGTATGGAGTGAAGCACAAGATCGCTACACCCTACCATCCCCAGTCATCAGGATAGGTAGAGGTTTCTAATAGACAAATCAAGCAGATCTTGGAGAAAACTGTCAGCCGAACAAGGAAAGATTGGTCCATGAAACTAGACGACGCACTATGGGCATACCACACCGCTTACAAAACACCCATTGGAACCACCCCCTACCGTCTGATCTATGGAAAATCCTGCCACTTGCCATTGTAATTGGAACATAAGGCCCTTTGGGCAATCAAGTTCCTAAATATGGACCTCGACAAAGCTGGAGAAAAGAGGTTTTTGCAGCTTCAAGAGCTCAAAGAGCTGAGAATGAATGCCTATGAAAATGCAAAAATCTACAAATAGAGGACCAAGTTGTGGCATGATGCCCATCTCAGGAGAAAATATGTAAGCGAAGGAGATAAGGTCTTGTTATTCAAGTCCTCTATTCATCTTTTCCCTGGGAAGTTGCAAACAAGGTGGTCGGGACCGTTCACAGTGTCAAAGATATATCCATCAGGGATGATGGAGCTCTACGAAAAAGATGATCCGAGTAAGGCCTTTAAGGTAAATGGGCACAGGGTGAAAAGGTTCTACGAAGATGAAGCGTTTGTCAAGAGGATAGAGACCAGTCTGTAAGATATGGGTACAATTGAGGGCTGAACATGATGATCCTACACCGGTCGAGCTGGCGACGCAAACCCCAGCGCTCCTCGGGAGGCAGCCCGAGTTCTTCTTTCTTTCTTAGAATAGGTTACATTTTTCTTACAAACAGCAAAAACAAACTTTATAAAGTGTAATAAGGCCTGAGTCAGAGCATGCGCCGAGCATGCCGACTCTTCTGTTTTATTGGTCATCGCTTAATTTTCCGAAGCTTTGACGAGCATTTCTGTCTGAGGGCGATGGGTTCTTCCCTGACCTATGATGTTTTGCCCGTCAAATGCTTTTTACCGCTTTGCTTTAAGTTTTAGGCCGTGTCGAGCAGCCGCTCAGCTGGCGCACAGACTCGCTCGTATCGGCAAGAGTTTCTTGGGCACCGCAAGCACCGCGACGGTTAGCATCCCCGAGCGACATCCGTTTCGTGCGAGGAGTAAATGCCCTTCACTTTGGCCGACGGGACCGTCGTCTTGGGGACGACATGTTTTAACCGGTCGATGCGTGCGCCCTGATCTGACTGATTTGCTCCCAGCTGAACTCGATATAAATACAAAGGGGGGGGACCATCGTGTCGGGGTACCTCACTTGTTCACTTTTCAGCCACCTAGAACGCATGCAGTGACCCGTCTTTTGATCGTGTGTCGGCCATCTCGCCTTCACTCTAGTATCGGGTGATGTCTCCTATGATCAAGGGTATGGCTCATACAGAGCAAACCACCAGCCGCGCCAACAATGGCGCGGAGATCAGCAACGACTGTCGGGTAGAAACGACAACAACAATGAAAGGGGAGATTTTTCTTGATTTGGTAGCTCCAATAGAGAGTCACCTAGTTATCAACCTGTCCCTTTGGTGGTTTATGACCATCTCCAGGGGCAGCAAGAGTGCGGCAACCAAGGCCTCCAAACAAGTTTGAGGCGCCCCAGTTCCGTCCTCTTAAGGGAGAGGGGCCACCCTGACTACACACTCCAGGGAACTGAACGAGGGACTGATGATCAGTCCTTTCATGCATGTTCACAACGGAGATGTGGAGAAAAGGTGGGCCAGAAGTGAATTTTGAGGGTTACGCTCAAGCTCAACCGCTACTTTACCGAAGCGAGCCCGCTAGACAACATCCCAATGGCATGCTGCAACTTCGAAGGAGCATATTGCAGTACATCAGCAAGCTAACCCTCACTGGCTAAACTTTACCTCACTTTTGCTTTCTTCTCTACTCTGGGACAGAGTATGGAGTAAGTTTGGGGGGGTATCTGTATGCCAGTGAGGGAGGTATAAATTTTCTTTAAACTCTTCAAGCTTTCTACGCTGATGTGCTCTTATAGCTTCCTGTATATTTGATCTACGCATGTATGCCATATATATAAAAATTTCAATTTTCAAAAACCTGCCCTTTACAAATTTCTGCCCCTATGCATATGTACAAAGTTGTTGTAATAATAATGAAAATCTGTTGTTACTTTTTGCAAAGTTTATTTTCTTTGTGCTAAATGTGATGCAAGTCATGTTATATCTTTTTGATAATGCTGCTCCAAACGAACAAAAGAGTATACGTTTCCATGTCAAAAATTTCAAAAATATAATAATCTCGCGAACAACTAAGAGATAAGTATGGAGAAGGAAAAAGATGCCCAAACAGCGGAAATCTCTTTGTTTCCCTCACCCAACAAAATCCCAAAAAAAAGAGAGAGAAGCCTCGAGAGAGTGAATAAAAGCATGAGATTTGTGCCCAATAAAAGAAAAAAAAAATATATATACACCTCTTGTTTTCCAAAAGTACCCATCTTTAGGCATGCTAGATCTGGGGCAGTGGTACGTAGGATGTGAAATCACTGCTCTAAAGCCAACTGGCTTGGACTGCAGGGACCATTTGCCCGTTAACGAACCCTTACCTGGATGGACTGATGGGAAACAAGAATGAAAAACCCAAAAAGCCTTAGCCTACGCTATACACAACTTTCTGCCCCAAAAATAAATTTGTTTGGTGCGTAAGCTAACTTCGGAATCATACAACAAAGTCTCGCTGAAGCTGTAGAGAAAAATTTTATTGAAATAATAAGGCTAGGAAACGCGTAGTCTTTTGTTTGAGTGAAGCAGCATTATCTCTAAAGGCATTACTACACTTGTTTTACCTCTTGGCCTGAAAGTTATCCGAGTAAAAAGAAGCATCACAAAAATATAGTTTAAATATTGATTGAGGACAATCAAAACGCTAAGTTTGGGGGAGTTGATAACATCAGTTTTTGTGACGTTTTTGCCCTTTATTTTGTTATCAAAACTGCCCTTTTTCTACTATTTTCCTCTATTTTATTAGCATTTTCGCAATAATTGGCCAAGCAATGCTCTTACTCCGATTTTCCTATCTTTTATAGAATTTTCCTCGCTTTTGTGCAATAAGGCCGATTCCGGCCCATGAATAAGTCCAGACCCGTCTCGGCCTCCCTGACGCCCGATACAGCCTCTGCCCGACACGGGTTGGGCGACACAAAGATGCTCGACGAGGAGATGTCGCGTGACAGGAACGTGTCGGTCGACACACCTTCTACCCGACAGGGAGCCAAAGCCGCCTCGACGACCCAGCTCATCGGGCGACACAGCCACCCACCGGCAGGCGTGCCGCCCGCCACGTGACCAATAGCCAGCACCTTGCACTGAGAAATGCTTGTATCAGCTGTCCATCTCCATCGACCGGCGTACAAGGGAGCTACGTGGCGCTTCGAGCACCATTTCTTCCCACCAACCAGCTGACTATAAATAGCAGCTATAGGGAGCCGAAAAGATGGCTCGCACAACTCGCACAGTTCACAAAGGTCGGAACAGTTCGCATTCAGACAACTGACAATTAGAAAGTTGGGAGCTTGAGCGAGGAAACTCCGAGAGCACCCGTATCGTGCCCCAGTGTTCGTCTCGGGCGACACTAAGTGAGCTTCTCCTCATCCCGCGAGGGAGGGGACAGTTCACTTAGGACCATCCCGGGCGACACTGTGGACCGATATCGGCCGACATCACTGCCCGACACAAGTGACTGACATCAATAATGCTTAGCTCTTAGCCTGACACGATATCAACCCGATACACTTAGTCTATCGAACGTGCCGCCCGAGAGGGTGTGCGTCCGACATGAGCGTATCGGCCAGAGCCCTTGACCGATGCAGTCGCCAGTCGGCACGTACCACCCGAGAGGGTGTGTCGCCCGACACCTCTATATCGGGCTAGGCCTCTGACCGATATCGGGCAGGAGAGCTACAACACCCTGACGCCGTTCTACATCAAGGAGGCGACACCTATCTTTTAATTCTGTTATTTAATTCTTTGTTTATGCAATGAATTAAGACCTTTAAATGTTTATGGAAATGGAAAGATTCAATTACTTGTTGCTCTATGCTTGGTGTACAATGTTGGATGACTGCTCTGTTTAATATTCGAACCCTAGCTTGCATGATTTGGATCGCGTTTCGATTAGCTACCGAACCGTTTTCCCGTCGCAACAACTTCGAGAGTTGTGTTGCGGCTCTAGCGTTTGGTCCGATTCTGGAGTACGAGAGTGCCTGGAACGAAGCTGTTTTCTGTAACATTCCACTCTAACTGAAGCCCAGCAACCTCGAGAGGGGTGTTGATGTAGAGGTTAGAGGTACCCGCTCTGAGAGGAGGGGTGCAAGGTGTTACCGCTACCGCTTGTTTTACTGCAGTCTTATCCTCCGAACCTTGCCTGAGCTCTAGTCTTTATCTTTCTGCTTCTGTTGCATGAAAACCCCTAAAAACTACTAAATGACTAAAACCTTAAATCTCTCTTGTAGATCCATTTGGAGATATTTTTCTTGTTTATTTCATGACATCTTACCGTTCCCTTTCGGGAATTTATATCTCTTTATACCTATCGGAGTGTAGCGTGTCGATTTATGGTTCTCAACACTACCCCTTGTCCCTGTGTTCGACCCCGTATGACTACTTTGACCCCATGAGCAAAGTTGTGGGGGCCTAGAAGGATTCGGGTTTATAAATGTAAAAGCTCGACTACCTCAAATCTGCCTCCAATTTTGGACGCACGATTTAGGCCGGTCAACTCTCCTCAGAAGTTTGCCCTAAGTTGGCTTCCGCCATCATTTTTTAGGGTCGCCTCCATCTTCTTGTCATAGATATAGTCGCTATGATCTTGATATGGTTGGAATAGGAGGAATTGACTACTCTCCTCGAGTCCAGCCCCCATCTCAGCTAACATTTTGTCGAGCTCTATTGCTCCTACTGTGCTGAGTTCGGCGA
The DNA here is from genome assembly GCA_963693085.1 of Alisma plantago-aquatica. Taxonomy (NCBI): domain Eukaryota; kingdom Viridiplantae; phylum Streptophyta; class Magnoliopsida; order Alismatales; family Alismataceae; genus Alisma; species Alisma plantago-aquatica. The sequence continues at coordinate 526,072,465 of OY856409.1, read as the reverse complement.
CCAACTCTTCACGATGAGCAGCAGCAATCTGCTCTTCTAGCATCATTGTATGTGCAAGCGGGGAGAGTTGAAGTTCTGCTAGATTCCCACCATCTTCAGCATCTTCATCTTTGCCTTCTTCTGGGTTGCAATTGAGGTTGATTCCCCTTGATAATGTTGCATTTTTCTTCATTTGATTTTTGTTGTGCGAGCTCAACCGTTGTGGTGGCTGGTTTCTTTTTGGGTCAGCTGTAGGTGCCGCCTTTGTGTTGGCACTCCCTACTTTTGGTGTGCCCGCTCCCATGCATGTTCCTCCCACATTGTCATCATCATTGTCGTCGTGGCTGGAGGGGCTAGCTGAGGAGTGTGTTGGGCTTATTGAGCACTTGATCTTCTTTTTCTTCCGTCAGTTCTCAAGTTCTTCACATTCCTTCTCGAGATTACGACGGTCTTCTTCTAGCCGTTGATGCTCTTCTTTGAGGTTATCCATAGCCGCGTCATATCCCTGACGCATGTACTCCTTGTTGGCTCGGATGGCATGCCTCTCCTTCTGTAGGTCTTCCATTTCGTCTTTCATTTTTTTAGCATTCCCATCATCATCCATTGGTTGTTTACAACTTCTTGGAGGAAGTCAGGGAGTGCTTTTGTCCTTTCATCAAGAACTTGCACTTGCATCGTTAATGCAGACAGATAAGAAGAAATGGTGGTATTTATTGTATTGGTTTGATGCATGTGTTCCCACATTGCATCAAACCTTGTACCTAAGGCACCTCTGAAAGAAGGTGTGTGCTGGTGTTGTTGGTGTAGTGGATGCTCGATGCGCATTGTTGACGAGCTTGGCACTTTAGGTTGTGGAGGCAGTCATGGCAGACCTTGTTCTTTCTCCTTTGGCTCATCTAGTGGGTCCACCTCTGCTCCACTGATTCTCATATCCAGTATGGCCTGAGAGCCTTGTCCTCCTGGCTCTGCCTCTGGTTCGTTGTCGGGTTGTGGGTTGACTGTTGTGGCATTCTCTTTCTCCACCTCTGTCTCAATAGTAGTCGCTTCTTTGTGTGGCTCGAGAGGTGTGGGTTTTGGAATTTCCACTGGTGCTTCAGTAGTTGGAACCATGGGGGCCGGTTGCATTATAGTTGTTGGCATTTTTGTTGGCGGCGCAGTTGCTTCTTCTCTCTTCTTTTTCTTTACTGCCAACTTCTTCCGCAGCTCCGTGCTCTTCCTCTTTTCTAATACATCTGGGGCACTGCTTTCTCCAACTGTACTTACTGGGTCTGTATTCTTGTTGGCCTGCAGTGCCCCAGAGCACATCTTTTCGATGTCATCCTCTGTTGACCGCAGCTTGTGGGGGTCATTGAATGCCATTTCTGGAAGGGGGAGTAGTCTTTTTGACCCTCTTTGTTTGAAGTACAGCTTCTCCCCCTCTATGCCAGAATACCAGTGTTGATAAGGGACTTTATGTTTATTCTTTGTTGTCCCTCCATTTCTTTATATTTCTGGACTTCTCCTTCATCCATGAAGTATTCAACGATCTTTGTTATCTGGCCACCCATGCAGTACGCATAATTCCTCTTTGCATCACCGCCTACTATTGTTGATAAATGCTCAATTAGTATCTTCCCGATATTAAGTGGCTTCCTGTTTATCATTGACCAGATCAGGAACAAATCTCTCTTGCTAACTGTTCTTGTTTCTGACCTCACGTGAATCGTGTGGGTGGTGATTTTCTGCATTGTGCGGATAAAGCACGATGTAATTCGTGAGGCCTTAGAGATCTTCAAACTATGCTTGTCCTCCCCAGTTAGCTCTTCCCACATTTCATTGCTTTCATAGGTGATGACTTCTTTTTCTCTTGGGGTGGAGGAGCAGGCATGGGCTTCTTCCTCTGTATCAGTGAATATTTTATTCAGCCTTGCCTCCGTGACTATGTGAGTCTTGCCCCCTAGCCTTACTTGCAGCTGATAATCTCTACCTCTTGCTTTTTGTTTTTTGTTACTGGTAGTGACTTTCTTAAGAGAAGATAGGAACTCTGCGGTCAGCATCTTATAGGATTTCACCTCTGGTGTCCATAAGGCGCGTAAGTTTGCACCTTCCAGGAATTTTATCATCCTATCACAGATACCCATCTTCTTGAAATCTTCTACGTCAAGGTATCATGTTGGGTAGAATTCCTTGTGCTGGTGCATCCAATCATAGGTAGACTGGTGCACGATGTTCTTGGGAACGAATGGTGGCTCTCTAGATTGCATATATGTCTCCCATACTACCTCCTTGTCCTTTCTTACCTCCTCCTTATTGGGGTTTTCAGCAACCACTAGCTTCGCCTTCTTGCTGCCCTTGGTTTCTTTTGGTGCAGCTTTTCTTTTCTTGCCTTGTACCTGGCTCTCTAACTCTCCTGGTTGGTACTCGGAGGTCTCAGTATGCTCCGTCTATTCTGTTTCTTGTAGGGAGTCCTCCTGTGGAAACTCCCCCAATATCCTATGATATTGTTCCAACCTCAGTTATATCTCCACACGTTTGGCCACTGGTAGAGGAGTATTCCTCTTAAGTTTTTCTATTAGGTCCTTTACTATCTTCTCTACTTCCTTTAGGGAAGTAGCCTTCTTGTACATGGGATCGCTGGTTGCTGGAGAATACATTTTGGTAATTTTTCAATGAATTAGTATCTAGTTGATTTTAACAAAAAATTACCAATATTGCAATTATCTGGGGAAGGTATTTCTTGCACATGGTATGTGCTCAGTAAATTATTAAATGTCATGTTCAAGAGTGTGCATAAATACCGCGGTCGCGGTTTTGTTGGTAATTCATATGACACCGCGGTCCCAGTCTCTGAAAGAGATCATGATCATGGTGTAATGATAAGGGATCACGATTGGGATGTAATGACAAGGGATCGCGGTCACGATTTCCTAAGTAAGGACCCTGGTTGCAGTTTGATTAGGGACCGCGCTCGTGGTCATGGGCACGGTCATGGTCTTCTTTCTTGTTATGGTCAGGTCGTGATTCGGGGGACCGCGACCTTGAATATCACTATTCTACACCGCGACCCGCGGCGGAATTGGTAGTTGGAGCAAACATCGCGGCTAGTGTTAGGGTTTACGAGCGCACCGTGATCGCGATTGTAGAGGTGATGATCGTGAGTCGTGGTCTTTCTTCTTCCAAATGTTCTGATTTCTCTCTGTTCGAAGATCTGTTCTTTGTTTTTGCCGGCAGAAGTTGTCCCATTATTAATGTTTTTAGGGTTTTTAATTGTTATTTGCAGCGCCACCATAAGACAGTTAGGGTAATAGGGAAACTTGGGCAACCGTCGACGGGGCGACTTACGACCGTCGAGAGATAAAATGGGAAGAATCAGTTTAGGAGAGGGGTTAAATCAGAGGAGACCAGGTGATTTGGCGATTAGAAGCACAAAAAGGGTTTTTTAGTTACCTTAACGATGGTTGCGACTGTAGAATCAAACGTGGTTCAGTGCGGTAATCGGCTTCGCTATGGTGGCAGGTCTTCGGTTGCGGTCAGAGCGGAGAGTAGGGTTTATCTTAGACTTGGAAGAAACTGTGAGTGAAAAGAGTCTAAGATGTAAGGGTTTAAGGATATATATACAGGTGCAACCCTGACCAAATAATCTAAGGGGATAGATCGCAGACACAGTAATCACAAAGAAGGACCAAAGTCACAATTTAATCGAGAAGCACAACCACAGTTGTAGTTCTCTACTGTTGCAAAGACTACCTCGGGTCGCGGTCGAGGTACCCGGTGGGCTATTCCACAGGTCGTAGTCTTCTTTATGCAAGAGCTATACCGCGACCACGGTCCAGACCGTTATTAGATCAAAACAAAGGTCGTTTTCTTAGGTAAATTATGAAATACTCAAAAGAAGATGGATATGTACATCACTTAAAAGAGAAGAAAACTAAACAAAGCAAAAAAGTAAGAGAAAAAAAAGCTTAAGAAAATGGATAAAACTTGGGTTGCCTCCCAAGAAGTGCTTGCTTTAAAGTCTCTTAGCTAGACTACATAAATCTTCACTCCTTGGGCCCTGCAGTTGGATGTGACAACTCTTGATTCCTTTCCTCATTTGGCTGAGCTGGTTCCTCCAAATTGATCTCGGATCTTCTCACAAAGGCTTCATATTCATAAAATCTTTTTACCCTGTGGCCATTGACCTTGAAGATTCCAGTCTTCTCTCCTAGAATTTCCATCATTCCTGATGGATAAATCTTTACCACTGAGAATGGGCCTAACCATCTTGTTCTAAGCTTCCTAGGGAAGCGTCTAATGTTAGAATTGAAGAGAAGTACTTTGTCTCCTTCACGAAGATCCTTATTCTTTAGGTGGGCGTCATGTCACACCTTAGTCCTTTGTTTTTAGATCCTCATGTTCTCGTAGGCATGTAATCTTATCTCCTCGAGCTCATGTAGCTACAGAAATCTTTTCTGGCCTGCCTTTTCCAGGTCCATATTCAGACTTGATCGCCCAAAGGGCCTTATGTCTGAGCTCCAAAGGTAAATGGCAGGACTTGCCATAGATTAATTTGTATGGCGTTGTGCCTATAGGTGTCTTAAAAGTGGTCATATAGGCTCATAGAGCATCGTCAAGCTTCATGGACCAGTCCTTTCGAGTGCGGCTAATAGTTTTTTCTAGAATTTGCTTAATCTGCCTATTAGATACCTCTACTTGTCTAGAGGTTTGAGGGTGATAGGGTGTAGCAACATTGTGCTTTTCCCCATACTTCTTTAGTAGCACCTCATACTACTTATCTCCAAAATGTAATCCCCCATCGCTTATCACAGTGTGAGGCACTCTGAAGCTTGGAAAAATGGTTTTCTCAAATACCTTAATCACAGATTTAGAGTCACAAGTTTGGGTATCTACAACCTCTACCCATCTCGGCACGTAGTCAACAACCACTAAAATGTATTGATAACCTTTTGATGAGGGGAAAGGACTCATTTATTCTATCCCCCAAACATCAAAGATTTCTACTTCTACCCAGTCGGCCATATGCACCTCGCTCCTCTTACTGATATTTCTGGTTAGTTGACATTCCTTGCAAACTTTTACAAAAGATGTTGCGTCTTTGAACATGGAGGGCCAGTAAAACCCTGACTGAAACACTTTTGTAGCTGTTATTTCCCCACAATGATGCCCTCCATACGGTGAAGAGTGACATTCTCTCAAGATCAATGGGACTTCCTCCTCTAGTATACATCTTCTATACAAATTGTTAGAACATATCTTAAATAGCAGTGGGTCATCCCAATAACAGGTTTTGACATCGGAGAAGAGCTTCTTTTTCTTATTGTAGGTTATATCCGATGGCAGCTGGCCATAAGACAGATAGTTATAGATATCTACAAGCCACGACAGACTTGGCTCGTCAGACTAAACCATTAATAGAGCTTCATCAACATAGTTGTCATTTACGGGCAACTGATTTTCCTCATTGCAAGTTATTCTGGAGAGGTGATCTTTGACCACATTTTCTTTTCCTTTCTTATCAATTATATCATGGTCAAACTCTTGTAGTAGTAGGGCTCACCTCAGCAGTCTTGGCTTTGTGTTCTTCTTTTACATCAGATAGTGTATGGCCCCATGGTCAGTATAGACCTTTACCTTGGCCCCTATAAGGTATGATCTGAATTTGTCAAATGTGAAAACAATTGCCAACATCTCTTTTTCCATGGGGGTGTAATTCACTTGGGCTTCATCTAACGTGCGGCTGGCGTAACATATGATGTGGTGCTTTTGGTCTTTCTTCTATCCCAGGACTGCACCTACAGCATAGTCGCTTGTGTCGCACATTATTTCAAACGGTATCTCCCAGTCTGGAGCCTGCAGAATTGGTGCAGAGGTCAAGCCCTCTTTTAGGGTCTCAAAAGCTTTTAAACACTTATCATCAAACTTGAAAAGTGTGTCTTTAATCAATAGATTCGAAAGCGGCTTTGATATTTTTGAGAAGTCTTTGATGAATCTTCTGTAATACCTAGCATGACCTAGGAAACTCCTCACTCCTGCCATGGACTTTGGTGGTGGTAGTTTGGAGATGGCCTCGATCTTGGTAAGATCCACCTCAATACCTTTCTTGGAGATCTTGTGTCCTAGGACAATGCCACTTTGAACCATAAAGTGGCATTTTTCCCAATTCAGAACGAGATGCTTCTCCTCGCATTGTTGCAAAACTAAAGATAAATTTCTCAGGAAGGCGTCAAAGTCAGTTCAATAGACTGAGAAGTCATCGATAAATACTTCGACTATATCTTCTAGAAAGTCTGAGAACATGGAAATTGTACAATGCTGGAACGTTGATGGAGCATTACATAGGCCGAAAGACATCTGTTTAAAGGTGTACATTCCATAGATGCATGTGAACGTCGTCTTTTCCTAATCGTCGGGGTGGACTGGGACTTGATAAAATCCAGAATAGGAATTTAAAAAGCAGAAGTAATCATGGTGGGTAAGTCTTTCTAGGACTTGATTAATAAATAGTAAGGGGAAGTGGTCTTTGTTGCCGAATTCAGCTTTCTATAGTCAATGCACGTTCGCCATCCTGTGACCATTCTTGTGGTGACTTCATCACCATTATCTCCCTTCACCACACTCATTCCACCTTTCTTGGGTACTACATGAATGGCGCTTACCAAGTTGCTATCACTTATTGGGTAGATGATTCCCGCATCACGTAGTTTTAATATATCCTTCTTGACAACTTTCTTAAGCATTTGGTTCAATTTCCTTTGGGGTTGTACTAAAGGTCTTGCTTATTCTTCTAGGTTAATTCTGTGCATGCACAAGGTCGGGTTTATTTCCTTGATGTCCTCTACAGAATATCTAATTGCTCCTCTATGATCCTTCAATTCTTCCAGCAGTCTTTCTTGTTGTTCTTTGGTGAGGTTAGTGTTGATGAAGACTGGTTTTCTCCCTTCATCATCTAGGAACTCGTACTTCAGCCCTTCCGGTAATGGCTTTAGTTCTGGCTTTGGCTTTTGAGTTTATGACTGTTCGGTTGATGTTTCCAAAGAAGAGTACATTACTGTTTCTATTACCTCTTCTTCATCACTAAGACTCTCTTCACCTTGGTTAAGGAGTCTAGAATTTCGACCACATCAGGGTTTTCTGTCAAAGGATTCGGGTTATTCAGGGCTCTCATGAGCGGGTCCACAATTTCTTTCTCTTCTTGAATTTCTTTACAATACTGGTTGTAGCTATCCATGTAGACTGACTCGGAAAGAGCTGGACCTTTCATAGCATCCTTTACCTTAAATTTGATGTGGTCACTCCCGACCCGGAGGGTTATCATGCCTTCTACGACATCTATCAGGGCTCTTCCAGTGGCTAGAAAAGGATGTCCAAAGATTATCAGACACTTAGGGTCCTCCACAGTATCTATTACAACAATATCACCGGGTATGAAGAACCGTCCCACACTAATTAGAACATCTTTGACTATACCCACTGTTCTCTTGAAAGTATGATCGGCTAGCTCAATTCTCACACTTGTCTTGACCATGTCAGTCAATCCAAGTCTCTGTGCAAGGCTTAGGGGTATCAGGATTATACTGGCTCCCAAGTCTGCCCGTCCCTTTCTTTTGACATTATCTCCAACACAAAAGGGGATGTTAAAGGCCCTTGGGTCTTTCTTCTTTGTAGGTAGTTTAGCTTGAACTAACGCACTGGACATGTTCTCTAGGTGTACCGTTTCGACTTGAGTTCCTCTCCTTCTCCTTGTGATAAGGTCCTTAAAGAACTTAGCGTAAGTTGGCATCTCCTCTAGAGCATCTGGAAATGGGACATCTATATGGATTTCCTTCATGACTTCCATAAACTTTTCATATCTTTTCTTCAGGTGGGCCTTGATAAGCTTGTATGGAAACGGGATTCTCGGAGCATATGGGCTTTTCTTCATAAAGATTTCTTCTACAAGATCAGGGTTCCTAGCTCCACCACTTTCCTCACAGCCTTCTTCAGTAGGCCCCTCCTTGTCAACAAACTTCTCGGAAGAAACATCCTACTCCTATTGTGGTTCTTTAATTTCTTCTTCTTCTTTATTATTTCCTATTCTAGAATTGACCAAAGTTCTCCCTGATCGGAGGATCGCCATTTTTACAGTCTCAATGTTTGATGGGATCTTTCCTGAGGGGTTCTTTACTAGCTCAGCCAATTGTGTGAGTTGTTGGTCTATCTGGTGTTGATGCATTTGCATATCTGCCATTTGGACTTGCATCGTAGTCAGGACGCCAGAGTTGGCTAGGACACTTTGTGCTAGCTGATCATTCACGGTAGCCTGCCACTTGGCAAAATCGAATAGTTGAGTCACCAAGTCAGGTTGGTTGTTATCTTTCGCTTGACCTTGTCCTTGACTCGGCCCTTGATTTGGTCCTGCTCCTTGACGAGTTTGGTTCCTACCTTGCGCTGAGTAGTTATTCTCTTTTGTCTGGTAATTGGTTGTTCTAGTATACTACTATTGTCCACCCCTCTTCTCAAATCTTGGCAGTGTCTTTTGTGAATTTCTTAGCTGGTGTGCATTCTCGGCTGCATCCTTGTTCCCATAGCTAAAACTAGGGTAATCTGGCCTCTTGAAGTTTGCATAGAAAACATTCTTCTTCGACTCCTCTTCGCTTTCACTGTCTTCATTTTATTTAGGTCTACTATAAATGCAGTTATCAACTCCGTGTCCTCCTTCACCACATGTGACACACTTCATCACCTTCTCGGTGTGTTTCTTTCCTTTTCCACCAGTGTCCTTCAATTGTTTAACATCAATCACTATCTTCTAGATTTGGGCGGTTATAGTTTCTAAGGCTTTGGCCTCTAATGATGGACCTTCAGAACCAAACTTCTTTGACGTGCCTCTATCATTTCTTTTGTAGTCAACTCCTGCTTGGAGCGCAGCCATGTTCTCTTTAATCTTCATAGTTCTATTTGGCATTTTCCCCAAGAAGTCATTGCCTATGGCAGAATTCAGAGAAGTCCTCTCCGTGTGGGTCAACCCTTTATAGAAGGTTATTACAAGGAACCCCTTATGATAGTTGTGGTGTGGGCAGTCTCTCAGGTATTCTTAATAATGTTCCCACACCTCATGCATGTTCTTCCCTGGCTTTTGTGCAAAAGAGGTGATCTTCTGCATGTTACGGATGGTCCTCTCAATAGGATAAAACTTGGTGACAAAGGCATCCGCAAGGGGTATCCACCCATCTATAGACTGGTGGGGGAGATTTAGATACCAAGAGAGAGCCTTGTCTTCCAAAGAGAAATTAAAACCCTTGTAGTAGATCACTTCTTGTGGGACACCCCTCATCTTAATAATATCACATATGTTCTTGAAAGCATCAAGATGGTGGTACGGGTTTTCCCATGGGTTCCCACGGAAAGACTTGTTCTAGATCATTGATATAACAGATGGCTTTAGCTCAAAATTTGATGTGTTGAAGTTTGGTACAATGATCGGGCATCTTAACTCGTTGGCCCTTGTTGCTGCCAACTCACGAAGGGTCTTCCCTTCCTCATCGTCCTCGCTATCGTTGTTCCTACGATTGCGCTCATGGTTGTTATGGTTTCTTTTGTACCTGTGGCAATGACGACGTTCCTCCTAGTGACGATCTTCCTCACAACTATCATCTTCATGTCGCTCTTCTCGCTCTTCTTCTCATTCTTCATACTGATGACAGTCATTGTAACGGCCATCTCTATCTTCATCTGTTCCTGGTGGAGGTGGGTGGTGTTCATTCCTCATGTTTCACTCTTCTCCTGAGAGGGTAACATCCACATGAGGCAGCATGGCCAAAAGGAATAAAAGTCAATCAAGTTGCTTCTTCCTGGGTGCATGAATAGATTGTATAGTCAGGTTAGCAAACTGAACTGGTTCAAACAAACAATTCTACACAAACTCAGGTTAACAAACTTAAAGTAACTGTGCTATCAAGCTTATTGCTAAGCTTGAGGCACGAGAGTATAGTAAGCGAACTCGGATTCTTAACAGTGCCACTTTCCCTTGTCCCCAACAATGGCGCCAAAACGTTGACCGGCCTAAATCGCACGTCCAAAGGGAGTGGATTCAGAGTAGTTAGACTTTTAAAGAGATAACCCGACTCTTAGGCCCTCAGAATGATAAACGAGGTCTGATGTAGCGATCGAGGTCTAACACATGCACAAGGTTGGCAGTGTTAAGCATGTAGAATCTAACACTCGTATACTCCAGTCGAAGAGGGTATATAAAAGGGTGTTCTCTAAGGAACAGTGGCACACCAACTATAGCTACTCAAGAAAGCCCAAAAATAACAAGAACAAAAGAAACAAAAGAAATAGGATGAAACAAGTATATGGAAGGAAACCCGGGTTGGGGTTCACCTACTAAAGCATCTCACCAACATGCAACATCATCTCTCTCTCACATACTCTTAACAAGATTACAAGCAACCATCAAAAGCATCCATTCCACTCTCTCTCAAGATGAGGAAAGGTCTTAGTCTAAGGGTAGCCTCTCTCTTGAGATGACCACACATAAACTTCGCAACATAACATATGATTTTAAAGCCTTAGCATTCCAACACTCTCGTGCATTCATACTACTTCACGACACATGATAAAAGTGATATTACTCTCTTGAGATATCAACAATCGAACATCACAAGATGGTAGCTAATCATACAAGTGAAGCATTAAAATAGGTGCATGGAGATAATCTTGATAAGAATATGTGTATTCAACAGAAAGAGACAATATACATATTGGGAGAGCCTTAGTGGCTACTCCCAACCCAAGTTAAGGTGTTTAGCTGCTCATGCTTGCAGACAACATAACGACATTACAGAAAGATAGATCGATGAGATGCCCACGAAGAGAGGAGGGAAGTACATCCAGATGGAATGATAGATCTAGAAAGGAAGAGACATGATATGACACAATACTTCTTCAGATATGGATCTATCACATGGATGGTGTGGACGGTCTTCTTCTCTTAAAGAAGGGGTCTTTAATCTTCTCTCTCTCCTCTGCTTATGCCTTTGGAGATCCAAGACTGATGGATGGGATGGTCTGGGACGAATCTGGAATGCAATAGCACTTTGTGGCCCTTGGGATCTGATCTCTGATATGATGATTTGACAAAATAGGTGGGTGTGCTATTTATAGGCACATTCCACCGACTTAAGCCTGAACCACGGTCGCAGTCTTGGTTAAGTGAGGGTGAGACCGCGGTTGAGGTCTATTCTTTATTCATCTTTCACCGCGGTTGAGATTGGTCACAACCTGGTGATAACCATGGTCGAGGTCTGCTTGTGGGTTGCATCTGGGCGGTCGAGGTCAAGGTCTTCCTGCTCGGTTACAGTTTGTAAGAGCTCATCAGTGATCGTGGTTTCCAAGCTGATCACAGTCCTTCTTGATCGTGACCTGTAACCACACCGCGACCACTGGTCTATCCTTGAGGCACATGTTATGATCATGACCATCCATGAGGTTGGGGTTGAACGATGACCGTGGTCTATAAACTAGCCGTGATCCCTCCTTGTCGTCTGATGATCATGATCTCTAGGGAACTCTGGAGCCACGATCGCGGTTGAGGTATAAGTGGACCGCGGTCGTGGTCTTGATCCGTGATCTGGATTGTGAATATACCTAAAACCATGTAAGTGAGGATTTAGTCAAAAAGATAGAAAATTATGTGAAAAACTAACAAAAGATATACTAAAAGTGGTGTAAAATATATACAGAAAGTACATAAAATAGAGTGTTATCAAGCTTGCAGTAACTCCATTGGTAGGCAAAGAGTTTTACGATGTTCACTCTAGACATAAGTAGGCAACTGGTCAGACAGACCATTGGAAGAGGTCATAACACATCCATCAGAGGATGAAGCATTAAATCCATTGGTTGTTGAATGCATGTGACCCTTCAGAAGGCAACACAGGACATCCATCAAAAGACTCACGCTTGAAGGCCATCAAAAAGAACATGTAGAATTTCCATCAGAAGGCATATGTAGTGGAACCATTATACATCGAGTGTAGAGATGCCTTCCGAAGGCAAAGTAGAATAATCATCGACTGATAAGACATTAAAATGTGAAATCTGCTCATCAACCGAAGGGCGGGCATAAGGATGAAAATTAATGGTTGGATAGAGGTGATGCAATCTGATGGTTCAATGGATGATACCCAACCCTAGGGGGAAGGGTCTCTTGGCGTAACGTCGATGGTTTGTTCCGATGGAGAATCTACCAATAGAAGGGTAAATAAGTAAAAACTGATGGTTTGACAAAACTCTTATATACTTGTGTCACTCATCAGCTAATGGGGATCGGATCATCAAAAACATGGTCCATTTAGACAAATTTTTTGGGACCCTCTAGTCCGTCAGTGGGACCACTGTCTCGTCTCCTTTTCTATTTCATGAGGCTTAAGCTTACCATGGAATTGGGGAAAATGGATCAAAATCTTATAAATTAATATAAAATTAAGAAAACAAAAATGTAATCTAGTTCATAAGTGAAATGATGGAAATGGATGCAAAACTATGCTAAAAATGCAACTAAAACTAGGATGAATATGCATTCATCAATAAGCCTATTTATGTTCTAAGCCTCTATATCTACATGGACCGTCTCGTCTACAAATAACATTATCGACACTAGACAAGTTCTAAACCTCTTTATGTTCCCCCACTTAACCTAACCACTCTTCTATATTAGATTAATTTTTTGCAATGAAATCTCCTTACCAATCCACATACTCTCTAAGCACATAGAAACACATAAAACATGTACTATTCATGATCAATCAATAGCACAACTCAACTTTGATCCTTGTCACTGCTGAATAAAAATTAGAAATGACACTTAATTCATAAAAATTGATTGATCCATATGAAATGACTTGTGGGAAACTCCCTCATGTCCAACAAAAGCTACGACTTGCTCATGGCTATCATACTTGCAAAATTTAATGTTATTCACCATGGGATCTCTAAGAAGAGATCAAACCAAAAGGGAGAAAGTGAAAATTAAAGAGAAATTGAATGAAATCCATGTTGTTGATAGAGGATAATCAGTTAGGACTCCTATATCCTTTTCTCAGGGTTTGTATTCAGTGTTGATGATTGATGGATGGAGGGATGCATGAAGGATGTTTTGTTGGAGGAGAAGATCTACTCCTAGTTATCTTCCCACACTATGGGATGGTCCAAGTCACTTTCCTCTCTCATGTTGCACATATGTCATCTTCCTTGACCTTATATGAGTTTCATACTTCCTTGGATATAATTCAAGTCCATTCATTTTCTGAGAATCCCATAATTTTTCCATCAATAGATATATGCATGAAGTTAATGGAGTTTAATGTTGTGTAATATACAAAATATTTGAAGCATTGGGAATTTTTTAGGAGTTTCACGACATGTCACAAAGAACTACATTGTTGTAACACCCTATTTTTCACAACATATAAGTATCATTGAGCAGAAGCACTCTTACTCAAGGGGGTGTCACAAAATGCTAATCTTTTCCATTTGAATAATGAAACACTTTGCATTGAATGAAATCAGATACGTACATAGTTGTTGTCAAAAGAAAATTGCATCCTATTCACCCATAAAATCTAATCTATTTGGTAACATAACTAAGCATAATAAAATATGTGTAATCTCCATATTGTCTTGGTAAATGGCACCTCACCAGGTTGTGTGTGGAAATCTCCTAGTCTTTTCTTATTCTTTTGATCGCCAATTGCTCCAAATCCTACGGACATCGTGTCCCAGCCATGCATTGTGAAAAACAGTCATTAGAGTAAGTGCCATGAGTATTATAAAGAATTGAAATGCTATAAGATATTCTTGGACATAATAAATATGAAAACTAACATCAATCTCTGAGTAAAATCTTAAACATATAATCTCTTATTTCATCAAATTAATTCTTATCTTTCTACTCTATCTCTCTCTGGAGACATGTACTCCAGTACCTGGGTCTCATGATCTACACCAAAGTTCTTGGGTCATAGTTATCTTATCTAAATCTCTCTCATCATACTCATGGATGAGATTATAGACATGCTCTAAAATCAATTATCTTTTACATACAATTTTTATCTGATTGTGGCCACCATTATATAATAAGTCCTCCTCTGTTGACACTAAAGTGTCATCTATGATGCAATGCACCCTCTGTTGGCTTAATGTGCCCTCTGTTGACATTGAAGTGTCCTCTATGGTGAAACACACCCTTTGTTTGCACAATGTGCCCTCTGTTGGTACTCAAGTACCTTTGAAATGGAATAAACACTCATTTGAATTGGCAACAGATGCCTTTGAATCATCATGGGACTCTATGAAGGAGGACTTATCATATAATGTAATATTTGAAGGTTCTGAATTAATTATCTGAAGTCTAAGCTTACTAAATTCTAAATATGGACTTATCTAAATTTGAATAATGAGTTATGAACAAGTACAAGATTTTGAATATGAATCTCTGCTCTAAAATTTTGGATTGGATCCACATCCGAATATGAATTCTCAATTACTACATAACTGAGATTGGGTCTAAAACCCTTATCATGTATTTTTATTCAATATCTAGCTACTCACACAATGAGTAACCTAAGTATGAATTTAAATATGATATTCTTATTATTTTGATAAACCTTAATCTAAAACTCTAATATGATAGAATAAGTTCATTAAAATTTAGTGCCAGACATAGGACAAGAGAGTTTAAAGGATTAGGAAATAGGATCTAAACTAAATATAGAAATATGTGAAAGTAAATCATGTAAAGTATACAAGGGTAACTTAAGTAAGGTATATGAAAGTAACATTAGTATAAAGTATCTAAAATATGATTTATGAAAAGATAACTCAATCACTATAAAAGCTCATTAAATTTGATCTTGACATGCATGTCAGTGCATTCAAGTGCACTTAAATCATAAAGCATTATGTTCTCTTACTTCTATGATGACTCACTTTATAATCTTAATAAAATCTTATCTTGGAACTTAATAATTTCTTAGAACAACTTAATCTTAAAATATTATCATGAACTCAATTCAAAAATCATTATAATCTTAGTAGGATCTTTATCATGTCTTGACATGTTCAAAACTAATATTCTAATATTGTATTTAGCTCTTAAAATAGAAATCTAAATAACTTGTTAGTTCTTAGATCTCTATCTATATAAGAAATCTTAATAGTATACTTATACTTGGAAATCATGATTATATCTATATATAAGACAAATCGTAATAGCATATTTCTACTTGAAATATTACTACATAGTTATATCTCATAACCATTGAAGTACCACAGAATTAATTGTGTTTCTTATATGGTCGTATTGAGCATTCGTATGAAACATTACTAAAAAATATGATAAGAATATATTCTTTTATCCTTCTTATAAACTTAATTCATGAACTTTAATCATTCCATGAAATGTCTCTACTTGAGATATTGAGCATATGAAATTTCATAATCACAAAAAAAGGAGATCTTGTTTGCATATCTTAACTTTAAATTTTTTGAACATTGGTTCATGAAAATGTTATCTAAGCATTATTTAAACGTGTTGAGTTTGATAAATATAAATACTCATGGGCATGAATCACTTAACTTTTATGGTGAGAAATTTGAATATACATTCTAGTCGTGATCAAGTGTTATCTTTCTTGAAAATGAACATGATGCATATATCAAAATTATATTCATCCCTCCTTGAGAATACTTATTCTCTCCTTCCTTTCTATTGTATATAGAGAAACATAACTCGACAAAGACGTGGCATTCAATGCCCATACATTATAATGCATTGTTGCTCTGAGTTCTAGATCCTTCTGCTTTAAATTGTGCATTTTGATAAAAAAATGATTCTTAATCGAAATTGTAACTTCCCACACTCGTCCCTTTTCTACAAGGAAGGAAGGTATTATCTCTTTCCTTTGGATATGTAATTAATTAATTCAATTGGTTTTAGCTATAATAAATCAGATCTCCTACTATTGACATCATTTCATTTACTTGGACACTAACACTACTGAGTTATTGACCATTTTATTTAAAACATGGACACCATTCAATCATACTTAAGGTAATAAAAACAAAACCAACAATTTTCAATATTATCCCTCATTTCCAATTGTGTCCACAGTACGGATCATAATGAATTCATCCCAAGAACTATACACATGTACTTTTCATCCTCTAATATCATTTAAAAGTCTTTAAAGTATATTTCTCTTTTGTAAAATTTATTTAAAGTCCAAAAATTCGAACTAATATTTTTCATCATATAAATCAACCTAGTTAAAAAAAATATAAACAAACACCATAAGCTGATGAAGTTATATATATATATATATATCTTTATATTTAATAAACCACTCTATGGACTAAATATTGGTATACGTTATCCTTGGGATGACAAACATGGTAGTTTAGATCTCATTAAAGTTGCCTTTATTCATTTTTACTTATCTCACCTAAGCCCATAAATTTATAGCGGATGATGGTAGACCAAGATGTGTAACAAATTGATGAATCTATGTTTTTTTTATTAATGCATAACACATAATTAATGAGTTTGGTTTGACAACCTATTTCTCCAAAAAAATATATCAAAAAAATATAAGAAACATTTTTTTCATGTTCTCCTCCATCTCTATTTTAAAATCATAGTTTCCATTTTACTAGATATCAATCACTAAATAATTATTACTATTTAAATTTGTTTACAAATATAACAATGTTGTCCACTTTCAAAATTTATTTACCAAATCACAAAAAAACTCCAAAATCATGCTATACTTTCCTAAAAAATGTCTTCCATACTTCTTTCTTTCTCCAAATGAATTGAAGTAAAACTTCTTTCTAATTAGCAATATATATTAACAAATGTTACTAAAAAATATAATGGTATTATTCATAAGACCACTATATCCTCTAAAATATTTACTAAAAACATCCAAGCATCTCAATCTAATCTGTTTGACCATAATTTTAAATTCTACTTTGTTATCATCTTTAGATCTCCAATCAAAACCTTCCATTTTTCATCTCTCTAATTAATTAATTTATTAAACTTCACCACACACATTCTCATCTTTGTTAAAGTTATCTCCTATTCAAATGTTAACTAAAACTCATACAAATTTGTGCAGTTATGTTTATTTACTTAAAGAATATGAATAAACACTTTGATATTTTTTATAGAATCATTAATATTTACCACCATGCTTAATCATTTTTGGGCTAATTAATCTATATATTTTCATTTCAATCTCATTAAATTTTGAAACTTGGTCAAAGTCCATTTCTCATAACTCACATCATATATAAATTTTTGGGGAAAAAGAATTTACATATATGTATATATATAATTTTTGGTTTTACCCTTACGTTTATAAATCACAAAATAATCTCAAAACAAGAATATAGATAATAAAATATGATTAGTCACTCAATGGTGGGTCTTTTTTTGGGACTCATAAAGGAAAATATCATATCTATAATGTGTTGCAAATTTTGGGATATTACAAGTGCATAGTGAATCAGTCAACAAGAGGTAGAGATTTTTCAACCATATGTAAGAGTATTTTTCACCATGTAAGTTCTACATGTTTTTCTATTGGCTAACAAATTATGAACACACCATGTCATAAAAGAAACATAGTGTTTAATCTGTCAGTTCTGACTCAAATACTTTCCAATCTTTACAAAACCTAACATTTGTTTTATCAGATTGGATTGCAAGTCTTCCAAAGTTGAAAATTGGATAAAATAATGGTATCTACAATCAAACCAATAAGGAGATCAAACACACCAAAAATGCATAATTAGGCAAAAAATATTTTGTCCAAAGGTGATAAAAGTAGACGATAAGAGCTAAATTTTGCCATTAACATATAATGTAAAATGTTCTTATCTGGATTATTTTGGGTATATATTCTGTTGCACATTTACACATGTAAAGTGGTACTAAATTAAGTCACAAATTTACTAACAATACATACTAATGATTCTAGGCTTCTAATTTACTGCCCTCTATATTGTTTCCCTTATATAGACATATTAAGGCTGGGTTGACTGTATTTATGCACGTTGATCAAAGACAAACAACAATACCTTTTCTGGTACCACTTTTGTTGTGTCATTCTAAAAAAGAAACCTAACCATTCTAAATCTAGTATAGAAGGTGAATATTAGGTTCTTGCATGAACACATGCCAATCTCACATTGCTCCAATATTTATTTAGGCATCTTCATATTCAAAAAAATCCCCAACAAGTCCTCGATAACTAGATGGGATTTCTGACGGAAAAGTATAGCTTAAAAGTGGGGATGACATTGGGTGTTATATTTAAATTAAACACCATATGTCCAAAAGTCCAAAAGAGTATTTTTGATAATATGTTATACAAAAAACCTAAGTTAATCACGACCAGCGTGAGGAGCCTTGAGAAAGTGTTGTAAACATATAGTTTAGTGGGAGGTTGGGACTATGAATTAGGGTGGGGTATAACATATGTGAGTGAGGTTACACATTTAGAAAATCCATATCATAACGGGAGGGGAGCACCACAATTAGCCCGTTGAGATAAAACAAAACAAACACTTCTAACTAGGGAGAAGCATGTAGAAACAAAGATCTAAGGACCCCAATCTAGAGTTAGGAGACTTTGGTGGAATGGTGTGCTCATCATCCTCTAAAACTAGAGTTGATGAATGCCATTTTGTGGGGGTGAACTTGCTGGCTAGACCTTTTTTTTTGAACGAAAACAGCTCAATATCATTCAAAACAAGCCATACGACATCTACAAGATAGTAATCTCACACAAAAGTACCAAACATGACTCCTTTGAGAGACCGACATAGCGCAAAAGCTCAAATTGGGAAGAGATAGGTAAATTACATGCCCGAACCCTCTATGTTGTGGCTTTCCAAAGTAGCTATCTACGAGGAAAACCTTCAATCTGCACGAGCCCTTGAGGATATCGGAAAAAGAAATGGCAGTACATCCAACAGAGATTACTATCTCATCCATGCTTGAGGCCACCAGAAAATTAGAGAGCTCGACCCAAACCACAACAAGCAAAACTAACAAACTACTACTTACGGCTAAAACCCAGAAAAAGAACAGAAAAAAAACAACAGGCGAGGCCAGTCAAGATACTGCCTAAGCTCACAGGAAACTCACATAGGCCTTTACTCGAACAGCTTGGGTGCAACACTCTAGAGAGCTAGGAGGGGGGCAAAAAGCTCTGTTGGCGCATAATCAGAGGAGAAAGGGCCTGCAAGGATTGAAGATGAGGGGTAGAAAGCTTCAGGTAACCCCACCACCACTCCTAAACACCCCTACAAACAGGGGGAAAGAGCATCCTCACAAAGCACATAACCTGATTTCTCTCCCTCTGTCGGTACACCTCGGAGTTGCCCAAAACCTCTCCGTCCATCCGTAGGAGCACCCAAACTCCACGACCTCTAAGGGGAGGCAGCCAGCGCCGATCACAACCCCCACGCGTCAAAGAAGCTTCCGGCCCAGGTGACCAGGAAGCAGCACCGCACGTGTAGGACCACCACGAAGACATGCTGCTAACTGGACCTCATGAAATGACCCTAACACACAGAGTGAAAAAAGGGCCTAGGGGGAAAGGGGCGGCGCTCGCCGGTGCTGGAAGACCTTCCCCCCCTCAAGCGACCATTGTCGCATGAGGGAACCCTAGGAAACTGTAATCGCCAGAGCCGGAAACACACGGTGCGAGACTCTTTATTTTAGTGCTGGCTAGACCTGTTAATAATTAAGATAATTAAATGATAGCAATGGGAAAAAGGTTATGTAAGTTCAAGATCAAGGATAAATATGTCGTTTGGATTTGATTTATAATTTTTATGAAAGAGTCTTTGATTTCCATATGTACATATTTGTCATAAGAATATATAACTTTTTGCAAGGAAATACCCTTTTATATAGTGAAATGCATCATATATTTACCATAAATTTTCCAAAAAAAATGAAGCATGTTGTGTGTATTGAGGTAGAATCTTCAAGGCACAAGATTTGTGGCTGGAAATTGATATCAGAGTGGTTCCATATGGAGAGAGAGAATGGGACATTAAACAGTGTGCACTATAGATTCTACATTGTCCCAATATAACATATAGGGGAAAGGACCAAGTATAGACATTGTTTATAATTTAGAGTCTATAAGGAGTTTATTGTAGAACATGCAACATAGTGTAGAGTGTGATGTTTGGTCTGGTGTTAATATGTTGAAAATAATTAGTGAATGGTGTGATTGAATCTATGAACAATAGATGCTTATATAGGTTTTTCATCTATAGGTGATCTCCCCAAATACATGCAATAATAAGATTATTATGTGGTGGATTGTTGTAGTTCATGACATTTGTGTTGGATGTGGTTATTTTCTAGGAAAAACCAAACATTCATCCTAAGACTAAGGATGGGTTTTATGGCCATGTGTATATTAATCTTAAGGATTGGTGGGGATCCATCGTTGACGAAGAATGAAATGCATCGACATCAGATAAAAGGTAGAACTAGAAGGGGTGTGGGAAGAAATCTTGTACTCAGACAGTCATTTAGAAAATGATTATTTTGTTTTGTAGTGATGTTTGTACATAAGGATGTGTGGCTATGTAGAAGGATAGGGTACCAAACTTGAATTTTTCTAGCATTTCATTTTAATAATTTTACACCAAGGAAGATTAGGTTTGCCATGAAGTGTGTATATGTTGTTTTATAGAAAAGCACGAAGCTATGGTTTGATATATAATATACCCCAACCAACCTTATATTTAGGAATGCAAATAGTATCCCAATCTTTTAGATGTGTTTTTTTTTGTTATTTGCAAATAATTTCATTGAATTTTTTCCAAATATAATCTTGTTTGGAATAGGTATGCAGATAATGTGGTACATGGGGATGTGTTAGAGAACCAAATTTATATGTGTTGATTGACTAGACATAGAGAGAGATTAGATAGACCAATGTAATAGTATGGATTTGATTTTATCAATGATAAGGTTCCATAAGATTATTTTTATGGTTTGTATACTAAACGGTAAAACAAAATATTTTCGGGGAAGGATCCAAGGTTACGTTAGAGGATGTGTGCAAATCTTGTAAGACCATTTAGGGATGTATGTAAACTGAGGAGTGATGACTTACTATAATTAATCTTTATACTAGATAAGGTTTGAAAGATGAATATGATATGTTTAATGTTAATGAAATAGGAGGGTGTCTTAAACAAGAATTGAGTTGTCGACAATTAGACAACTTAATGTAATAGTGTCATGAGGCCTAATGGAATGGCAAGATGTAACATACATCTAAGGCATTGTGTAATAAGAACACAATGTAGGGGTGATAATGGATCACCTTGACGGAAGCCATTTGTGCTCAAAAGACTGTGGTGGACATAGTAATGAGGATAGAGAAGGAGGCATAGGAGATACACATTTTTTTCTAGTTAATCCAAGTGGGATCAAGGCCACTTCCCTTCAGGATTTTCCATAAGAAAGACCATCTACATGATCGAAAGGCTTTTTGAAATCTACTTTAAGTATGCTTACTGGGAGGATGCTTCATTGACAATAGTGTAAAATTTCCTTGGCGGTAAGGTTTGCATCATGATATGTCTATCCCAACAAAAGAAAATTGATTTTTGGATATAAGATGTATTAGGTGTGAGGATAGTGTCAAATATAAGGTTTGTGTGACAATTTTGTAACTACAGTTGGGTAAGGGAATGGGCTTGTATTTTGACATAATGTTTGGGTTTAACTTTTTTGATATGAGGGCCACATATGTAGCATTTACTTTTGATGTAAGGATTTTTGGGTCATGATGGGAGTGAAAGGAGTTGAAGATGTCTAGGAAATATTGCTTTAAGATATCCTAATTTGAAGAGAAGAAAGTAGAAGAGAAACTATCAGGACCTAGAGACTTATCAACATCAATATCGTTAAGGGTCCTAAGGACCTTGTCAGGTATGAATGGGAGGATGAGGGAGAGGAGTTCATTGATTGTATTTTGCATAAAGTATGTGGGGTTGAATTGGAAGGTGTAGTTGACCTTGTTTATTGAATATTTTTTAAATAAGGGATTTAAAGTGGCATATGTGACCTGTGATGGTTAGTTTGTTATTCATGAAATTTTTATTGATGATGGGACTATTTATAGAATTATGTCTTTTATCTGTACGCGAAACATGATGAAAAAAAGGATGTTTTTGTCTCCCTCTTTGAACAATAAGATTTATTGGTTTTTTATTCCAATAAGTTTGTTGGTGTGGATGAAAGTTATCAAGAACAACAATAGATTGTTTAATGTTATTTGACGAATTGGGGTAGGATTGAAAGGGTCTAAGGTTTCAAATAATTTTACATCAGAGATCATGGTGTTTGTTTTTATGTTTAGAAAACCAAAGGTGGTCAAAGACCATCATTTGAGAGCAGACCAAAATGATTCAAGATGTTTGGTGAGATTTTCTGGGGTTTCCATAACCAAAGGGAGAGTGAATCCAGGCTGAGGAGATAGTTTATTGGTAGAAGGGGTGTTTTCTTAAGAAATGTTTAAACTTTAAAGGCTTGATGCTCCAAGGAGTTTTTTGGGTATCAAGAGGGATGGAGTTGGTGATCAAACATACTTTTCAACCCTTTTCTAGTGTTGGTTAAACTAAAAATTGATATCCAAGCTAGGTTACAACAAATTATTTCAAGTTTAACATGTAAAGGAGGGTTTTTGTTGTCTATCCATGAGTGGGAATAGCTTGATATTTTGAGGCCTATTAGGTTATCTTAATAGATATATTCATTGAAGGTAGTCATAATATGATTGATATCTCTGTGAAATGGACCGATGATACATAAATCTCCACCTATAATCTATGTGTATGATGAAATCATTAGCACAGATGGAGGAACTTGTTTAGGAAGACATCTTTACTAGGAGGAGGTTCAATGTATATGCCTTATATAGTACATATATTGTCAAATGAATTTTTATCTAAAGTGTTGTTAGTAGAATGGTTCACAACAAAATCTATGATTAACCTTAGTTTCCAAGTTGTTTGCAAGAAAGGAATATGTTTGTTTGCTGACTTTTTTGTGTAGCAGAGAGACACCCAAATACTTGTCTAGGTTGTTGGTTTCCATGATTCCGCTAGCTCTATAGATTATATTGCCATTTATTTTGTCTCTGAGGAATCTTTTCCTATTGTACACAGTCAAGCTATTGATATTCTAAGAGGATATAAGTATACAAATAAATTTTAAAAGGCAAGTAAAGTGAAGGGATAACTACTATATGTGAGAAAAACAACGAGTTCATGTCGTCTTGTCATTATTATCTAATTCTAAAAGATCATGATAAATATGAAAAATGAAATATTTTTATTCGTCATCATTTGAAAAAATGAGACTAAGGTTATCACGAAAAGCCAAGAAATCATAAACAACCAAATGGTCCAGAATGCGGCAAGGACATACATAACAACTAGAAAATGGTCACAAATCTAGTAAGAATCTGAAACAATTAAAAATGGCGCAAAATGATTACCATCCTACTTGCAAGGAAATAACATTATTTTTTTTAACATGAAATAACTTTATCAATATAGTATTAGTGGAACACCCCACTTTTCACACCATACAAATATCAATGAGTGGAAGCATTCTTACTCAAGGGAGCGTCATAAATGTTGATCTTTGCAATTTGAATAAATGGAACACTTTGCATGAAACGAAATCAGATTCATACATAGTTCTTAAAAAAAAGAACTACAACCAGGTCATCTACTCTACTAAGCTAAACTTGAATAACATGACTAATAAAAATAAAAGATGTCTAAATATCTGGGTCGTGTTCGTAAATGGCACCTCACCAGGCTATGCTTTAAAATCTCCTAGTCTTTTGCTTGATGTTTTGTTCTTCAACTACTTCAAATCATGCAGACATCACATCCCCAACCATACATTGGGAAAAATGATCATTAGAGTAAGTGGCATGAGTATGCCAAAATATATATTGTTAAATAAAAAAAATACTACAAAATATTCTTGGACATTATATATGAAACTAAAATCAAGCTCTAAGTGAAATCTGAAACATACCATCTCTTATTTATTTAACTTAATTCTTATATTTCTACTTTATCCTTCTTTGTAGACATGTACTATGGTACTTGGGTCTCATGATCTACACCAAAAGTGCATGGGTCATGGTTATCTTATCTGAATCTGTCTCACCATACTCAAAGATGAGATTATAGACATGCACTTAACTAAGGTATCTTCTATTTATGATTTTTATCTAATTGTGGCCACCATTACACAAAAAGTCCTCCTCTATGACATAGAAGTGCCTTCTAAGGTGCAACACACCCTCTGTTGACACTGAAGTGTCCTCTATGGTGCAACACACTCTCTATTTTTTTTGGTTTGTAAAACTTATGTAGCTTTTTTTGTATTTTTTTTTGTTGTAGTTACAGAACATGCTGGTCCCAATTAAGAACCAACTAAAAGGAAAGAAAAGTTTCTATACACCATATACAAATGTAAAAGAAGAGCAGGCCCTGAAGAATAGATGGACTTGAATTCCAAGAAAAAAAGCAACGGTCGCCACAACCAGGGATCACTAGACGAAAATCCAGAATGCAAGCTCAAATCTCACTTAGAGATAAGCAAAAGGGGCCAGAGAGTAATAGAAATCAGCCCAAACAAGCTTTTATCATAGCAACCAGTGAAACATCATGGTGAATCTACCCTCAAAAAGAATGTAGTAGAAGTCAACACCAACAGGGCTCGCCAAAAGAAACAACCATAAACAGACATCTTCAACACACAGCAAAAGGCATGAGAAAGACAGCCAGCACAACAGATATGATAACAAAGCGGATTATGATTGACACAGCAGATAGATACTTCAGCAGCCAGCACAGCACAGGAGAGAATAACCATAGCAGAAACAGTCAAGAAGCCCAACCAGCACAGCAGATCCAAAAATAGCAGAAACAACAACATCTTTTTGCAGCTGCAGATATGGCAAAAATCCAGGGTAGATGGAAAATAAAACCAAACACAAAGACATACAAGAAAGCATGCAACTTAGTCTCTAGCAGGAAAGAAGGCAAGAAGCTCATCATTAATGACTTTAGAGATCAGATCAGGGGACCTTGCTTTATCATCATGAACTCGGTTGTTTCTTTCAACCCAGCAGTGATAAAAAATAAGGCTCATCAGGCAAGACTTTGTGGGATCAGAGATAACTTCAGCTGCATTCCAGTTATTAGGCATAGGATTATTGAACAAGTCCCAGATCTTCTCAGTAAAATTGCCACTAAAGAGGATATGTTTGGTATCCTCATAGGCATTAGAGCACAGAAAGCAAATAGAAGCAAGGCAGAGGCCCCTTCTTCTAGAATAATCTGAGGTGGGAATCTTATTTTGTCTAGCCTTCCATAAATGAAGACTAGCTCGTTTATGAGTTTTAATCCTCCAAATCCAATCAAAGTTAGGAGTACCTTCCAGCTTAACTCTGATGGTATCCCAAACACCATGAAGATAAACCAACTTGAGGCTAGCAAAGGAAATAGAGTCTTTATGTCCATGTCTAATAGGGATAGAGTTAACCACATCAAAAATGTCAACCTGACCCCTATTACTGGGTCTAGGCATAACCCATTTCCCCTCAGCAATGATATGATTCAACTTCGCATTTAAGGGGATACCAGACCTAACAATACAATCTCTGCCAACATGATAAGAAAGGAAATTAGATCTGCACCAGGGATCATGCCAAATAGAAATGAGACTACCATCACCAATATCAAAGCTAACATACTTCAGAATATAATCTCTGACTCGAATAAGATTGTTAAACATCCATGAATGATTGGAAGATTCATTG
Organism: Alisma plantago-aquatica; assembly: GCA_963693085.1. Classification (NCBI taxonomy): domain Eukaryota; kingdom Viridiplantae; phylum Streptophyta; class Magnoliopsida; order Alismatales; family Alismataceae; genus Alisma; species Alisma plantago-aquatica. Next base: position 526,046,570 of record OY856409.1, on the reverse strand, counting down.
ATAGTCCAATAAGAAGCCTTCTTCAAATATTTTTGATTAATCCACTTTACCCAAAGGGTGTCTTTCTTACAAGCAATATTCCAAGAATTGATGATAAGATAAGCTTTAGAGACATCCTTAAGTTTCTTTATTCCCAAACCTCCATCTTTCTTAGGTTCAGTAACCTTTTCCCACTTAAGGAGATGAAGGTTCCTCTTGGAATTAGTTTCAGCCCAGAGAAAATCTCTACACAGTTTATCAATTTGATCCAATGTAGAGCTCGGAATAGGAAAAGAAAAGACCCAGTATAGGTGCATATTAGAGAGAATAGATTTGATGAGCTCCAGTCTAGCAGCCATAGATAGGAGTTTAGACTTCCAAGAGTCCAACCTCATCTTAATCTTATCCACCAACGATCCACAAAGTCTTTTAGACAGTTTGCCAAAGAATAAAGGAAGACCAAGATACTTCGAAGGGAAACAACTTTCCTTTATACCAGTAATCTCAATGATAGGAATTCTATCAACATTCTTACTGAAAATGGTAGAACTCTTCCCATAATTGACACGAAGACCAGAAACGCCAGCAAAGGAATCAAGGATAGATCTAATAGCTTTGGCATCATCAACACTAGATTTAGAAAAGATCATCAGGTCATCCACAAAAATGAGGTGGGAAATGCTCAAGTCTTTAGAAATAGCAATAGGACTAACATTTCCATCTTGAACAGCCTTTTTGAAAAGCTCAGAAATACCCTGCATACCAATGACAAAAAGGTATGGAGCGATAGGATCCCCTTGCCTAACTCCATTCGAAGGTTTTATAACATTCGAGGGTTCACCATTGATGAGAACTTGATAAGAAGTAGTAGATAAAATCTCACTTATCCAATTAATCTAGATGGGAGGAAAAGCCATACGATACATAACAGAGAAAAGAAAAGTCCAATTAAGAGAATCATAAGCTTTAGAGATATCAGCTTGAATGCACATTCTATTAGGAGAATTAGATTTTTTGAAATCACTAAGAATTTCATTGGTGAGCAAGGTAGCATCTCGGATGCTCCTATCTTTGATAAAAGCACACTGAGAAATATCTATGATCGAAGGAAGGACGCTTTGAAGTCTATTGGCAAGGATTTTAGAGATAATTTTGAAGAAAACATTGCACAAAGCTATGGGTCTCCAGTTCTTAATATTAGTGGAATCCCCACCCTTGGAAATGAGAGTCAAGAAGGTACGATTAGATTCTTTAAGCATATTGCAATTTTCAAAGAACTCAAAAACAGCATCACATACATCATCACCAATGATGTCCCAAGCTTTCCTGTAAAAGAGGCCATTAAAACCGTCTGGGCCTGGGGCCTTGTCTGTTTTGATATCTTTAACAACATCCTCAATTTCTTTTCTAGAAACTCTGGAAATAAGAAAGTTTTTCTGCTGAACAGAGATAGTTTTACCATTCCACTCACCACGCCAAGAAACATTCAAGGAGGATCTATCATTAAATAACCTTGTATAGAAATTAGTAATTGCAGACTTAATAGCATCATAATCATGTGAAACAGAACCATCAATGTCCAATTTCTTAATGGAATTTGAATTCCTTCTAACCTTCATGGAAGAATAGAAAAAGGAAGTGTTGGAATCTCCTTCTTTAAGCCACTGAACCCTCGACTTCTACATATAAAAAGATTCTCAGACAGTAGCTTGTTTATTTGCTTCAGATCTAAGATTCTTAGCAATCCTTCTCAAATCCTCATTCATGGGATTGTCATCAGCCTCTTCTTGAGCTTTAATGGCATGGAGTTTAGAAATCTTGAAATTATCATTGACATCACCAAAAACAAGACTATTCCATCTGATAAATATTTTCTTAAGTAATTCAAGTTTTCTATACAATTTGAACATGGCATAACCAGGGATATCAGTGGCCCAAATCTCTTTGACAATGGTATAAAAATCCTTATGATCAGCCCAGACGTTGATGAATCTGAAAGGAGCTTTAACTTTCCTAGGATTACCAATCTTAACAACAAGCTTTCGGTGATCACTAATGATGTTGGAAATCACCTCACCAGAATAATCATGATTCTCATAATAGAATTCAGCATTATGAAGAACTCTATCAATCTTAGACATGACAAATTTGTCTCCCTCTTGTCTGTTATCCCAAGTAAAAATTGGACCTTGAAGACTCATCTCAAAAAGGTTAGAATTCAAAGCACACTCATTAAAATCATCCATGGATTTACTAGTAGGTAGAGATTTGCTTATTCTTTCATCAACTTTTCACACACAGTTAAAATCCCCCATAATGAGCCAAGAAGAATCAACTATAGAGCTGAAAGTGCTTATGGAAGACCATAATCTAACTCTATCATTATCAAGATTGTGGCCATAAACAGCAGAAAGAAAGAAGTGAAATTGATCAAAACTGATTTTCATATGAATGACTTGATCATTTTCATCTATATTAGTAATATCACCATCAAGATATTTCCATAAAACAACAACTCTACCAAGAACATGAGAGGAATGATTCGAAATCCACCTATAACCAGAGAAAAACTTATTAACAAAGGAACTGATTTTACGGGGTCTAATCTTGGTCTCAAGGAGGATAACAATGTTGTTGTTAGCCCTCCTAATCTCTTCCTGAACTTCCTGGATCTTGTTATTTATACCACGAACGTTCCAGGAAGAGATAGAAAGGGGGGGAATCGTTTATCAACATGGGCTGTTATGCTGGCAGCCTCAGCTTCGCTAGAATTGATGTGAATTTCTTCAACTTGAACAAGAGTAGGACATAGCTCGGAACCTGCAGGGTTATATTGAATTCGCAAGTATTGATTTGATTGAAATTCAAGAGGGAAAATATTTCTTCTCCTATCACTTGGATCGATATGCACTTTGACAATGATGGAACTATCAGGGGAAGCCATGTCAAAAGTATGTATGACACTTGGGGTTGTTGGAACAGAACCCCCTTCACTAACAGAAGAAAAACTAGCCGCCTCAAGACCAGCATTAACAACAATAGAAAGGAGGATATCTTCCACAGCAAGTCCTTGGGAATGTCCAGCCACTTTGGCCCGTTGTATCTCAGCTTCATCAGTAATTTCTTCAATGAAGAAGTCAAAGTTTTCCACCAGTGTTGTAGCAGGAATAACTTCAAACAGAGGAGCTGCCTTCGTTTTTTTGATTTCCCAAACTTTCTTTGGATTCACTATGACTTTAGAACTCAGTTTCTTCTTAGTGTTGGTGTTATGATAGTCAATGTGTCCTAGAAAACCACAGAAGCAGCACCTGTGTGGAATCCATTCATATGCTAGAAGAATAGTATGCTCAGTCCCCTTATCGCTCCTCAAAGTCAAGCTCTTCGAGTAGACAGCCTCTCTATCCATAAGAACCTGTACCCTAGACACATCCAGACGCTTCATGTTTAGAGAGGCTTCGTCCATCTTAACAGGATGACCCAGGAAGGACCCAATCCTATTGATGTTCTCGAATCCCATAACTCCATGGGAAGATTAATGATATCAACCCAAACAGGAACCTCAGTAAGAATCGATCTAAGTTGTTGATCTTCATGGCTCCATTTCTTAAGGATGACCGGTCTACCAAGGACATACCAGTCGCCATTAAGAACTCCATTTAGGTCATCGACATTATCAAACCGGACCAGAAAGAAGTCGTCTCCTCTATCAAATACTTCAAAGCGCCCGCGAGTACCCCAGGCGTTGAAGAAGTGGTTAGACATAAGGTGAATATTCGGCCAGAAGTCAAGAATATAACCAAGAAGACATTTACCCCATCTAATAGCATTCTCTTCCGATTCTTTACTTGGGTAGATGATCTTTCCATCAACAGTAGAGACATCGACCCAGTGCAGATCTATGCACCCCTAGAAGAGATTGGCTTCAAATCTTCCCACTGTAGCGGAGCATTGACTGTAGATGCACTAGTGAAAGAGGCAACAGCGAGTGAAGTAGATTCATCAGTAGGAATCACACTCTTGTCAATCACAATCCACTTTTTTCGATCTAGAGGAGACGACCGGCTGGCTGTTGGCGCCTTCCCAGTCGTCTTCTCGCTTACGACAACGGCAACACACTCTCAATTGGTATAGAAGTACCTCTAAAATAGAGTGAATACTACTCTGAATTGGAAATAGATGCCTCTAAATCTTCCTGGGACTCTCTGAATGAGGACTTATAATATAATGTATTAAGTGAAGATTCTAAATTAATTATCTCAAATCTAAGCTTACTAAATTCTAAATCTAGACTTACCTAAAACTGAATATTGAGTACTTAATATGTACTAAAATCTAAATATGAATCTTTGCTCTTAAATTCTAAATGGGATCTACATCTAAATATGAATCTCAATTACTACATAATTGAGATTGGGCCTAAGACCTTTATCATGTATCTTTGTTCAACATTTGGATACCCACATAATGAGTAACCTAGGCCTGAATCTAAACCTGATATTCTTATTTTCTAGATAAGCCTTAATCGAACACATTAAATTTGATAGGATGACTTAATTAACTTTTGATACTAGATGTATGAAAAGTGGGTTTAAAGACTCTGAACTAATATAGGAACACCAAGTATATGAGAGTAACTTAAGTATCAAATATCTAAAAGTGTGATTTCTGACAAGGTGACTCAATCTCTATAAAATCTCGTTAAGTCTGATCTTAATGCATTCATAAGAGCTTAAATCTTAAATCTGAAAATGAGAATATTGTAAAATCTCATCCTGTAACTTAATCATAACTTAATGCATCATAATGTTATAATATCATCATAAATCCAAGTTACAATATATTCTAATCCCAATAGTACCTTTACCTTGTAAATTGGACCATTTCTTAATATGTTCAAAAATCATATTCTTACATTGTACTTAACTATTAGATATTAATAATTCTATGGAATTTAAATAACTTATTAGTTCTTATATCTCTACACATATAAGAAATCTTAAAAGCATGTTTCTACTTGGAATCTCAACACATGGTTATATTTATAAATATGAGAAATTCTATAGCATGTTTGTACTTAAAATCTTAATACATGTTCATATCACATAACTATCAAAGTATGGCAGTCTTACTTGCATTTATTATCGTGTAGTCCTGATCATCCATATGAAACATTTCTAAGGAATATGATAGAAATATATTATTTTATTTTTCTATGAACTTAATTCATGAACTTTAATAATTCCATGACACATAACTTCCATCATATGAAATTGCATGATCATAAAGTACATAAAATCTTGCTTGCATATCTTAACATAGAATATTGGACATTACATAAGAAGCATGTAAATGTACTAGGTTTAATAAACATACATACTCATGGGTATGAACCACTTACTTGGGTCAGAGAGAATAAAATCTTCATCTTAGATTCCTATGGTTAGGTCTAAATCCTATTAAACTTGTGGTGTAACAATTCCTTGAAGTTCAATGATAAGGATCACACCTATAGTATTAATTTAATAAGGTATCAACATATATACACATAATCAACGTATCAAACTTTTCCTAAAATAAAATTACCTTATCTAGATCTTTTCAGAGTCAAAAATCTCCTTCAAGATGTTCTTCATATCTGAATCTTTCCAGTGAGCCCTCATACACCCTATTCTGACCACAGATCAATTTCCATGAATTTCTAAGTATCTTAATAAATTAAAATATGGACATTCTTATTACCTTGATTTACTATTCATTTTAGGCAGATTGGACCTCATGATCAGTGGTCCAACAAGGAGGAGCCTGACCCACCCTCCCCTTTTCACGCATGATCGCAACACGGGGGCGTGATGCCCCTATTTTACCATGGAAATAGAGTGTCGCCATAGGGCGAACACCAATGTGGGGCAGCACCATCCTGGCCGTGAGGCCGTGAGGTAAAAGCTTGAACCGACTCCATCTTGGACTCCTTGCTGCAAGAAATACCTATTTTGTGACTAAGGGAGTAGGGATTGATGATTCTTGACTCACAAGACCAACACATAGTTTCCACTTCCGACACCTCCAGCAAGTGGAGCTCGCCACTCACAACAGGGGACTACGAGGAAAGCCTCCCTTTGGCTTCATTCTAGTCTCCTTCACCTTAACAAATTCATCATTGTGCCTCAAGAAGCAAGGGTCAAGAAAAACCCAAGACAACATGCTTCCTCTGCCATGGCGTCTTTCCTTCTCCTTCTTTTCCAATTTAGCCAGGTTGATGATCAGACCAATGAACTGCGTATTGAGGCCTCCAATCACGGCGGACTGGTCTCCATGTCAAGGCGGCTCCAAACCGGTGGCGTAGCAGATGACGAGTAAGAGGATGACGAAACAAGAGAACATGTAGTTGACGGTCAAGACGCTATCGACGTGGGTGATGAACGTGTTCATGGGAGGAGGAACTCGACAATGAGGAGGTAGGTATCAGATGTGGTCTGCTTGTACATGTGATGGCCAATGGGCGGCAGATTCCTCACAGATTGTAGAAGGCCTCAGACTTGGTGGATGTCGTTCAGGCGTAGGGGGGAATAACATGTAGCAAAGGTTGGGTTTATAGATGCGTAAACACCAAACTAATCCAACGCGGTAGTAGACTCTAGGAAAGAGTCTATGACATCACACTAGGCCGGTGATAGGTAATTAAGGCCCATACACATAGATAGATATATTTTGAGTACTAAAGTTATGCTATTTAGGATTTTATCGTTGGCTTTCTTTCCCAATCACTTGAGGGCTCTAGGGTCATCTAAAAGAGACCAAAGATTTATTTTACTTAAATCGAGTGTGAGAAATATGAAAAATCCAGTTATATTTTAATTTTAATTCACAATAGTTCATTATTCCCTTCTTAAGTTAAACACAAACTTAATCGTCTAGGATTATCTAAAAAGAAGTAGGGACTCATATTTGATGAAATTGAATTATAAATGGATTGATAATCTACAATTATCTCTGAATTAATAGAACAATATTATAATTAGGTCTTTTTGTCACCTTAAGGTTCATTTGAAGCATCTAGTCCCAAATTTGAAAATTTGGATTTATTTGGATTGAAATCCAAGATTTGAATTTAATTAATGGATAAACTTCTATTAAGACCCTAATCTTATTTTACTCAAAATTAGGATGTTACAATTAGGAAATTTTGATACGCAGATATACCGCATCACAAAATTATTAAGGTTGGAGTGATCGGGGATTTATACATGATATCTTATTGATATTAGTTTGCCCTTTATTTTGTATACATGCTCTTCAATTTTGTGGCTCATAGTGCATTCTCTTCCCTCATGTGAATTCACAGTGTGTTTGTCAAGCAATCTATTTAGTATTAGTGACCATTCTTGGTTGCCAGATGAGTAGCTAGCTATAATTGAAGGTTTCCCAGACAATATTGGTCGCGGAGTAGTTGGGGAGAAGAGACAATCAATGAAGCAAACATGTGTATCGCGACACAGCACTAATGAGATATCTCAAACTAGTCGCCTAATAACGATATGAATCATACATGCCACTTATGAGATCCCACGCGGCTCACCCCTCACCACATTTGCCGAAGCTCATGTTCCTCGTGTGGCTATGCTCTCTCAATCCAGACTGCCTATAAAACAGGAACCGACCGACGAGGCATCTGTGAGGCTATACACCAACAATAGGGCAACATACACTCGATTAGGAAGGCGCAATGGATATGCCCAATAGCGCCCGCTTCTTCCCAAGTAAGGCAGCGAGTGCCAGTTCCGACGGTGTGGTCTCCAGCTCTATTCTATTTCTTCCCACTAGCCGGTTTTCTGTCGACCCTCGCACCCCCATCGACCCAGCTTTGTGGAGGAACGAGAAGAGGATGAAGGAGGAGCTCATGGTGTGGGCCAAGGCCGTCGTGTCCGTGGCTGCCGACTCATATTGCTATTCGCGGAGCTCCTGTTAACGAGTGAGCCTCGGTTGAATTGCCGTGTTAGTGAAGAACTGGGAAATACCCATTCACCTGAGAAGCTTATCGATCAATTGATCGTATCCCGCAGACAGCCTCCAATTTAACAATTCAGGTTGTGAGACAGCCATAGCTCACAGCTTCACCCGGCGGCAGGGCGTCACGTTGACAGCTGGCTGGAGATCGTTAAGAGTGAGGCTAGATAACAGCCCAGGACAGGCACCGCTGCCAGAATACCTTTTTTTAGTGTGACATTAACATGATTATGATCACTTACCAAAAGATAATCATACAATTATCTTATGCCAATCATTTTCACATGTGGCTGATAATGATCCGCTGAAAATTAGGTGAGGTATGGTGCATAAGGATCATTCTCTATAACTATAAGAAAAGTGGGTTGTCACTGCTAAAAATGCAATACTCTATCATGTGTAACTAGACGCTATCACGAATCCAGATATCTCTGGCAGAACATTTGCGAATAATTATTGAATACTTTCCTACGTGAAGATGTTATTCTTTTGTCAAAGCTCGTGTGGCCATCTTGTACACACACTTCCTTGAAGGGCAAATACAACCATACGCCGTTTTCAGTAGGATATAACAATGTATTTATGACATGCATTTCAGCCATTGCTTTGCGTATTTTAAAACTTCTCAATCTCTTTTATTTTCACCTTGTGCACTTCTAAGCTAAGAGGGATCTATTTAAGGTCATGTAGGGTTCGTTGAAAACAAAATACTAAGTTCAATTTGATTTTTTATAAGTAGAATATTTTAATTTTTTTTGTCTTTAAATGGCATCTCTGTGAAGTCCCGTTGTCACTAAACAAAGCTTTGCCTTAATTGCTTTGGGAAAAATATCTTGAACCACGTAAAATATTAATGCCCTTGAATAACCATGTAGTCTTTTTTCCATTTCGATTCACTAATCATTTATTTTGTATGAGTCTCTTTGTTTCTTGAGTCCTTAGGAATTTACATTTTATTTATTCTTTGATGGAAGAATGGCTAGTTGGTTGTCTTCTGCTATAACCTATTTTTTCCAAAATTTAATATTTTTATTTGTAAATAGTATAATATGAAGGACACATTAAAAAGATGATTTTGTAAGTGTCTTGTTTGAAACTTATAAATTAAAAATGAAAATACTCCACATGGAATGGATTTTGTGTAATTCATTTTAAATAAATGATTAATAGATTTTGCACAAAGAAAGTGAGGAAAATTCAATAATAAAGAAATTTCTAAAGGTGATTCACAATGGATATTTTAAATATAGAATTATATGAAATACACTAGAAAAGAGAATTTTTGTTCATAAATGAAGGATAATTACTTTTATAAATTGTTGAATAAAAGAATTATGGAATATTGGACAATTTTCTAAAAGTAAGTAAAATGTGTGATGTCTTAGATAATTAAACCCGCGACCACGCCTGAGCGCTCCGGCGATTAGGGTTTCGCGAAGTGGGACACCTTTCTACCGCACAATATCTCTCTCTTGCAGGTCCAAGGAACGGGGCGATCGTCTTGGTGCTGGCACCGTCATGGCGGAAGAGCTAGCAGAACACTACGCTAGGTTGCAGTTGACAACAGAGGAAGAGGAGCCAGTAGAGATCTAGGGTCTGATGGAAGATGGAGAAGCAGGGCACAAAAGGCTGGCGCTAGTAGCACGTGTACTATCGGATAGGGCAAGCAATTTCTGGGCAATGAAAAGGACGCTTACATAGGCTTGGGGACTGACTAACAAGGTGGTGTTCAAGTAGTTGGACGGAGACATCTTTATAATTCACTTCTTAGATTGCAGGGACAAACAGAAGGTCGTGGACGGGGCACCATGGAACTTTGACAACAAGCTCCTTCTTTTCAAGGAAATTGAAGATGACGAGCAACCGAGCGAGATAAGGATCACACACAGCCCCTTTTGGGTGCAGATTTATGCGATGCCGCTAGGGTTCCACTCAAAGAAAGCCATCGAGGAGATAGAAAGCAGGATCAGAGAAGTGCTAGATCTGGATGTTGACGAGTTGGGATGGGACTCCTCTGCGAGAGTCCGCATCCGTCTAGACATCACTAAACCTTTGAAGAGGGTGATCCGAATCCAAAATAGCCAGAAGAAAATTATGAATCTGGAGTTAAAGTATGAAAGATTGGCAAACTTCTGTCATTGTTGTGGGCGACTTGGCCACGTCGACAAGGACTGCGGCGCCTGAGACGAGAATGACGAACAGGCTCGGCAGTGGGGAGCCTGGCTGAAGGCATCGCCAAGGAAGCCGAGGGTCTCTCTTCACGAGGAGATCCATGGTAATGTCGGGAAGAAACAAGACATCCTTTTCATCAACAAGCCAAAGCTGAATCATACTAAAAACACATCCCAGTCATACAGTGGGAGCTCGGCCATTGAGAAGGAGGGCAGGAGGGACAGCAGAGGTGAGGAACATCAAAGGGGGGCTCAAGACAGGCTCCACTCCCGAACCAACCCTCATGGAGGGAGCAACGACTCTGACTATGACCTACGTGAGTTGTTTCCAGAAACATCAGGTAACCAATACAATCACCGAGAAGGGGAGGTGGATAAAAGAAGGTTGGGCGACGTGGGCGAGCAGGAAAGGATAGCACACGAAGACACAGGGAGAGAGAGATCAGTCGAACAGGTAGGGAAGATCAAACATTCAAAAAATGACCTTCTAAAAATAAGATGCAGATTTCAACAAAATCATAACGGTGGTGAGGAAGCAGGTGAGGAGATAGGAGAAAGAGAGCAACATCCTACGCAAGCTAATGAGCAAAGAGAACAGAAAGACATCAACTTCAAGCAGAAGAGACCGATCAAAGAAGTAGTCAGAACACGAGGCCAAAAGGAAAAAGAAGATAGGAGGAAATCGATGAGGAAAGCTAAGGAAGATATGAAGAAAAAGAAAGAACCGCCATGGGTGTATAAGATGAGTCATGCACAAAGGCTGGGAGTGACGGAGTTTGAGGTCGAATGGGTCTCGATGACAGGGAAAAGAGGAAGGCAATCTGAGCTATGTGATATGGAACTGGATGACCAGAACCCAAGAGAGGAACTGGGGAAAAAGGCACAGACAGTAGGGGGAGTTGAACGACAACATGGAATTGGTTCAGTTGAAGTAGCGGAGGCTGGGTTGGACCAGCCCTGTGAACATCAATGAAAATCATGAGTAGGAATTGTCAGGGTCTGGGCCGCCCTGACACATTGAATGCCCTTCGGTCGTGGTGCTGGAGGGAGAGCCCGAACATAGTCTTTCTCATGGAGACTATGATTGCTAGTGCTGACTTAGAAATTGTAAAAAAAATGTGGCTTTAATCAGGGAATCTGTATTGCAAGCGAGGGAAGAGCTGGTGGCATTGGTTTATGGTGGAAAGATGTAGACCTCAATGTTGTATCTTATTCACAGCATCACTGCAGTTGTGAAGTGACTGCTGAAGGCACAACTAATATTTGGCAAGCGGTGGGTATTCATGGATGGGCAGACCAACAACAGAAATCCAAGACGTGGAATCTTATGAGGGAACTGAAAGCTGGGTCAGTTTTACCTACTGTGTTCTTTGGGGACTTTAATGAAATCACCTCAAATTCTGAGAAGCAAGGGGGACCACCAAAGTCGACGAGATACATTCAAGACTTCAGAGATGTGATAGATGACTGTGATCTAACGGACCTGGGTTTTAGTTGTAACATCTTCACGTGGCGGAGAGGATTGTCACCAGAGACCCTTGTCTAGGAAAGACTTGATAGAGCTCTTGCCTACCCAGGTTGGTTATCATGTTTCCATACGGCCAGAGTCATACATCTTACGAGATACGAGTCAGACCATGTGCCCTTCATTATACATACTGAGCATAGGATGAAGGATAGGAGAAGGAGACAAAGTTATTTCTTTATCGAACCTATGTGGGTCGAAGAGGAGGAGTACGAACATATTGTGAAGACAGTGTGGGAAGAGCGACAAACCTCATGGTTGGAGGAAAAAATGACGATATATGGTGGGAAACTAAAGACCTGGGCCAACGAAAAATTCAGGAAATGAAAAGGTGAATTAAAGAACTGGAAGCTCAACTGGGAGAGGTTCAGTCACTACCACCTAATAGTAGAAATCTGGATAGATGCACTCACTTGGCTTCAAAACTACAGACATGCCACAGAAAAGATGAAGCCTTCTGGCATGCAAGGGCCTAGATAAATGAGATGAGGTCTAGTGATAGAAACACAACATATTTTCATCACAAAGCCTCACAGATAAGGAAAAGGAATAGGATAGAAGGACTGAGAAATGCAGAGGGGAGGTGGGTAGACAAGGAAGAAGACATTGAGAAGACCATTATTGATTTTTTCCAGAAATTATTTAAAACATCCAATCCATCAGGGTGGGAAGAGGCAACACAGGGGATCAAGGCCATGGTTAGGGAGGACGAAAAAGAAAATCTAGAAAAAGATATTTCTTCAGAAGAAATTCGGGCAGCGATCAGCAGTATGCATCCCAACAAAGCACCTGGTCTGGACCGTATGAAGGCGATCTTTTTCCAGAAGTACTAGCACATAGTGCGGGAGGATGTATCCTCATACACCAAGGGATGGTGGAAATCTGACATAAGCATTGTAGAGCTGAATTCTACGCTGGTGGTGATGATCCCCAAAGTGAAAAAACTGACAGAGATTGGTGAATTCAAACCTATTAGCCTGTGCAATGTTATCTACAAAATAGCGGCCAAAGTCATTACAAATAGGCTTAGACCTCTTATGGATAAGATTGTGTCTCAGAAGCAGAGTGCGTTCATACCAGGTAGACTTATCACTAATAATGCGCTCATTGCATATGAATTATTCCACTCAATGAAGGGAAGTAAAGGAAGCAGGAAAGGACAAATTGCACTGAAACTTGAAATGTCAAAGGCTTATGATGGAGTGGAATGGGGGTTCGTTGATTACATTCAGGAAAAGCTTAGCTTCAGAGAGAAGTGGAGGACGAAGACTCTAGACTGTATGTCAACTGTAACTCAATCTTTTACTATCAACGGTGACCGCACCAAGAAGACTCAACCTTCCCGAGGGCTAAGATAGGGAGATCCTCTTTCACCATACCTCTTTATCCTATGCGTTGAAGCTTTTTCTACTTCTCTTCTTTTTGCATCAAAACATAACTATATCCATGGAGCACGGGTGAGTAGACAAGGCCCACACATTTCTCACCTTTTCTTTGCAGATGACTCTATCCTCTTTGTAAGAGCAACCAAAGAAGAATGCCTGAAAGTAGCTGACATCATCAGCCAATATGAACGGGCATCCGGACAGAAAATCAACTTATCTAAAACTGAGGTGGATTTTAGCAAAGGGGTCAGTCGGGAAAGGAAGGAGGAAATAGTCAAGATGTTGCAAGTCAAAGAGGTAGACAGACAAAGAAAATATCTAGGACTTCCAACGACGGTCGGGAGATCAAAAAAATAAGTCTTTGCCTATGTCCAAGAATGAGTATGGAGAAAACTTCAAGGGCGGAAAGAAAAGCTACTATCCAAGGCAGGGAAGGAAGTCCTAATTAAGGCAGTTGCTCAAGCGATCCCCTCATACATTATGAGTATCTTCCAACTTCCATCATACCTACTCGATTCCATTAACAACACAATATCAAGGTTCTGGTGGGGAGCAAAAGGGGTAGAACAGAAGATAGCATGGATAAGTTGGGAAAACCTCTGTAGGCCAAAAACTCAAGGAGGCATGGGCTTCAGAAATATTCACATCTTCAACCAGGCCTTATTAGCAAAACAAGTGTAGCACCTTTTCCACAGAACGGATACTCTAGTATACAAAGTCCTTAAAGCAAGATACTTCCCATCTCAGTCAATCCTTGAAGCATGACGTGGGCATAACCCGAGCTTCACTTGGCACAGCATATGGAACTCAAAACACTTGGTCCTTGAAGGAGTACGTTGGAGAGTAGGGGATGGTGAAACTATTAATATCTGGTTTGATCGGTGGATACCAAATATGGGGGGTAGCTTGGAATCCACACTTGGGATCTCAATTCCAAATGTTCAAAATGTTCAACAGCTTATTGACCCGATGACTCGAAGGTGGGATGAAGACTGTGTTTCCAATCTGTTCACGACGGAGGTGGCATACAAGATCCTTGCGATACCATTGGGAGAGGAGGCCCAAGAGGATAGCATATTCTAGATGCATAGTAGGAGCGGAGACTATACGATGAGATCAGCCTACTGGATGGTTGCTCACCCAGTGACGTCCATTGAAGATCACACCAGCAACCAAGGCAAGAGCGTATGGAAAATGATATGGCAAAGGGGGCTGCTTCCTAAGGCAACACATTTTCTGTGGCATTGTGCAACGGGGGCCATGGCAACCCTTGGTAGACTCTATGACCGCCACTGTCACGACACAGGTGTATGCAACATCTGCCACACGGAAAAGGAAGACGTAAACCACATGCTATTCAGATGCACACAAGCATGGGAACTATGGAGTGAAGGACCGGTGGAGCTATAAAGACGCATTCGACAGGTTGAACGCATCCGCACCGATGAGGCCATTCTGGAACTGTTGCGGCCAAGTGAGGAAGATGAAGTTGAAGGGTTGATCGCTTCTATGTGGGCTATATGGACATGGAGGAATGATTTGATATTCGGCAATAAGGTGTTCCCACACGCTGCTACACAAAGATCGTTGTTGGAACTCATTCTAGGACACCGGGAAACTAGAAGCAGCAATGTCCCACAGGCGAGGCAACTAGCCGCACTAAGGTGGTCACCCCCCCACAGGGCACTGTCAAGATTAACTGTGAGGCAGCAGTAAACATACAAGGATATGATGGAGCCGGAATGGTTTGGTGGGATAGTAATGGGAAGGTTCTGAGGATAGCAGGCCATAGGAAACCATCGCTTATGGAGGCCAAGTGTGCAGAAGCGTGGGCAGTGAGACAGGCCGTCAAGCAATCATTTGGAATGAATGTCGCTAGACTGATAGTGGAATCTGATTCAGAGGCAGTCATAAACCTCATTACTGGAGCAGCAAACCAGAGGGATCTCCTGGGCACCTTTCTGAAGGACATTGCTCGGTCTATTAAGTTTTTCCCTAGCATTTCATTTCTGTTCTGTAGGAGACAAGCCAATGATTTAACACACTAGCTAGCCCGTAGTATAGATAATTTTAGTTTCTCTTCTTCTTTCCCCGCTTATGTGTTGAACTATGTTGAGACAAATTTGCTAGATTAATGAAATTTGAGGGCTTAACTTAAAAAAAAAGAATAATATTCTAGCCATTATTGACAACACCATGTTTGAGGCATCAAACAAGAATATTTCAGTTATCTATTTTGTATACTTCAAAATAATAAAGGAAAGTGGGGTATTCTAAGAAAAAGGATATGTAATGGGATAATGGTATTGTTTTAAATAATATTAAAAGAACAAGTCCAATATAAGACAGCTAAACTAAAAAATCTCAATTTACTAGATATAGATTGGTAAAAGCGTTATAAGTTTCCTTGAAGAGAGGAAAATTGATTTAAGAAAATCTAGTGTTGAGGGAAAGACAAAGAATAATGTAGACAAAAGTGACTTTCCATATGATATGAGACCAACGTTCAGAAAGATAAATTCTAAAAGTTGAAAGTAAGTAAATTAATTGGGATCAAGATAATTTAATTATATGGTTTTCTTGAAGAGCAAGGGAAATGCATTAAGTAACTTCCTTTTTGTTTCAAACTTTGGCAAAATCCAAAACCCTACCTTCATCCACCATCCATACGAGGAAAGATAGGAGGAAGTCCTTTTGGTGGTTCAGTCGTAGCAACAACTATCCTCCCTCTATGATTTCTAAAAAAGATTAACTCACCATAGTTGTTGCACTTTTCCCATCCCTCTCTTAGTCTAACCCTATGGGCATTCGTGCCTATAAAATGCCATCCCTTCCATTGTTTCCACAAACACCTCTTCTATCTCTCACATGTAGAAGGAGATGAGAGGAGAATAGTCGTAGGATGGTGTAACTGTGGATAAGGGTGTGGAACCATTTGTTGGATAGTGGAAACCCGTCCAAGATACCCTTCTCACCTGGACTCCTCCTTAGGGTAGTCGGAGACCTGCCCTGCCCATATTTGGGCATGGAATCTACAGAGGGTTCGTTGGGTGGCTGTACGATCAGGGATATTCCAATAGAAACCTCTAAAGCTTCTCTAGATGATGGCGGGTGATGGATCCACACCGACATGTAGATGTGGGGAGTTGGTGGTGTATGGTGGTGACTAATGAAATATCCAGAGCACATGCTCATGATGATGCTTTTTGTAAGAAAGGGGGAAGGTTTGAAGAAGGAAGGAGTGTGTGCATGGAAGGGGAGCACTAGTGGGAGGTGCATGATGGTGAGAAGATGAGTGCTAGCATGGCACCTTTGGTGGTGCAGGGCATGAGGTCATGCTATGTGGATGAGTGTTCGTCATCAGACTTCGTAAGCGGGGTCACCCTAGTGCGAGGAGAACGAAGGAAATGAGGCAAATGACTCTATTGTTCAAGATATAAGGATGAGGGCATCTTTTCACAGCTAAGTCAGCCTAAAAAATAAGAAAATAATAGTTACTGATGTGTCAAGTCCTGATTGGATCAGGTAACACAAATCTTAAAATAATTCTAGAATATTATTTGTAGCTCTGATAAAAATAAGTTATATATGAAAATTGATCATAAAAATGATATGAACCTAAATAAATATAAAGAAGGCCTAATTCTAATCCTATCTCCTAGAGTAATGCTAACATGTGTTAGAAAGGTGATTAAAGCATTAAAACCCTAGATTTGGGTATTAACATGTTGAATATGTTAAAAACATCTCTTTCATGATATTATCTTATATTGTGGACTATAATGATAATATAACATGGTTATGATCATAACGATATGAAATTAGATTTTCTAGAACGGATGATCCTTAAAATGTGTAATTAAGATCTTGAACATTAATAATGTAACTTTTTATAACCTTAATGTAGCTAATCTGATAGAAGTGTTCCTAATGAAATCACATGGTGGATATGATAATAATATGAATTAGGTTTCTTGAATATTAAATCAATGAACATGGGAATTCGAGTATCGAATTATTACCCTAATGATAAATCCATAACAAGGGAACCCTAAAATATAGAATAGGAATGAGTAGGGTTTAATATGATTAACATGATACTGACACTTTAGGATTTATATACATGCAGATAGAAGTTGATTGCTTGGTTTGCTTGCTTGATTGGATAATATGCTTGCATTATATTCTACATGATAATTTACATGGCTCACCATTAATGTATGTAGTTACACTTAGGACTACTTGACATAATTGACTTCCATGGTTTCTCAGAGTTTTCTTCAATGGATTGCAAATAAATGCTTTCTTAATTATTTATTTTATGAAATCTATAAAGTCACTATGGATATCACATTAGGTGCACATGACTTTCTCGGATCCCTCATACCAACTTTGGGTTTGAGATTAGTAAGAATGAGAGTCATGGAGATGACTAGGACCAGGCCCCAGAGTGGGAAGGTCATATGAGTCAGGCCCCAGATTGGGAAGACCAACATGGCACATAGCTCTAGGTTTAGAAGGTAGCCTAAGGTCCACTGTAGGGTCAAGACCTTAAGAGAGGGTATCCCAGAGGTTGAGTAAAAATAGGTTGAGAATTTTTGATGAAAATGTTAATTTTGTTTCTGTTACAATAATTGTTGTGAATATGTTATTACACCAAAATGTGGATATATTATTTCCCCAACATACCAGTATATCTTAATATACTGACTGTGTTTTTTATTTATGTTGTGTTAGGTACATGCAAAATATAAGATGTTCAAATACATGATAAACCAGATGATATGACATGAAGTCATGAATCTATGTAAGGAGGGTGAGCTAAAGACTTCTTGTATATGTATAGTTTAATGGTAAAAATTCATTTGACTCTTTAGAAGAGCATTTTGTAAACGTTATTTTAATGGAATTATTTTATATTTCATATTGTTTGGTAAAAATCTGGATCCCTGGGAAATTTTTTTGGAATGGCTCTCAACTTTAAGGCCTTTCTTAATTGAGGGTTTCCAAAAATTGAGGTCGTTACAACTTCTTTATTGATTACACTCATCTCTAAAAAGGACATGTCCTAGCAATTTTAGATACACTAATAAACATTTGAATACAATGGGGGTTGTTATGTGTGATAAACTGTTCTCTTGATTATTTGTGCTACTTCATGATGTTGTTGTTTGTGGCATTCTTCACCAAGCCATTCCCCATAACATTACATTTACTTCTATATTGTCACATCTTCTTTTCCACCAACATGTTGTGTGTATGGTTGGGACTTCTACAAATTCTTTTTTGATGACATTCCATGCCAATAAATGGTTCAATATTGTCATCATGCTAGCATCGTGAGGTAGTACTTGAGTTGGAAGGTAATTGAATATGTGAGGCTAGAGGTGTTAATTTTGTGGATAGAAGCTATCAATTTTGTCTTTTTGGTAGTGTTCAGCTTGACATGCTCCCACAAACTATTGTGAACCCTACATCTCTTTAATTTTGATTGGATTTTATGTTGCATTTGCTTGTGGAAGTTTGCTAAAATATTAATTAAAATCAAACATTTCCCAAAATTCGTCAAGCTTAAATATCATTTCTAGTTATTTCTTGTGTCTATTTGTTAGAATCCTTATTGTATTCTTAATATGGACCTTAGGACCATGATGGTAGTTAAAGACAAGGCTATCCTTAGGAAAAAAGAGTTTATGTGGTTTCACATCAAAAGTTACCAACAAAAAATGAAGTTTTGAATTATCTCCTTCGGTTCAATTTTTTCTATAATATCAACTAAGGAACATGAACGTTCTATGAATTATGTTTATAATTCTTTTGACTCTCATCATAACATATAGTGATATATCTTCTCCATATTAATCTCAAATCAAAATACCTATCAAATAATTATCTTTCTCATAATATGATTTTTTTTGGATGATTTTTATGGCATATATCGCAAGCTACCTTCTGCCCTTGAGCTTAAAAAGATTTAGATGACAAGTTTGTAATGAAATACTAAGGACATATGATATTATTCCCTTCAATGGTACATATAGAATATGATAAATAGAAAGCATGTTCCAACCCATGTTATTGCACACCAAAACCTCATATTAGTATCTATTGTAGTTGATATAAACTAGACGAGAAAGGAACTGCTCTCAGAAGGGCAAATACAATCACAAATCATTGTTAGTATGATGTAACAAGGTGTTTATGACATGTATTTCAGCAATTGCTTTGTGTATATTATATCATCTCACTCTCTTTTATTTCCACCTTGTGCACTTATAAACTGAGAGGCATCCACTTAAGTGTGAGTGGAGACAAAGGGTCATGTATCCCTCTTTAAAGACCATATACTATATGCAATTTGATATTTTAGAACTAGAATGTTTTCATTTATTTTGGCTTTGAATGGCATCTTTTGTGGAGTCCCAGTGTCTCACAACAAAGTTTTTCCTAAATTGTCTTGGAAGAGACATTGAGCCATGTAAAATATTTACTCCTCTAATAACCATCTAGTCTTTTTTCCATCTAGATTTACTAGTCAAATATTTGGTATGAGTCCTCTTATTTCTTTTAGTCCGTAGGAATTTTGTATTCCATATATTCGTTCATGTAAAAATGTCTAGTTGGTTGGCTACTTTATTAACTATGTTCATCTCTAAAATGGATCTATCCTATCAATTTCTAGATATACTAAGAAACATCTGAGTACAATGAGGGTTGTTGTGTGTGATGAACTATTCTCTTACTTGTTGTGTGTTGCTTCCTTCTGCTAAGTGCATCATTCTCCACCTTTCCATTACCCATAACATTACCATTACTTCTAAATTATAGTCTCTTCTTTTCCACCTATTGTTGTGTGTATGGTTGGGACATTCCAAAATATTTTTCGGTGACATTCCAAGGCCAATGAAGGTTCAACATTGTCCTCATGCAAGCATCATGAGGCAAGACATGAGTTATAAGGTAATTAAATCTAGGAAGCAAGACATGTGAAGCTCATGCACTCTGAATTATGTCTTCATTGCAGTTTTTAGTATGATGTGCCTTAACTCAAAGATATTTTGAACCTTACATCTCTTTAATTTTGATAGGGACACTATTTCCTTTTCCTACAAAAGTTTGATAAAATAATAATTATAAATCAAACATTTTCCAACATTAGTGAAGCCTAAATATCATTTCTTATTATTTCTTTTATTTCTTATTTCTATATATCTAAATCCTTACTGTATTCTAAATATGAATTTAGGACCATGATGATAGTCCAAAACAAATCAAGCCTTATTCCAAAAGAATTCATGTGGCTTCATGTTAAAAGTTCACAACAAAAGATGAAGTTTTGGATTACCTCTTTGGGTTCAGTTTCCCCTATAACACCAACTAAGGAACGTGAACCTTCTATAAACTATGATTCTAATTCTTTTGATTATGTCATCATAACCTATAGAGATATATTTTCTCCATATTAATCTTTAATGAATATACCAAAAGAGAATGATTATCTTTATCATGATATGACCCTTTTCGCTCATTCAAATGAGTTTTATGGCATATACCATAAGGTACCTTCTTCCCTTGAGCTTTGGAAACATTTGGATGATAGGTTTTCATGAAATATTATGGGCATAAAATATATGATTTTGTTCAACAATATGAATAAAATATGATAAATAGGAAGCATGTTCTAACCCACATTTCTTGCATAATAGAACATTGTCTCAACATCTATTGTAGTTGATATAAGCTTGAGGATTAGAACAAGTATACAATCACAACTCTAATTGAAAATCTCCCTCCTTCCTATAAGGATTTTGCTAAATCTCTTTGTCATAATTATCATAATAAGTGTATTGATTCTAGGTGTCAGTGAATTTGTTATGCATGTAGAAAACCTAGTTACCTTGACAATGTTGCAAAGACCATAAGTATAAAAGGAATAAAACTCACCACACCCTTAAGAATGCATGTATGACCATGAAATTTGTGGGATGTCGATGCATCCTCTTTTCAAAAAGTTACATTCCACCAATATTTATGTTCTTAATTCTTTCCTTTCTACTCATGATAATTGGTGGTTGAACTCTAGAGTGGTTTCTCACTTATTCTATGATTGTAATCATTCTTATACCTATGCAACAAAAAATTCCATGTGATCTATTGGGGATTTGTTGAATCTGTGAAGGACATTTGAGGTTGTGGACGTCTGGACTCAAATCTCCCATGTAGGAAAGTCCTTAGACTACAACCCATTTTATATGTTCCTACTTTCATGGAAAATCATTCTAGTGAGGTTTTTGTTATGTCATCTAGTTACACATCGTTGATCCAGTGGAACAAAGTTGTAATCTCTAGATTTTCTTCATAAATAGGTGTTGCTAAACTAGTGGAGTTTAGCAGAAATTAGTGTTTTTTTCTGTAATGGAACTCCTTATATCATAATAATTGCATTACCACTCTTTCTACGTCCATATCTTGTGATTTTTAGTATGCATGTTTAGGACATGTGAGAAAAAATACATTGAAGCATATGATTCCCGTGAACTTGATTCCTAAAACTCCTATACATGACGATATTACAAATATGTGTTAAAGAAAAATATCCTAGGAGTGTCTTAGATTCATAGAAAGAAATAAATATGCACTTAATCATGTTCATATTGATATGTGATCAAGATAGTTTTGTTACTCGTGATAGCATGCACTACTCTATAACATGTATCGATGAGTTTTCAATATATTTGTTCCTTCTATTTTTAAAACAAAAATAAGTGCAAATAAAAAGACATAGAATTTGTAAGTCACAAGAGGGGAATCCAACCGATATGAACCTTAAAAGAATTAGGTCTGCTAGAAGGATTTGAGTGTACCTCAAATGAACTTAAATAGTTTTGTGAGATGCATGCTCAAATTTATAAAACCACTTCCCCATACAGCCCACAGTCCTTGATGTAACCAAAAGAAAGAACAAAATATTCATCCATATGGTTAAAGAAACGTTAATCAAATTTGTTCTAGATTAAAGAATGCAGTGTTTCATACTATAAAAATATATTTTCTTTCAAAACTAGTTTTCCTAAACAAATTGGTGAAGTCCATTCAAATTTTGAACCTTCAAAATCAATCAAGATTTAACTCATATTACCAACATACTTTTACCTAAGCCATAAACCTTGAACGATGATGTGGTTAGGCCCTCAAGGGAACTTTATCAGGATAATATGTCTAGATTTACAATGAACTTTGGTCCCAAATTCTACATTTTTTTGTATAAGAAGACTTAAGATATAGAAACATTCCATGAAATCCATATATGTTGGTTTCTAGAAGGAACTTGTTGATAATAAAATTGAATCTATGATAAATAATCATGCTTCAATCCTAAAAAATCTTCCTCTATGTTGTAAAACTACTAGATGTAAATGGGTCTTTAGAATGAAGTTTAAGGTAGATGGTAACAATGATAAGTTTAGTGTCGGGCTAGTAGCAAAATGTTACAAAGAGCAAAGAGTTGATTATTTTGACACCTATTCTCTTGTAACTAATACTAACTACATCTATGTCCTTGTTGTATTGTCCACAAACTACAAGATTTAAATCCATCAAATACATATAAAGACTACTTCTATTAATGGTGATAGTAAGGAAGAGATCTATATGGATCAACATAAGGGTTTTGTGGTCCAAGGACAAGAAAATGACATTTTCATACTTTCAAAATTGTTGTATGGTCTAAAACGATCACCTAAGGAGTGGAATGACAAGTTTGATGAAATCACTTTATCTTATAGACATACAAAAGTTGAATCTTATAGATACATTTATTCTAAGTAGTTGATTTTGCATTTGTAGTAATGTGCTTTCATGTTGATAAGATATTGATTTTTGCATCAAAAGCTACAACAATTGTTGATATTAAATGTTTTCTTTCCAAGGTTTTTGATATAAAAAGTATGGAATTTTTGATGTTGTCTTTGTTATTAATATGATTAGATCTTTTTATGGTTATACTTTTAAACAGTCTCACTATGTTCCAGTTAGCACCCCATATGATCCTTCCATATTATTAAATATAAAGGTAATCCTTTGGTATTAAAGTGAATATGCCCAAGTAACTGGAGACTTGATGTACCTTGAAAACTTTTCCAGGACCTAATATTGCTTATGTTGTTAGTAGGCCATGTAGGTAAACTTGCTGTCCTAATACTGACCACTATAAGGCTTTAGTCTGAGTCATTAGGTATTTTAAATGTATCATGGGTTATGTTTTTGTTATAATAATTTCCCAGCTGTGTAATTAGATATAAAAATTCGAATTGGACTATATGATGAAACCAAGTCAATTAGTGGTTATATGTTTTGCCTTGGTGGTGATGAAGTTTTTTGGGAATCATTCAAGAAAACAATGCAAGATAGATGCACTATGGAGGCTGATTTTATCTCTTTAGATTTAGCTTGTTGTAAGTATGATTGTCTTAGAAATCTAGGTCTAGGTGTACATATAATTTCAAAACAATTTCCTCGTATGTCAATTCATTGTGATAGTAGGTTAGTCATATACAAAGATATTCATGGGTAACCAGTGATAGCTATATATGAGATTTAGGTATAAATAGGTGAGATACTTCATTGCTCATGGTGTTATATCAATATATTTTGTTAAACCAATAGAGAATATTGTTGGTTATCTCACAAAGAGTTAACCTAGAAAGCTAATATTTAGTTAGTTTATGGGTATGGGTCTTTTGTCCATGAGTTGAAAACCATAAATTTAACTCTATCAGCGTCAAAATTGGGGATCCATTGAGAAAGGTTGAAAGGGAAAAAAGGTGTGTGTGTGTTTGATGGATGCACAATCCTAGATTTTTACTTTAGACACTTCCCTATGGTGTTTTGTCCTTTGGTAATGTCCTAGTAGAGGAATTACTTTTCTCTAAGTGGGGTCAAGGGCATATGTTTGATAGGATCCAATATAGAACAGTACATCCTTGGGAGATCCCTACAATGTGAGTGCAACCCTAGATTGGGTTTTATATTAGTTGGGCATACGCCCTAGAATTCTCATGAAATAGATTTTGTGAAGGATATAATGTGCACATTGATACAAACCTATCCTTGTACCGTCACTAAATTTGTGTGGTTTATAGGTATATGACTCAGATAGTCTGGATCAATGCATAGTTCACCATATATCTTAGATTTAGGTAAACCATTGAAAGGTAAGGTTCAAAGCCACAACCAAACAATGTTGAAGAGCATAGTTTAGTCACCTTTTTACCTTTTCCAATTTTTTAGGTTCATGTACTATGTGGGGAAATTGTATTCTACAAGCACTATTTTGTGTGTTACATAACCTCTATGCCTCCTGTGAGGGATCCAGTTAAGTTTGACCAAAGACCAAAGGGTGTGTGCATCTCTACGGTGCATGAAAATTTACAGCGCATTGGGATTGCTTATGTATTGATATTTTCAAAATAAACACATGCAAATATTTTACATCTCGCATCACCATGTCTTGCCAAATAGAATTGAATTTGTTATGTTTCATGCCAGACTCAATTGAATTTAATTTTTTATTTTTTTTCTTTAAATGGCATTATAGTTGTCTCATGAGTCCCTCTATCACTAACAATTCCTTGCCATACTTTTCTTGAGAAAAAAATCCATGACCCATTTAAAATCATCAATTTCCTTGAATAACCATATAGCCTTTTACCTCCATGTTCACTATTTGTTTATTTGGTATGAGTCTCCTTATTTATGTATGTACTTAGCTAATCACAAACCATCTTTTCTTTGAGGAAAAAATGGCTAGTTGGTTGGCTTATTAGTTTCCTACATCCATCCACAAAACGAGATAATCTTGGTGATTTGTAGATGCACCAAAACAATCTAAAATAGTGAGAATTATTGTTTATGATAAATTGTTCTCTTGATTATTGTGTGCTACTTCCTACTACTATGTGTGGCTTTATCCTCTTTGCCATTCTTGAAAACATCACCACTACTTACAGCTCGTCCTCTCCTCTCCTTAACCTACTATTGTTCATATGGTGTGAAATTATATGGATTGTTTTCCAGTGATGTTTGAGGTCCAACATATGGTAAAAATTGTCCTCTTTCTAGCACTAGGAGTTAGTACCAAAATTGTGTAGTGATTGAATATAATTGGACAAATGCCCAGAAGCTCATGCATAGGAACGATCAATTTTATCTTTATGACATTGTTTTTTCGACACGCCTTCACCAACATTCGTTTCTAAATCTAAAATTGTTGTTCTTTAATTTCAATTGGATAATCTATAGATTTTCCTGGGAATATATGAAAATTAGTAATTAGAAATCAAATATTTTCCAACATTGAAAAGAATTATAACTTGACAAATAATATTCTTAATATAATCAATACTAAACAAGGGCTCGTATGCATGTCCATAGTATGCATAATGTTGCAAAGTGACAAAAATTTATCTATGTATCTATTAGTTTCTCTATACTTTTAACATATTATTAGATCTACTCTTGAAAAACATCTCTTGTGATTATAGTATTCAATTTACATTCATGGTTGATGTTGATGATTTCTTAATATCAGAAACCATAAGAGTGAATATTGTATTATCGATAATTTTAAATCCATAGTTTTATGCAAAAATCAATCATTGTATGATTTCTCAACAATTCAAGTTTAAATACTAACCACATACTAGTTATTAAAGGTAATTTAATAATAAACATCATGTTATGATCTTTAGAAGTTACTTCAATGGTGCTTTCATTTATTTTCTTTTTATATGAGGCATTTGATTTAACCCAAGGTAGGAGATTTTTGAAATAATGACCATATAACATACCAACCAAATGACAAAGAGATCAAAGAAGAGCATAACATTAGTTACTGATATCAGAATGAGATATATGTAAGAACTTTTCAAAGTAAAAGTAGTGTCCCACCATAGGATCAACTAGGTGCATAAATTTTTCTCACATGATAGAACATTCTCTAATTTGAGACACACATTTTTTCCTAGACGAAATTTGACCACATATTTTTTGCCTAGAGAGGAACATTAATAACAACTTTTGGGAAATATACAAGTGAGATACATAGTAAAATTAAAACCTTCTATGTTTAGTAGAGAAAAATCTCATCAATAATGATGTATCATGAAGGAGGGATGTGAGAAATATCTCATAGCAGAGTAGATCTAATGATTTTACTTACGCTAGGTGATGTGTTCCAATCTAAATGATGCACATATGGTCGTTGATGACATCCTCCCAATGCAATTGTATAACATATGCAACTCTACATAGTTCTCATGAATGAGAATGAACTCATCGATTCACTAGTTTTGCTAGTGGGAAAGGAACATACTTTTGGTTGGCAATGTGATAGTGTTTCACTCTTTATCCTTCTCTATTTTTATCTTGTGGTAATGAAGAGTAGGTTTCAAATAAAAGAGACCATGTGAAACCCGGGTCATCATTCTCCTTTATGTAGGAGAGGCAGAAAGAGGTTTCTCAAAACGAAAAACACAAAAAGGCAACTGTTGTTGCAATTAAACTATGACTAGTGGACAAACTACTCGATAAATTGTCTTGACCTATTGATAGACTAGTTAGGATCAGAATGTTCTAGAATCGATCAACACTTAACTAATCTGATCCTTTTAAATATTGGACTTCTGAATTGATCGTTTGGTTGATATTGTCTAATCCATCAACCATACTCTCCAATCAACCATTTGGGATGATCTCACCTCAGATGACCAACTGGATTTTCTATTTGATTTACCAATATGTCCACCCAATTTATGGGACCTTCCAATCGAGTGATTAGGCTTCTATGATTGTAGTTGATATACCCGTATGTCCAATCAATTGATTGGACTTTCTAATGGGGTGATTAGGTTTCTATACATTCTATCATTGTTCTTATTGATTACTTTTACTTTTTAGTATCCAATTTAACTTGTCTCTAAGATTATACTCATCTTCCATATGTATCATGTGTGTGACCCTATGGGCTCCACTCTACATTGGCAGTGATGTCTATAATCATATAATGAGTTCATAAATAATGACTAGTAATTAGGAAAACTTCATTGATACAAAAGTAATTGGATGTGTTGGTAAAGAACTTCAACCTAGTGTTGTGGTCAGTGTTACAATGATCATTATCCCTTTTTCTTAGATATCCAAATTGAATCTCAGGAATGAAAACATCATCCTCATAGTGTTCAATCCATGTTTCTTGATCCAGAGTAGACTGTTGAGGAACGCATGAGTTGCATTTTCACTTACATGAGCATTCCCATGCATTTTATAGTCTCACTTATAAAGTGCCTAGGATATCACTCCAATAGTAGGAATAAATTTCATCCACATCTACATCAGTCACAATGATCCAAAAGTGACAAAAATTCACCATAGAACTACTTGTATGGAAACCATTGTTCAAGTGCATGTTGACTTTGTTAAAGTACACCTACAACATGTGATTTTTGTAGTGACATCGGGTCTAAGGACTGTAGTCATCACTATTACAATGAGATATGACTTTAACTACCATTCTAGGTTTCTCTGTATCATACTCAAGTTGGGTTTGTCTGGTGAAATTATTCTTAATAAGTAACTATGTGTAACATCCCTGACCTGGGTTATGAACTAACCCTAGGTTTTTTTCCTAAATATGTAATTAAATCCTTGTGATTAACTTTGGGCATGTAATTAAGTTCCTCAGAAACATATATTTCAATTTTGCTCCTTTATAGATTCAGTTGTAGCATTGTTTTGTAATACAGGGATCTATGTGCAAATTACCCAGTTAAGGGATTAACATGAAAATTGCACATGTTGAGAAGTTCCTCTGATGTTGAGACATCATGAGGATGTTTATGATGAAGTTGAGGGATTTCCCAAGCTTGAGCACCAAGGTGCAGCTGTGGAAGCAACCCCTGTACTTGAAAACCCTAAATTGGTGTAAAGTGCAATTTACCCAATTTGAGGGGTGCAACTTGTAAAATAAATCATCTAA
This sequence comes from Alisma plantago-aquatica, assembly GCA_963693085.1. Taxonomy (NCBI): domain Eukaryota; kingdom Viridiplantae; phylum Streptophyta; class Magnoliopsida; order Alismatales; family Alismataceae; genus Alisma; species Alisma plantago-aquatica. The sequence goes on along the minus strand of OY856409.1, from coordinate 526,018,472 downwards.
AATATCTTTTATAACTTTTGTCATCATTTAGAGTAGAAATGATGAAGAGGGCACTTCATTTGAATAATCATATAATAAAGAACACCTTTGTGATTGAATAATCAAGGGGTATGTATAATAGCCCTTTTATGTGTATGCTTTAGTGATGGGTTGATCCTCTTTGCCTTCAATTCTTGACCTTAGAAGGAGTTTGTCCTTAGAAATAAGGGGTAGGTACGAGCAAAGAAGAAAGGAAGGACTTAGATGAGAAATGGGATAAAGTAGAAGCTTTATGGAGAAATTTTCACCCAAAATATAAATACCACTTCCTTTGCAAGCAAAGGAACGTTTATTTCATTCCCTCACTAATCCCCCTTGCTCAAACCGACTAAGGCAGATCTCTGGAGCATAAGAGAACGACCAAGGAGTTCAAGGTAAGTTTGGATCATCCCTTTTTCTTGAATTCATGGAGGAAACTCGATTTCAAGGTTGAATTCATGGCTAGCTCACCTAGCTTTATCTTTCTAGCCATTCCTTCCCAACTTTTCCTTGGAGAATTCACCTTGGCCGACCTGTGGAGCTCAAAGACGCCATTAAAGACCTGAATATTGGAAGCTTGGAGCTCAAGGAACAACCTTTAGGCGGGTTTTATAACTCTAAACCTTATGCTTTGATTATACATCTTTTTCTATGCATATAGTTGCTAGTTCTTCTTCTTCCCTATCTTCCCTTGCATCCTTGCAAGCAAAATCGTGAATAACTGCTACTGTTCTTGAGGTAGAAGATAAGGGCGTTAATTCCTATTCTTATCTACGGATTTCCACTTTACCAAACGGTCATAACCAATTGCCCATGCGGTTTGCACAACCGTTTGGTGGGCAAACGGTTTCAGGATCGCATGGAGGCAAACGGTCTTCAAGACCGTTTGGCCCAGTTGACCAAGCGACGACCATATGAGAATCCTGTTCCTAATTATGTAGGCTGATCACCCACAAAAATTGAGGGGTTAACTCCAAAGGAATCGTGAGATATAATCAAATCAATTAGCAAATCCAATTGAATTAAGTTCTGATTTTCAATCTATTTAATTTGCCCTTTTTGGGAAAACGGTCTCAAGACCGTTTAAGATGGTTGACCAAGCGTTGACCGTTTGGTATTACTGTTAATATTAATGTTGATTAATGACTCACCAAATTTGATGGCTTAATTCCAAACGAGTCATGAGTTGAAGGCTAATCAATAGGGCAAACCCTAATTGAAATCAGTGCTGAAATTCTAATGAGTTAATTAGTGATTTTGGGTTGATTAGCCCAAACGGTCTCAAGATCGTTTGGGGAATCATCTAAACGGTCTCAAGACCGTTTGGGGATCACCCAAGACCGTTTAGAGGTCTGGGGTCAAGTAAAGTTGACCAATTAAAGGTCCAAAGGTACCAAATCATATTGCAATTAAGTATTGATGTGATGATCAACTCAATAGATCAAACCTTGATGAATTTTCACTAGAGTCCAAAGATTGGATGGGCAAACGGTCTCAAGACCGTTTGGAACTCATCCAAACGGTCTCCAGACCGTTTGGGGTAAACCCAAGACAGTTTGGAGGTCTAGGGTTAAGGTAATTTGATCAATTGAGAGCCCAATTACAATGGGTTATTGAAATAATCAAATTGCTGATTTGTGACTTAATTAAGGTTCAACCCCTATCAAATCAACTTAGATTTTGATGAATTCTTGGGAAAAAGGCTCAAGACCGTTTGGAGGTTATCCAAACGATCCCAAGACCGTTTGGGCCAAGTTTGAGCCCGATTGGAGGTCAATTGATGGGATCAACTTCGATTTGATTCACATTGTTGAGTGTTGATGGTTGAATGTTTATAGACTTTAATTGAACCAACTCCAACCCTAATTGGATATCAATTGAGGGTCAATTGAGTGACCAATTAGTTAAGGATAACCCTAGTTGTCTCAATTGATAAGTGTCTAACAAGGATTTGGCCAATTGAAGGCTTCAATATAGAAAACCCCAATCGTTTATAACCTTTAATCCATTTTTGAGGTCCAAACGGTTTGAGCCCATCTGGACCAAACGGTCTCAAGACCGTTTGGATCCAAACGGTCTCAAGACCATTTGAGGCCAAACGGTCTCAAGACAGTTTGGGGCCAAACGGTCTCAAGACCGTTTGGGCTCAAATGATCTCAAGGTCGTTTGGACCAATCGATCTCAAGATCATTTAAGATCAAACGGTTTCAAACCGCATAAGCTTCAAATGGTTTGAAAGTCAACTCTCCCCAAACGGTCAACACACCCAAACGGTCTCAAGACCGTTTGGTGGTTGAAGGTTGAAACCGTTTGAAGGTTTTCAAGGTTGTTTATACTTAATCACTTGAAGTTGTAATTGGTTCAATGGTGATCTAATCTAAACCCTAATGGTAGCTTAGAACATTAAGGGACTAAGTGATTAATGAATTGACCCATGATGACGATCAATGGGTAATTTACCAAAATACCCTTGAAGGGTTCAATTGAGTAATACCTTGTTCTAATCAAACCCTAATCACATGATAGTGGTGATTTTGCTTATGATAGTCAATAAGGATTTAACCCAACCTAATCTAGAGTGATGTAATCATCACCTATGAGCAAGAGGAGAGAGAAAATCCCAATTATGGTTGAAATCCAAGTAAAATACCTTCAATATATATATGAATGTGCATGATTAGGGTATGATCCACCTATGTGAGATCATGGAAACCCTAATTATGATAATTAGTGAATCTTAACCTAACTTGAGGGCATTAATGATGATGATTTTATACATGATGATGCTATGAGCTCAATTCACCATAATGTGAATAATAAACCCTAATTCTAGGGTGATGGCATGTAATGTGAATAGTAAACCCTAATTGATGAGAATCAGGGAACTTAGCTCTTATGGCAAGAGTGGAAAGTATAATGCTTGATTTGAATTGCTTTTATCAGTTGAATTAACCTTGCAGGTGTTGATATGAAGATGATCATATCCAGGTATGGATGATGATGCTATATTCATTGAAAGCATGTTGTTAGCTTTATGAATAGTAAAATATCTTGATGCCTTGTCAATGGCAACCTATGAATTAAATGGGCTGTGAGAGCCATAATTACCATCAAGGTCATGCTTTAGAGATGACTTTGGATGAATGTATTGAGATATGATGATTGATGAGAGTTATGCTTGTTACATTTAGTATTCTCATTTCATAGCTGTTATGTTAATGTTATTGTTTGAAGAACAATGTATGATGTTAAAAGAATACTGAATGTACCTAACTAATCAAGTGTAATGTAGAGCCCTGATCATAGATCCAGCATTGTCAGAGATCAAATGATGGTGAAACAGGTTTTCCTAAGGGAACTCCTGGATCACATACTTTTGAGTATGTGGGGTATATGGATGTGTAGAACCTTACATCCTAGTGTAGGTGTTTGATTTAGATGTGTAATCCATCAATCCTTCACTACAATCCCATACCGTATCAGTGGATGGTAAACATGAAACCTCCTAATGACGAAGAAAGCACAGATATCCGTATCAGTGGAAGATAAACATGAAATCTCCTGATGACGAAGAGAGTACAGAACGCCACTATAACTCTAAAATAGCGAAGGACCAGATTACCCTGGTAAGCTATTATAGTAGAGGCACGAGATGTCCTACAAGTAATCCTCTTACTGACTGAGGAAGGTGAAGGTCATGAGAATCCGGCTCTTTCGATGACCTAGTATGATACCAAGGCACTTAGTAGTGATTGGTTGGAGTATGAGTGGTAAACCTCATCTCCACAGGGCATAAAAGTAATGTTTGAAAAACATAATCCACAATGTAACACACCTGTTAGAGATAACTACGAGTTGATTGATTGATGTTACACTGTATAGTGCAAATGTCTTCATATTTCATAACTGTTGAACTCATGCTTACTATTATATCTGATGTTGAATACTGTGATTCTTTTACTGTTTAAGTTATTCTTTGAGGTGCTATAATAAAGCTTCTGGCGGAGAGTTATAACTCTCGCTGGGACAATTATGTAAAATTTTCTCACCCCGTAGACTTCAACTTTTTAGGTGGACGTCGAGGACGGAGGAACAGGTCTACAGGTGACCAGTCCCAGCAGCAGCAGCACCAGGGGCAGCAGTAAAATCTCAGGTGGAGATTTAGCCTGCCATGTGGTGTAGTTAGAGTCAGTCCTATGTGTCCTTTGTACTCTCAGGTCTTGGAGTCTTTTGGTCTGAGATTTTGGTTTTGAGTTCTTGAGATTTTGTATCATGTTGTATATAATTACTCAAGAAGTAATTATCTGAGATGTAAACAGTTTATCTCCTTTTATGAAGGGAGTTTTATGGTTTCAATGCTTTATCTCAAAAAGTTTTAATTTCCGCTGACTTTTGGTATTCCGCTGCTAATCGAATCGCTTCCTCTACGTTTAAATCGTGTTTATATCGTGGTTTGGAGATCAGAGCCCACAATTAAGTGGTATCAGCGCATCTTGGTTCGCTGAGTCTACAGAGGCATAGGACTTAGGATGTCGAGTCTATCCTTAGTATCTCTTCCTTATCTAATAGAATCTTCTGCTCCTTAGGAGAAGAAGATACATAAGGATGGCAGAGCCACATGATGAGTACGTGGCAGAGAGTAGTGATAGTGCACCTCGAGGCGGTGCAAGGGTTCCCGAAATAGAACAGCCTGCACCTGAACCACCCCAGTTTGACCCAGCTGATATGGGTAACCCAGTAGTTTAGACGATGTTTGGGCAGTTTATGACTGCCATGACACACATAACTGACAAGATGCCCATGCCTGCACCTAGGGCACCTACCCAACCTGAAGGACAAGGTATCGGTAAGACGTTCGAGCGACTTCGTCGTGTCAGAGCTACCGAGTACTTTGGGACTGCCGACCCCGCAAATGCTGATCTGTGGTTAACATAGTTGGAGAAGGCTTTCAGGATTCTTAATATCCCAGAGGCTGAGAAGGTTAGACATGTTGTCTATCTTCTCAAAGGCAGTGCTGGTCACTGGTGGAACATGGAAGAGCAGAAGAGACCTGGGATAGAGTCCTCGTGGGAAGAGTTTCGTCGGGAATTTATCAATAGATATTTTTCCAAAGACCTTCCTAGATGAGAAGATCTCTCAGTTTGAGAGATTGAGGCAGGGCATGATGAACATTAGCGAGTATGAAGCTAAGTTCATGGAGTTGCTACGGTTCTGTCCGCACATGGCTGCCACAGAAGAGGAAAGAATCAGGAGATTCGAGAAGGGTTTGAATGCTGATATATCAACCCATGTGTATGCCTTAGAAAACCGAGAGAGATTCTCTACCTTCTTTGAGTCAGTCCGAAAGATAGAGAGATTTGTGGTTGAGAAGAGGCAAACCCAGAAAAGATATCCACAGTTCCAGGGTTCTTCATCTAGGGATTTCAAGAAACCGAGATTCTCTGTACCTAACCCTCCACCACCCAGATCAAGTTCCCAAACTCAGTGGTCACCAAGTAGAGGCAGGGGACGAAGCCTACCTCAATAAGAGACTCACAGTTCTGCATCAATGTCAGTTACTGGACCACCAAGACCACAACAACTAGAAAGAAGTTGCTACAACTGTGGGAAGGTGGGACACTTGATGAAGGACTGCCGATCTAGGCCTGTCAGTGTGACACAACCTCAGAGGCAGAGTCAACAGTGATCTCAGAGAAGGCAATCTCAAGGAGCATCTCGAGGACGTGGACAAGCGTCTCAAGCTGGATCATCAGCACCACCTCAACACCAGGCGACAACAAGGTTCTATGCTATGAACCCACCTGATGCAGTGGTCAATCCACGGGTAGTGGCAGGTCAGATGGAACTTTTATATTCTGATATGTCTACATCATGTGTTGTATGTGTTCTGATTGACCCGGGTGCTACGCACTCTTTTATCACTCGGAGAGTGATTCGTAACTGCAATATGACGATTAGTCATAGGGAAGATAGTTTGTTGTTGGAGACTCCGTTGAGTGGGTCTGCCGTTTTGTAGGAGGTATGTTCTCCCTGCATCCTCTTCTTTTCTGATCATCACATTCAAGTGGACCTTATACCACTTGATATGCAAGGATATGATATAATCCTCGGGATGGATACCTTAGAAAGTTCCAATCCTGCTGAAGTTCCCATAGTCAGGGAATTCGAGGATGTGTTTCCTAAAGAACTTCCAGGTATACCACCACCTCGGGAGATTGATTTTGAGATCAATTTGGTCCCAGACACAAAACCTATAGCCCAGACACCATATAGGATGGCGCCTGCTGAGATGGAAGAACTCAAGAAACAGCTTCAAGAGTTACTTGGGAAAGGTTTTATCCGACCAAGCACTTCACCATGGGGTTCTCCGGTTTTGTTTGTTAGAAAGAAAGATGGGTCAATGCGGTTGTGCATTGATTATAGACAACTCAATAAAGTAACGATAAAGAATAAGTACCGTCTGCCGAGGATTGATGATCTCTTTGACCAGTTGCATGGTGCAACCATTTTCTCAAAGATAGACCTGAGGTCTGGATATCATCAACTCCGTATTAAGGATAGTGACATATCCAAGTCTGCTTTAGGACAAGATATGGTCACTATGAGTTCACGGTTATGTCGTTTGGACTAACCAATGCACCAGCTGCATTCATGGAACTCATGAATAGAGTTTTTCGACCCTTCCTTGATCAGTGTGTTGTCGTCTTCATAGATGACATTCTGATCTATAGTAAGGATGCTCAGCAGCATGAGCAGCATCTTCGCCAAGCTTTGACCTTGCTAAGAGAACATAAGCTGTATGCTAAGTTTAGCAAGTGTGAGTTCTAGCTGCCAGAGGTATCTTTTCTTGGACATGTGATATCTGCCTCGGGAATTCGTGTTGACCCTACAAAGGTAGAATCTGTTCTACAGTGGGAACAACCGAAGACGCCGACAGAGATTCGAAGCTTCTTTGGGTTAGCAGGCTATTATTGAAGGTTCATTAAGAATTCAGTTCCATAGCCTTACCCTTGACTAAGTTGACCTGGAAAGATGTTCCTTTTGTTTGGAGTGATAAGTGTCAGCAATCCTTCCAACTGTTGAAGGAGAAGTTGACAAGTGCACCCATACTTGTGCTACCTGAGCAAGGAAAAGGATATATAGTTTTCTATGATGCTTCTAAGAATGGACTAGGGTGTGTGTTGATGCAGGATAAACAAGTAATTTCTTTTTCTTCCCGACAGCTTAAGAAGCACGAGGAGAATTATCCAACACACGATCTAGAGTTAGCTGTCATGGTTCATGCATTGAAAATCTGGAGGCATTATCTCTACGGAGAGACATTCCAGATTTTCACAGATCACAAGAACCTTAAGTATATCTTCTCTCAGCATGAGCTTAACATGAGGCAACGTCGCTGGATGGAGTTAATCAAGGACTACGATTGTACGATTGATTACCATCCGGGAAAGGCTAATGTGGTTGTTGATGCCTTGAGTAGGAAATCAGCAACATCAACCATGGAAAGGGCACAACTAAACTCTTTGGTATGCTCTAGAAGAGATATGCTTATCTCTTTGAGACAAGACAATGTGCAATTGAAGGTGTCATTGTTAGCCGGGTTGTTAGCTGAGATGCACATTAAACCTACCCTTAGAGAGCAGATTAAGGAAGCACAGCAAGGTGATACTGTAGTTCAGCAGATTAGATCGGAGTATGGTAGTGAGAAATGAGATGGTTTCCATGACTTAGATGATCAAATAGCATGTTATCATGGGAGGATGATAGTGTCGGACGTGGACAACTTGAGGAAGTTAGTCCTGGAAGAAGCTCATTCTTCGATGTATGCCATGCATCCAGGGAGCACCAAGATGTATCGAAACCTGAAAGATATGTATTGGTGGCCTGGAATGAAGAAGGATATTTCAGAGTTTGTTCTGAGGTGTCCTGTGTGTCAGCAAGTTAAAGCTGAACACCAGAAGCCTGTAGGAACAATGCAACCTTTACCGATACCACAGTGGAAGTGGGACCATGTTACCATGGACTTTGTTGTTGGCCTACCCAGGACAAGCAAAGGACATGATTCCATTTGGGTAGTTGTAGATAGGTTGACTAAGACAGCACATTTCTTACCTGTAAAAACAACCTATTCTGCTGAAAGGTTATCACAGTTGTATGTTCAAGAGATAGTGCATTTGCACGGAGTTCCTATCACTATAGTTTCTGACAGAGGTCCCCAGTTTACAAGTCATTTTTGGGAATGACTTCATAATGCTTTAGGCACCCAGTTAACGTTTAGTACGGCCTTTCATCCACAGACTGATTGACAGTCAGAAAGGACCATACAGACCTTGGAAGACCTGTTGAGAACATGTGTTCTCCAGTTTACCGGAAGTTGGGATCTACACCTAAGCTTGATAGAGTTTGCCTATAACAATAGCTATCAGCATAGTATTGATATGGCACCTTATGAAGCCTTGTATGGTAGACGTTGTAGATCACCCTTGTGTTGGTATGAGACTGGTGAGCATCATTTGTTAGGACCTGATCTTGTGCAGCAAACTACAGAAAAGATTAAGGTAATACAACAACAGATTAAGACTGCACAAGATAGGCAGAAATCTTATGCTGACAAGCGTCGTAGACCCTTAGAGTTCCAGGTCGGAGACAGAGTGTATCTCAAAGTCTCGCCTTGGAAAGGAGTCCTTCGTTTTGGAAAGAAAGGGAAGTTAGCTCCTAGATTTATGGGGCCTTATCCAATCATTGAACGGATTGAAAAAGTAGCCTATAAACTAGAGCTGCCACCAGAGTTACAGAGGTTACATCCTGTGTTTCACATATCTATGCTAAAGAAATGTCACCCAGACACTGAGTCAGTTCTACAACCTATGGAGGTAGAATTGAATGATGATATATCTTATGAGGAAGGACCAGTGTCAATCCTTGATAGCAGAATTAAAAAGTTAAAGAAGAAAGATTTAAGCCTTGTGAAAGTCCTCTGGAACCACTGTGGTGTTGAAGAAGACACTTGGGAACTAGAGGATGAGATGAGAAGGAAATACCCTACCCTTTTCTCTTAATACGTTTTATCGATTTCGGGGACGAAATCCTTGTAAGGGGTGGATAATTTGTAACATCCCTGACCTGGGTTATGAACTAACCCTAGGTGTTTTGCCTAAATATGTAATTAAATCCTTGTGATTAACTTTGGGCATGTAATTAAGTTCCCCAGAAACATATATTTCAATTTTGCTCCTTTATATATAAAGTTGTAGCATTGTTTTGTAATACAGGGATCTATGTGCAAATTAACCAGTTAAGGGATTAACTTGCAAATTGCACATGTTGAGAAGTTCCTCTGATGTTGAGACATCATGAGGATGTTTATGATGAAGTTGAGGGATTTCCCAAGCTTGAGCACCAAGGTGCAGCTGTGGAAGCAACCCATGTACTTGAAAACCCTAAATTGGTGTAAAGTGCAATTTACCCAATTTAAGGGGTGCAACTTGTAAAATACATCATCTAAAATATCTTTTATAACTTTTGTCATCATTTAGAGTAGAAATGATGAAGAGGGCACTTCATTTGAATAATCATATAATAAAGAACACCTTTGTGATTGAATAATCAAGGTGTATGTATAATAGCCCTTTTATGTGTATGCTTTAGTGATGGGTTGATCCTCTTTGCCTTCAATTCTTGACCTTAGAAGGAGTTTGTCCTTAGAAATAATGGGTAGGGACGAGCAAAGAAGAAAGGAAGGACTTAGATGAGAAATGGGATAAAGTAGAAGCTTTATGGAGAAATTTTCACCCAAAATATAAATACCACTTCCTTTGCAAGCAAAGGAACGTTTCTTTCATTCCCTCACTAATCCCCCTTGCTCAAACTGACTAAGGCAGAGCTCTGGAGCATAGGAGAACGACCAGGGAGTTCAAGGTAAGTTTGGATCATCCCTTTTGCTTGAATTCATGGAGGAAACTCGATTTCAAGGTTGAATTCATGGCTAGCTCACCTAGCTTTATCTTTCTAGCCATTCCTTCTCAACTTTTCCTTGGAGAATTCACCTTGGACGACCTGTGGAGCTCAAAGACGCCATTAAAGACCTGAAGCTTGGAAGCTTGGAGCTCAAGGAACAATCTTTAGGCGGGTTTTATAACTCTAAACCTTATGCTTTGATTATACATCTTTTTCTATGCATATAGTTGCTAGTTCTTCTTCTTCCCTATCTTCCCTTGCATCCTTTCAAGAAAAATAGTGAAGAACTGCTACTGTTCTTGAGGTAGAAGATAAGGGCATTAAATCCTATGCTTATCTACGGATTTCCACTTTACTAAACGGTCCTAACCAAATGCCCATGCGGTTTGCACAACCGTTTGGTTGGCAAACGGTTTCAGGATCGCATGGAGGCAAACGGTCTTCAATACCGTTTGGCCCAGTTGACCAAGCGACGACCATATGAGAATCCTGTTCCTAATTATGTAGGCTGATCACCCACAAAAATTGAGGGGTTAACTTCAAAGGAATTGTGAGATATAAGCAAATCAATTAGCAAATCCAATTGAATTAAGTTCTGATTTTCAATCTATTTAATTTGCCCTTTTTGGGAAAACGGTCTCAAGACCATTTAAGATGGTTGACCAAGCATTGACCGTTTGGGATTACTGTTCATAATAATGTTGATTAATGACTCACCAAATTTGATGGCTTAATTCCAAACGAGTCATGAGTTGAAGGCTAATCAATAGGGCAAACCCTAATTGAAATCAGTGCTGAAATTCCAATGAGTTAATTAGTGATTTTGGGTTGATTAGCCCAAACGGTCTCAAGACCGTTTGGGGATCACCCAAGACCGTTTAGAGGTCTGGGGTCAAGTATAGTTGACCAATTAAAGGTCCAAAGGTACCAAATCATATTGCAATTAAGTATTGATGTGATGATCAACTCAATAGATCAAACCTTGATGAATTTTCACTAGAGTCCAAATATTGGATGGGCAAACGGTCTCAAGACCGTTTGGAACTCATCCAAACGGTCTCAAGACCGTTTGGTGTCAACCCAAGACAGTTTGGAGGTCTAGGGCGAAGGTAATTTGATCAATTGAGAGCCCAATTACAATGGGTTATTGAAATAATCAAATTGCTGATTTGTGACTTAATTAAGGTTCAACCCCTATAAAATCAACTTAGATTTTGATGAATTCTTGGGCAAACGGTCTCAAGACCGTTTGGAGGTTATCCAAATGATCCCAAGACCGTTTGGGCCAAGTTTGATCCCGATTGGAGGTCAATTGATGGGATCAACTTCGATTTGATTCACATTGTTGAGTGTTGATGGTTGAATGTTTATAGACCTTAATTGAACCAACTCCAACCCTAATTGGATATCAATTGAGGGTCAATTGAGTGACCAATTGGTTAAGGATAACCCTAATTGTCTCAATTGATAAGTGGCTAACAAGGATTTGGCCAATTGAAGGCTTCAATATAGAAAACCCCAATCGTTTATAACCTTTAATCCACTTTTGAGGTCCAAACGGTTTGAGCCCATCTGGACCAAACGGTCTCAAGACCGTTTGGATCCAAACGGTCTCAAGACCGTTTGAGGCCAAACGGTCTCAAGACTGTTTGGGGCCAAACGGTCTCAAGACCGTTTGGGCTCAAACGATCTCAAGGTCGTTTGGACCAATCGATCTCAAGATCGTTTAAGATCAAACGGTTTCAAACCGCATAAGCTTCAAACGGTTTGAAAGTCAACTCTCCCCAAATGGTCAACACACCCAAACGGTCTCAATACCGTTTGAGACCAAACGGTCTCAAGATCGTTTGAGGTCAAACAGTCTCAAGACCGTTTGAGACCAAACGGTCTCAAGACCGTTTGGTGGTTAAAGGTTGAAACCGTTTGAAGGTTTTCAAGGTTGTTTATACTTAATGACTTGAAGTTGTAATTGGTTCAATGATGATCTAATCTAAACCCTAATGGTAGATTAGAACATTAAGGGACTAAGTGATTAATGAATTGACCCATGATGACGATCAATGGGTAATTTACCAAAATACCCTTGAAGGGTTCAATTGAGTAATACCTTATTCTAATCAAACCCTAATCACATGATAGTGGTGATTTGGCTTATGATAGTCAATAAGGATTTAACCCAACCTAATCTAGAGTGATGTAATCATCACCTATGAGAAAGAGGAGAGAGAAAATCCCAATTATGGTTGAAATCCAAGTAAAATACCTTCAATATATATATGAATGTGCATGATTAGGGTATGATCCACCTATGTAAGATCATGGAAACCCTAATTATGATAATTAGTTAATCTTAACCTAACTTGAGGGCATTAATGATGATGATTTTATACATGATTATGCTATGAGCTCAATTCACCATAATGTGAATAATAAACCCTAATTCTAGGGTGATGGCATGTAATGTGAATAGTAAACCCTAATTGATGAGAATCAGGGAACTTAGCTCTTATGGCAAGAGTGGAAAGTATAATTCTTGATTTGAATTGCTTTTATCAGTTGAATTAACCTTGCAGGTTCTGATATGAAGATGATCATATCCAGGTATGGATGATGATGCTATATTCATTGAAAGCATGTTGTTAGCTTTATGAATAGTAAAATATCTTGATGCCTTGTCAATGGCAACCTATGAATTAAATGGGTTGTGAGAGCCATAATTACCATCAAGGTCATGCTTTAGAGATGACTTGTGATGCATGTATTGAGATATGATGATTGATGAGAGTTAGGATTGTTACATTTAGTATTCTCATTTCATAGCTGTTATGCTAATGTTATTGTTTGAAGAACAATGTATGATGTTAAAAGAATACTGAATGTACCTAACTAATCAAGTGTAATGTAGAGCCCTGATCATAGATCCAGCATTGTTAGAGATCAAATGATGGTGAAATAGGTTTTCCTAAGGGAACTCCTGGATCACATACTTTTGAGTATGTGGGGTATATGGAAGTGTAGAATCTTACATCCTAGTGTAGGTGTTTGATGTAGATGTGTAATCTGTCAATCCTTCACTACAATCCCATACCGTATCAGTGGATGGTAAACATGAAACCTCCTAATGATGAAGAAAGCACAGATATCCGTATCAGTGGAAGATAAACATGAAATCTCCTGATGACGAAGAGAGTACAGAACGCCACTGTAACTCTAAAATAGCGAAGGACCAGATTACCTTGGTAAGCTATTATAGTAGAGGCACGAGATGTCCTACAAGTAATCCTCTTACTGACTGAGGAAGGTGAAGGTCATGAGAATCTGGCTCTTTCGATGACCTAGTATGATACCAAGGCACTTAGTAATGATTGGTTGGAGTATGAGTGGTAAACCTCATCTCCACAGGGCATAAAAGTAATGTTTGAAAAACATAATCCACAATGTAACACACCTGTTAGAGATAACTACGAGTTGATTGATTGATGTTACACTGTATAGTGCAAATGTCTTCATATTTCATAACTATTGAACTCATGCTTACTATTATATCTGATGTTGAATACTGTAAAGCTTTTACTGTTTAAGTTATTCTTTGAGGTGCTATAATAAAGCTTCTGGCGGAGAGTTATAACTCTCTCTGGGACAATTATGTAAAATTGTCTCACCCCGTAGACTTCAACTTTTTAGGTGGACGTCAAGGACGGAGGAACAGGTCTACAGGTGACTAGTCCCAGCAGCAGCAGCACCAGGGGCAGCAGTAAAATCTCAGGTGGAGATTTAGCCTGCCATGTGGTGTAGTTAGAGTCAGTCCTATGTGTCCTCTGTACTCTCAGGTCTTGGAGTCTTTTGGTCTGAGATTTTGGTTATGAGTTCTTGAGATTTTGTATCATGTTGTATATAATTACTCAAGAAGTAATTATCTGAGATGTAAACAGTTTATCTCCTTTTATGAAGGGAGTTTTATGGTTTCAATGCTTTATCTCAAAAAGTTTTAATTTCCGCTGACTTTTGGTATTCCGTTGCTAATCGAATCGCTTCCGCTACGTTTAAATCGTGTTTATATCGTGGTTTGGAGATCAGAGCCCACACTATGTGTTGGAGTTGATATCAAATATGTTGATTAATAAGAGAGGCCATCATTCAACACATATACCAATCTTAATGAATTATTGTTGTCCTTACTTCCACAATAATATCCAACTAGGGACTCAGAAAAGAATGAGTACTCATAGCATACACATGATCTCATGTTTAGGTCGTCAATTTGAAATCACATTTCATTGAGTCATACACACTCAAAACGTTATTCTGTTCATTCAAATTAGCTCATATTTAAGTAAATATAATAAATAGAATTATTATTACTCATAATCAATTAATTACAAAACATGCCACTACAATCATCATATGAATGATTGTTAGGGAAGATGACCAATAGTATCCCACTTACACTAGTGCTAGTCACTTAGAAATCCAACAAGAACATCATGCTTCTACTGTGAAAGTTAATTAATCAATGGGTCAAGAATATTGCTTTTGATCGGTGCCCTATAAATCTTCATATCTCCTTGTTGTATGATCTCTCATATGGAATTGTAACAATTTAGTATGTACTTGGAATTTTAATGCGATCTCGGTTCCTTAACTTGTACAATAGACACATTTTTGTCTCACTATAGCTCAAGTACATCATCCATGAATTGAACTAGCCTTAGTTCAATAGAGAAGTTTGTGATCCATATAGCTTCCCTTGCTACACTAGAAGCAATAATGTACTCTATCTCTATAGTAGAAACAACCACCAAATCTTGGATAACACGTTTCTAGATTACAACTCCACCATTGAGGTAAAATATATAGCCCTACATAATCATGTTTCACAAGACATGACTTTTGATTTTGTCAAGAGTGTCGACGTTCAAGTTTTTAGTGCAATTCCTACATGGAGAATAGAAACTATCTCTAGGCCATTTCCTATGTTCCTCTACAAACTCTTGAGTGCAGCGATTTGGAATGGATATCCGTAATAGGTCCATTCTATGATCATAGGGGAAATGGGTGTTGAATTGGGTGTTAGCTATGTCAATTTTAAAATAAAATATGTTTGAATTGAATCAGGATTTACCACTTAGGGTTTAGCACTAAGGGTTAGGAATTAAATATTAGGATTTAGGATTTAGGATTTAAGATTCAAGGTTTAGTGCTTAGGCTTTCTAGGCCAGCAAACTTTAGGGATTAGGGTTTACATGTTAGGGTTTATCATTTATGGTTTATGGTTCAAGATTTAGAGTTTGATAACGAATATGTACCACCTATCTCATTAATGAACACTTGATCTCATTAGTAAGTGTATAATGTGTATATGATTTCCAAGATCATTTTGGGAGAATATCACCATAGTTCTCCAAGCACCGATGTAGATGGGCAAATACCAACTTACATATGCACTCAGAGAACAAATACAGAAGTGTTGGCAAGACATCTTGAAAACTGACTACCCAATATACACTAACATCCTATGTGAGATTAAGTTTTCAAGAATAGTCCCAAACTGAGGACTATCAATTATTTACTCCAAATGAGTCAACCTTGGATGGGTTTCTAGGATAGTAGGATATATGTTTAAAATAGGGTTTATGATTTAGAAGTTAGGTAAATACATAACCATTTTAGTGTAAAACAAGTTAATTTAAGTAATCCATATCAATTTAGTGTAATTCATTCATAGGTGTGATTATATATGCATACAAAATTCAGATTGCATAATACACCCAATTATACATGAATTTCAATTATACATAAAATTATACAAGTATGAGTTCTCCAACCCCAAATAGAAACCTTATTTATGTTTCATCATTCAATTGAAAAAATATTTTGTCTTTCATATGATTTAACAAGTCATTTGAATCAATTTATCATCAAACAGTAATTGATTTAACATCAAGCATTTTTTATGATTGATCAAATGCACAAAACACATTGTAAGTATCAATTTTGTTAGAGGGGGGGAAGGAAATCACCAGAATTGGAGGAGGAACTACAACAGCAGAGCAACAAGGCTGAGAAGAGAGACCCTCTTCACTCTGTAGCAGCAACTAGGGAAATAGAAGATAGATCCTCTTCCTATTACAACATCAACTATTGCAACAGTTGCAACAACTAGTGACGATGGTGGTGGTGGTGATGACCTAAGAGGATGCAAAGAGGAATAGTAGTAGCAGTAGTGGAGGTAGAAGAAGAGGAAGCATTCGAAGGAGCAGTGTTAACAGAAGGGGCAGAAAAAGATGGATCAATAGTGGCGACGATGCTGGTAGTCAGAGGAGCTATGGAGAGAGGAGGAAGAAGAGAAAGTGGAGATGATGACGCAATAGTAGAGGCAAAACAACTAGCATTATTGGCAATAGCGGTGGAAATGATCATTGATATTAAGTACCATGTGATGAAATAGAGAATGGGGAAAGAAACTTATGCAGGTTCTATTAAGTAGCACTTAGGCTTCAATTGAACTTAAGATACTGACACTAACAATTGTATATGTAGTTTAATAACCAAAATTGATGACATAGATTAACATATATCATCAATCTAATATTAAGAAATTGAAAACATATGTCCTTCTTCCTATAAAAAAGCCAGCATCACTAAAACATATAATGTTGATTTCAAAACTAACACTGAAAATATAAACTAATCTAAGCGGGGACCAAATTTTTAGTAGGGCACGTGGCAGGAATTTAGTACCGTCATCTCTGCTAGAAGTAACTAACACTACATGCTTTTTGGAGGTAAAAATTTTAGTAGGGCACATGACCTATCACAACAGTGTTTTTTTAGAAAAAGACTAATGGCATATGCTTTTTGGAAGTAAACTTTATTTCGTGGGAAGGACAATATTATTAGTTCCTTGTCAACCAACGTGACCATACTTCCCTAAAAATTTTCTAAAAAAATGTATTTTGTGAGCTATCAGTGATGTTGGTTATTTTCCAAGCAACATATTTGGTAATAAAAGAACTACCTATGTTTTCTCTCAACATATAGCCTTGAACAATTGTGGTGTTTGTGCTTAGTTAACTGATTTCATATGGTTGTACTGTCAGTTTTCATTGGGAACTTACATTAATAAAAGTGACACCAAATATAAAGAAAATTTACTAATGAAATGATTCATATTAGGGAAAGAGGAGGTTTGGGAGGGAGAACCATTACGTGGTGGCTGTCTTTGGTGCCATTTAGTGATTAGGTTTGTCATCTCCTCCTACAATGGCATGAGGTTGATGACAATGCCCTAGCCACTCGATCAAGCTCTGGATATGTGGGATCCTAATATGAGTGTTAGCATGCACCAATTCTTGTGATAAAAAATTGTTGGGGTAGCAAGGTCCAAGAGAAAAGTGAAATCAAATGGAATTTTCTTCCATTTAACATAGGAAAATCATAGTAATTGGAGGAAATGTATGATTGATCTAAAATTTGGAGCATAGGATTATATTATCATATGACAACCAGGTAGAATGTTTTAGGACCAAATGAAATATTTATCTAAAGAATTTAATTAAGTTTGATAATATCATTAACTAACTTTGACTATGTTTTTGTACACTCTATGCAAATGTTGCCAGTTCCAACCCAGGTAAAGAAGGAGGGTTGTTTGTAGGTTGGCGGCCAAACATAAAACTTAGTAACTCTTTTAGTGACATTGATCCTAATAAAAATTTTGTTAGAGAATCCATACCTAGGGACATGCTACATCAGAACCCAAATGGAGTGAAAAAATTCCAAGTGATTTCAAAAAATTGGTGTCGAGTTGTGTTGAAGGAAAAGAAAGGGTTTCTACACCTTGGATGGGTGTGGGTAAAGAAGATAGTCCCACTACATCATTTTCAAAGTAGTGAAAAAAGGTGCAAGGGAAACATTTTTGACAAATATTAGGTAAAGAATCAAGTTTAACAAAAAAAATTATAGGAGGGTCTTGGAATATTAGCTTTTTGAAAGGAAAGTCATTGGAGATAGTGGATACCTTAGTAAGAAGAAAATCTAACATTATTTTCTTGTAGGAAACCAAGTGGATATGGGAACAATGAAGAGAGATTGGAGATACATGGCATAAAATTTGGCTTAGAGGTATTGACAACTATAGAAATGACATTGAATTATTGTTGATAAGATGATGAAGGATGATATCATCAAGACCACAGATATGGTTGATAGAATCATAGCTATCAAACTTGTTCTGGGGAGAAGATTTTGATATTATCATCACATATGCCCCCAAAGTTGGCCTTAGTGAGAAGGCAGAGAAGGATTTTTGGGATAACATGGATGAACTGATGTAAGAAATACTGGTAGAGGAGAAGATTATTATTAGTATTGACTTGAATAGCCATGTCAGGAGTAGCAACATTGGATATGAGAGAGTTCATTGAGGTTTTGGATATGTAATCAAAAATGGAGAAGGAGAGAGGATTTTAGTTTACATAATTTCTTATGATATGATTTTAGAAAACACATATTTCAAGAGTAGAGATCCCCATATTATTACATTCAAGAGTGGGAACAATTGTAGCCAAATGTATTACTTTCTTATGATATGGATAGATCAAAAAATATGTAAGGATTGTAAAGTGATTCTTAGGGAAGAACTAACCACCCAACATAGGCTAGTGTTTTTGGATGTAAACATGAAGATCAACAAAGATATGCATAATAGAAGCCAATATATAAGGATCAAGGATGGAATCTTAAAGGATAAGAGAAATTGACAATTATATAATAAACCTATCAAGGAGAGAATTTGGAATTTGGATTTTGGAGTCTAATGTTAACTCTATGAAGCAAAGTAAGAGATCCTATATAAAAAAATTTCCCAAAAAGGTTTTGGGAGAGTCCAAAGGGTGTGGGACTCCACAAAAAGTGACTTGGTGGAAGAATGATGAAGTACAAAAGGTTGTTAAACTCAAAAGAGAGATCTATAGAACTTTCCCCAAATCTAGAGGTGAAGCAACTTTTTAGGGATACAAACAAGATAAGAATGATGATAAGAAGGTAGTTCCAGAGGAAGGTTCATACACTTTGATAATATATGGAAGAAGTTGGACACTAGAAAGGGAAAAAGATATTTATAAAATCGCTTGTAAAAGAGAAAGGAAAGGAAGAGACTTGAGTCAAGTAAAATGCATCAGGAATGAAGATGGATGAGTGTTGGTGATGGATGATGATATAAAGAACCAATGGAGAAACTACTTTCATAATATTTTCAATGCAGATACTATCAACATTTTAAGAGACTTGGGCGACATGATTTTAAGGGATATCACTTACACATGACGAGTTTCACTATTGAGGTCAAGAATGCTTTGAAAAATATGACACTAAAAAAGACATGCGGTCCCACACTATATTCCCATTTATGTATGGAAGAGTATGGAGGGATGAAGAAGCTATGTGGTTAACAAATTTCTATAATATGAGCATGAAGACAAAGAAGATGACGAATGAATGGAGAAATAGTACTATAGACCCAATCTACAAGAGATAAGGAGATGTTCATAGATTCCCTAACTACAAAGATATAAAGTTGGTGAGTCACACTATGAAGATTGGGTTAGGATTATTAAGAAAATGCTAAGATTGATAGCACAACTATCAGACAATCAATTTGGTTTTATGTTGTAAGATCTACAACAAATGTTATCTTTCTCATAAGGAGGCTTATGGATAAGTAAAAAAGAAAACATAAGAGATATGTATATGGTGTTCCTTGATATGGAAAAGTCCTATGATCGAGTACCTAGGGAAGTGTTATTGATGGTTTTGGATAAAAAGGGTGTGCCTATATAATACATTGACCTTATTGAAGACATGTATTATGGCTAAACTTCAAGTTTCAGAATTCTTGGAGATGAGGCACAATTTTTTCCTATAATGGTTGGGATACATCAAGGATCAACACTCATCCCATATCTATTTTTTTCTTGTTATGGATGAGTTGGCAAAGCATGTTCTACATAATATCCCTTTGAGAATATTATTTTCTAATGATATTTTGTTAATTGATGAAACAAAAAAAATATCAAATTATAAAGTTGAACTCTAGAGAAATGTGTTGGGATCAAATGAATTTATGACTAGTAGAATAAAAATTAAATATATGCACTACAATTTTAGCCAATCTAGAATTGTGAATGGTGCGGTGAAGTTGGATGGAATGGATGTACAATTATGTGACAAGTTTTTTTTATTGGGTTTTATTATTTGAAGGGAGGGTGAGGTTCAAGATGATGTTTGTCACATGATCATAGCAGGACGACTGAAGTGGAGGAATGCAACCATAGTAGATGTGACCAAAAGATCCTTCTCTGATTAAAAATCAAGTTTATAAAACATTTATAAGAACAACCATGCTATATGGTGGTCACCAAAGAAACAAGGTCTCAACAAGATGAATGTGGAAGAAATGTGCATGCTGAGATGAATGTGTGGGAAGGCAAGAAATGATCTTTTGAGAAATGACAATATAATTAAAAAGTGGAGGGGCTGATCATTAAGGACAACTTGTGTGAAGTCCTTCTAAGATAGTATGGACAAGTGCAATTCAGACTGACAAATGCACCTATTCAAAGCAAGGTTATTGAGTCAAGAAATACTAAAAGAATTCAAGGAAGACGTAAATTAACTTGGGACAAGCTTATAAAGAGAGATTTTGAATCTTTACATCTTGATCAGAGTATGACCCATGGAAGAGCTGAATGGAAAGAAGAATCCATGTAGCTAACCCCAACATGGTTGAGATTCACACTTAGATTATTATGATGATGTGTAATATCATTAGTTAAGTGTATTTTTGATGTTACAAAACATACATTATTCATAATGAACATTATATTCTCAAATCTAGTGTCACAATTGATTGAGCATTGCTGAAATGATGATGTGAGGTCAACAGTAAAAATGATGAAATAAAAAATGGTAATTGAAGAGAAAGGTGAACAACCCACTTCATCACAGACACCTTGGAAGGGAAAGATGTTATGAAAACAACTTCCATATGAGTACTATTTTTGTTCTGAATATAACATCATGTGGTCAGATGTATGGATCAAGGGAGGTCCATAATTGAAGGAGTAGATGGTAAAAATATCCAACTAATTTAATGGATCTTTGGTTGAGTAATATAGTCAAAATGACAAGAAATTAGGAATCTAAATACATGTATGACTACCTTCCTAACAAGTTATACGATAATTGTGTGTAGGTTCATACTGTAAGGTTGATGGGAAGTGCAAATATTAAATCTGGGGCCATATAGGAAATGGCATGTCTAATACTAAATCAACATCCTTTTTAATATGCAAATGTAATAAGAAATGCATTTCATGTGAGTGTGTTATAATTTGGAAGGATAAAATTAGTAAATAAATTCAAATTCTTCATGTGTTGGTTGAGTTACCAAAGCTATTCTAAACAAATCACAACCAATGAATTAGAAATATTACAATTAATGCATCTTATGAAATTGTGAGTACCAACATGCCTCTATTCATAAAACTATCTATTACCCCTTTTCTCAATAGTTCTATATCGATGTGTTGCTCATAATGGATGGATAGCATATAATAAATTTAGGACGCCTTGTTGGTATTCTAGAGATTGAAGAACCTCATACTTTGGTAACACCAAGAAAACCAAGGAACACTTATCATGTTTCACCAAAAGAAAGGTTACAATCATTGTGAAGGATTGGGAAACGAATTTTATAATAAATACAAAAATATTCACAACACCCACCCATTTTGCACCCACGTTTACACCTAAAAACACATAAGAATGTTAGTACAAGTTTTATATACATGCCATACAATAAATGCACATGTCTAGTACAAGAAATTGACACACAAGTACAAGAAATATTGGAACATTAATGATTGTTATATATGTTTCATTGAGTTGTTAGTCTATACCATATATATTTTTCATAGTAAAAAAATGTAGACCTAAGTACAAGAATTGTACTAAATAGTACAAAAACATGCACCAGAATTATAAAAAATAGTGAACCATCTATAGTTGTTATATGGATGTTATTGACTTTAACAAATATATTTTGACTGATAAGAAATATACACTCCTATTACAAGAAATTTTACACACCTAGTACAAGAAATGCATGCCCAATACAAAAAGTATTAACCATCAATGACTATTATCAATCAAGTTTATTTTGAGTGTTTGTTTTAGGGTGTTTTTCTTACTACCCTAACAAAAAATGTTATGATGAAAGTGGTTTGGGCCAAGCCTTAGGGAAATAGCATACATTTTAACGGTGATGCTTCCTTGAAAATAAACAAGCCAGTTATGGGTGACGTGATTAGAGGTAACCAAGAAATATTGTTAGGAGGTGCATAAAAGTGTCTCAATAGTTGAAATGTAATGGAAGATAATTATCTTCTATAGATATGACCATTAAGATTGCAAGGGCCATTCTTGCCAATCATTACATCACTAAGAAAGACAGTCTCTATGCCAAGAATGTTTTTAATGTTGAGGCATGATCAAATCCTAGATTTGTTTAATAGATTATGAGCATTCTAACACATATAAGAAAAATTATAGATAATACATGTTGTTCGTTCCAAAGAATCATTGATAATGTGTGGAGGTTGTTGTTCTTCATGATAGAGAGAAGCTAACAAAGAGCTTGGTACCCTTGCTAAAGCCCAACTAAAAACCCTTTTGTTACTAATTAAATATGATAAGCCATCTAATGAGTCTTTATAAATCTACCTAAACATGTGTCATTGCAAGTAGTGATACCATATTTAAATCAATTTTGAACCACTTACATTATATATATGGTTTTAATTTACATGCATAGGAGGGTAAGCTTATTTATAATGCATCTTGACATCCCCTAAGAAAAGAAATTTTTTTTTAATGTTGTCTACTTTAGACATCTCTTCTCATAGTCATTGGATCTTGATCCTGGTCGAATTGGTCATTCTCCCACCCATTTTGAGCTAGAGTTTGCAATATTATGCAACCTCTTCAAACCAAATTCCTTGTGATATCGTTAACCTTTATGAAATCCAAGTATATAATAACATTCAATATCCCATTGTGAGTCAATCAATAAATCACTCACTTTCTAAGTTTACTAATCATAAAAATCCTAAATCACAATACTTCATTCCCTCCTATGAAATTCATAGAAGGTATGGGACTACCTTCCGTCGCCTTTTAAGACAATAGCCAATTTTTTGGAGTTTTGTGAGTTTCCCATCCAAAAATTCAATCTATACATCCTAGATCCCAAGACATACCTCATTTCTATATCCTCATCAATGTAACATCTTTAGCCAATTGCCTTGACCAAAACGACCCTTCAAAAACCATGGTGTTCACCCAAATCGCATATTCTGATGGCATCCACTAGTTAGGCATGCCAATGTGTTCAATTGCTACTTGACTAATTGGACTCTGGGAGACAAATCTCCTTCCATTTGTGCACGCTCAAGAAGAAAGGAATCGCCGCAACTTGCTCCCAAGAACATGTTCCTCTCCTCAATTCTATCATATAGGAAGGTATGTAGATTCACTTGTTTTGCCTCCTTTTCAGTCTCCTTATCCAGTGTTAGTGTTCTAGCCATCTTCGTTGCCTAGGAAACAACCTACCTTGCTCATAGAATCATCACAAATCCATTTATGCTATTTTTACCCCTATTTTCCCACCCACTTTGATGTATGAGTAGGTGTTGTGTGAGTATCATTCTTTGATAAGCATTTCCTAGTTCTATGATCGCCTTTGGTCGCGACCAACAACTCATTAAAGTGAGATTGATCTCTAATCACAAGTGAATCCTCTGTTGGTTTTGGGAATTAGTTATTTGTGAGTTGGATTGGGATTCCTCACTCTACATGTCTCATGTGATCTTTAGCTTAACCAAAACCAAACATGTGACTTGTCCTTGATATCAGTGTGTCAAGATAAGAGGCTATGGTATCATTGGGGCATATTAGACATTAGTAGACCAACTTAGGTTGTATTTTTTGGGATTTTTGACAAATTAGAAATAAAAATTTATCAATTACCTTATTAGCCCAAACCCATAAATCAAATACTAAATGACATGTTATCTAAAAAATACGAACCAAATATGAAATTCATAAATTTTTGTGATCTACGCACGGTCTATGTTGCCATGATTATTTTCTCTAAGTGTTCATCAAATTTTAATCTTAGTAATAGTTAGTATTTTGACCCTAATGATCAACATTGTTATGATTTTGGGATTAAATATAGTTCTGACATGAATTGGGGCTTAGATGAGATTTACCTCCTAACCTACTGAAGTTGACCATGACATTGAGCTTATGATGTTCATCAATTTGTCTTACATATCTTAAGTTACATAGTATATGTGATTGTTCATGAGGTCATTTCATGCATCTTTTTTATGATTAAACCTCATCGAAATGGCTGTAAAAAAGATCAATTATCCCTAGAACTCTTCATATAATTCTACGTTTATTGAGTCATATGGATGCAAACCCTTAGGTAAGAGATGAAGATATAAGAAATTATATGTGACTATCTCTTCATTTTTAAATTGGATGTAGCTGTCATACAATGTGTTTCTTCACATTCAAAGTATTGTTCACAACATAAGATGTGGTTCTGAACATTAATTTTAGAGTAGCTTCTCACATCACATGATGGGGTTCAAGAAACTTTGATGTACTCATATTCATGATATCTGTTTTGTTTCCAGTATTGACAGACTTACACGTACAACAAGTAATTCAAGTAAATGTAAATGCTTCCCTAATTACCTCTATTTAAGATGTTAGTCGACTATTTTAATTTTCTTTACAAATTTGATATTTTTTTCTCTAATTATTATAGCATATGCTCAATTGTACTTACCTAATTTAAAATTTTGAAACTCATGGTTGTGTGCAGATACATATTGGGAGATGACAATCTCAGAAGCAATGAGCTTAAGGAGTAGTTGTGTATGAGTTTGTACTTGGCCATTATAGTGATCTTAGTTGCGTTGAAGTCTCTCTCACATGTATTCAAACTTGCTTTTATGTTTTGGATTGATGTTGAAGTTTGTTCCTTGACATGTAATAAGAAAACTGTTTGGTATATTCTCGTTCAGTTTGAATTGCTTATTCATGATATCATTTCTGTTTTTTTTTATAAAGTGCTTTCAATGCTTTTATGAGTATATGGTTATGTAGGTTGCACATGCAGTACATAGAATAGTCTATGTTTGTATACAAAAATGCAAATATTTTGATACTGGCTTAACTTTTGCTTGTGAATAGGTTATTTATTGCCGTGACACATTAGGATTGTCACCTAGACCAGATCCAATGTTATACTATATTTGGTATATTTGAGATTTATGACGCATAAACACGTTAAACAATGGAAACAGTTGGCCAGCAAAATGGACGTGAAACAATCATTTTTCCTACAAAATAAACAACAATTACCAAATCCCGGTTAGTATTGGCCTGGGAAAAACGCGAGATCACTGTCCATGATGTTATTGGCTACAACTCCAAAACGGAAAAGCCAGGTGTATTAGAAGAAAAAGAAACATTTATCTGGACAATCAATTAACCAAATTGTTTTCCAATAAACAAATTGTTGTATGCTGTAATGAGAAAGTAAATCATATCACCCACCAAAAAAACAAGTAAATCATATGGTTGGTGTCGACACTCTTGTTACAGTACCCTGAACGCTCGCACGGGCAACTAGGAAAGAAATAGTGACAATTTGATAAATGAATCCTTCTATGCAGACGCAGTCTCCCTTCCATTTGCACTCTCCTCAGCCCCATCGTTCCACAAATCTGCTGCTCCAAACGCATCCAGAAGTTCCGTCAGCCCCTGGTGTAGTGTACCCGTAGAAGAGTAGCAATCACAGGCAGTTTAAAGCAGTGTTTTTAAAACCGAACCGGACCGGCCGGTCTGACCGGTCAGACCGGTGAACCGGTAGCTGACCGGTCCGGAAGCCTAAAAAACTGGTAATGTGTCTTTTTCTGGTCCAACCGGTCAGAAATACGGTCAAACCGGTCCAACCAGCCGGTCGGACCGAACCGGATTGAACCAGTGGTTCAAAGAGAAGAAAAAACAGAAGGTAGAATACATATAGGAATTTACATATATGTAAATACATATGGTATATATATGTATGTATGTATTTATTTATATAGAAAATATACATATAAGGTAGAATACATATATTTATATATATATGTATATATGTACAAATATAAGTATATTTGTATATATGCATATATATATGTATGTGTGAATGTATGTGTATATCTATATAATAATATATATGTATACTGGTTGTTCAAAGAGAAGAAAAAACAGAAGGTAGAATACATATAGGAATTTACATATATGTATATACATATGGTATATATATGTATGTATGTATGTATGTATTTATTTATATAGAAAATATACATATAAGGTAGAATGCATATATATATATATATATATATATATATATATATATATATATATATGTGTGTGTGTGTGTGTGTGTGTGTGTGTGTGTGTGTGTGTGTGTGTGTGTGTGTGTGTGTGTGTATGTACAAATATAAGTATATTTGTATATATGCATATATATATATATGTATGTGTGAATGTATGTGTATATCTACATAATAATATATATGTATCCATATATATATTTATATACATACATATATATAATATATATATATATATGTATACATTTGCACAACAATATATATGTATACACATATATTTATATATATACATATATATACAATGTATATATATTTAAATATATATATATATATATATATATATATATATATATATATGTGTATATATATATATATAACTTGTGCAGTTCAACCGGTTTGACCGGTCCGACCGCTAATTGCCTTTTATCATGGTGACTGGTTCGGTTTTTTCGGTTCAAATATTTTTTTATATCATGCTGACATCATTTCCGGTCCAACCGGTTCAACCACTCCGGTTGAACCCGACTCAATCCGGTCTGAGTCAGTACCGGTCCGACCACCGGTTCGGTTCTGAAAACATTGGTTTAAAGTTATAATCACGCTGAACAATGATCTTATGCACTAGTCTACATGTATATCCTAGTCTGTCATCGCCATCAAGCAAATGCTGACCTTGCGTTCTTGGTTACATATCATGAGGCCGGACCTGAACTTCGACTTGGCGACCACCTCCCTGGCCCACTGACCAATTAGCCTCTTCATGCTCTTGCCATCATGCTCATTAATCAAGCTTGTCGAAGGGAATGGGCGTTCGTGGGGATGGAATAGTTCGAGGACGTCGGCGACCTCATCCAATCTTCCTCGTAGTTCGCTGCGAGGAGGTATGCCGGGACCTCCTGCTCCTCTTCCTCCTCCTCCTTTTGCTTCTCTACCGTTGACGCCTGTGCTTGCGCTTGAAGAAGCGAGCGTGCCATTACGTCGTTCTCCATTGGTCCTAGTTGATGCCGTCGAATCAGGTCCAGTACCATGTCCTCGAGGTGCATGACGGTGTCATTGATGCCCATATGCCTAGGTGGCATGGTTACAGACCTTGAATTTGAGTGAAAACGGTGGTCCACACTAGTGTTGTTCGTTGCTGCAGGTGGACCAGGAGGTGGAAAGAAGGAACTCAGTTTTTTTCTCCAGGAGCGATGCGCTACTGTCTCTTACATATCCTGTCATGACCATCAGTACTGGGCCGCGCCTTGCTAGAGTCAAAGTTTGATCAGGAAAAGAAACGACGACCGTACGTGCAGTAAACTTGTCGCAACGAATAGTCAGGCCCGAGATACCTAACTCGCTCGACCAAGCGAACGTGCATTCATGAATCCCGTGTGTGCTTGAGTTTGAGTGCCCGTTAGACCCCTATAACTAGATGAGAAATTTTTATTTAGCACATCTAGCATGGACTTTGATCATTTATTAACCCTGCACACGCACGTTTTCTTACAAGTGACAACCAGATCACGGGAATTTAGTGCCAGTCTAGCGCATGCATGTATGGGTTGATCAAGATTGCGTTTTTGGTCATCGTTCAACAAGCTTTCGGTAAACAAGCAAACTTTGCTAATACCACGGGAGGATAGTTTTCGTGGTCTCCAGTATGATAATCTTCTTTTCAACCTCACGGGTTGGGATTTGACCTTTTCAACATAACGAGAACTGGAGTTCAATTAGTTAATACCAAAAGGCCGTGTAGATGTGGTTTTCAAACCACAAGCACATGTGGTTTTTAACAAACCACAAGTACATTCTGACCATCACAGAAGCTATCAATGTTGGAATTTTCCCCGCAATATTCACACCATAGGTTGATGGAAAGAGTGTGCCGCTGCCTTCACCGATTTGTAACGTATTAAGTGTTGGATATATAGACATAAATTAACTAGATTGAAACACACAATTAACCACCAAATACACAACAGTAATAATAACAATTATGGATTCGGAGAAAATAAAAATTAGTTAAAAGATGCAAATTCTAAAGTTTGGGATGAAGGAGTATGAAATACTATCTTCAAAGACGGATTCCGCCGCTCATAGCATGAGTCTTTTCACCAGTCTGCCTCCATGATTCAACTATCCAACTTCAGTACAATTGCTCAATGTAAGCGAGAGGACTGTGTCAAACTCATTCCTTTAGTCCTTTGTCACAAAGAAGAAAGAGGATGTTGTGAAGCATCGTCGGAGCAAGAACAACTCTGTATCTCGATATGTCTCCAATAGAGAGTGGGCGCCTCCTTATAAGGAGAGTGTCTCAGTTGTGCCCCACAGTACCAGCCCGCACACGTTGCCCACGCACTACTACAGAAAATGCATTTTACAACGGGAAAAACACAACAGTTCTGTTGGTTGTGTTGTAGTTAGCATATCTTTTACAACAAGTCTATTTGTGTGTTGTGAATTATATATTTTATACAACACAAGTTATATACAACGGGCGAAACTCGTTGTAGTATATGTGATACTACAACAAGTGCTAAATTGTTGTAATAGACTGTAATATCACAACATACTCAAACCCGTTGTAAAAGACCATAATTACATACCATGCTCTAACCTGTTGTAATAGTCACATATGCTAACTTAGTTGTGATAGATCATCATTACACAACATACTCTAAACCGTTGTAAAAGATCATAATTACACAACATGCTCTAACCCGTTGTAATAGTCATGTATGTTAACCCGTTGTAATAGACCATCATTACACAACATTAGGGATGAGCATCGGGCCGGGTTATACTGGGTTTTGCCTATCTCAAACCCAAACCCACATTTTAAAGTGGGCCACGGGCTGGGTTCGGGCCCGGATAAAAATGAAAAATGTTAGCCCATACCCGGCCCATATAAGAATGCTGGGTTTCGGGCCGGGTTCGGGTTTGCCCATATAACATCGAATGAGCATACCAAATTTTGCTAGATCCAACTTGCTAACATGGAAACTAAACTAGTATGATATGTATTTTGTGATCAACCTTCAAAACAATACATATATTTTGTGATAAATGTAGCCAGAATATGTACACCTTAGTTATATGATCCCCTACAACAATGAATGGATATTGAAAGAGAAATAAATCATTTTCTCATACATGTGAAAAAATTAGTGGAATCTATGATGTTGTGGCTTTTTGCTTCTCATCCTATATGTATATACAACGAAATGAGTTTTGGAAGGGTAAGAGATCATTTGTCTCCTATATGTGGGCATATGAGAAAAAAAATGAGCATAATCTACTATGCATTGAGCAAAAGATCATTTGTCCCCTACATGTGGACAGTGTGAGATCAAAACAATGAAATCAAGTATGTCTATCTATGTCAATGATAGTTATCTTACTAGTATCAATTCACTAATCATGTTGATTGATTACAGATTTTCTATGTTGCCATTGGTTGGATACATACTACATATTGCATCAAGAAATCTATATGTTTTTCTTTCAAGACAAAGATAGATGTATACATCTATAATGTACATAAAATATAATCTAGGTATTTGGGTTTTCAGGTCTGGGTTTACCTCCGCCCATACCCGGCCCAAATAAAATATGAGTTTAAATTTTAGGCCCGACCCACCCATATTATAAATCGGGTTCGGGTCTGGATCGGGTTATGCAGGATGGGTCGCGGGTCAGATCGGGCCGGCCCGACCCGATGCTCATCCCTACACAACATACTCTAATCTGTTGTAAAAGATCATAATTACACAACATGCTCTACCCGTTGTAATAGTCACATATGTTAACCCGTTGTCATAGACCATCATTACACAACATACTATAACCCATTGTAGTATACTATAATTACACAATAGGCTTTCACCTATTGTAGTAGTTACCTGTTGTAATAGACCACAATCACACAACAGGTTTGCATGTCATTTGTTGTATATGTACAACAAATAATATATGTGTTGCATAAAATGAAACTGGTTCATCGGTTTGAGATGTGCCTTACTTTTAAGTGGTCTCAAGTTCGAAACCTTGTGTCTAGATGTATTTTCCTTTTGTCTCAACATGTTATATACAACACCCCTATTACAACATGTGTGTTCAATGAACTATAACATGTATTAACTATTATATAAAATACATATATTACAACATGCGCAACACCTGTTGTATAAAGAACCCCCCCATAAGACCACACAATCTAATACAACAGTTGACACCTGTTGTAAAATGGAAAAATGAACTATTATAAAAACCATTTTTTGTAGTAGTGACGTTACAATTGTTGGTCTTTGCAATATGCATCTTAATCATCACATTTAATAGGCGGCTTTAATGGTAGTCAAAGAGGCGATAATTGATGTTGTCTTACCTTACAATTGTTTCTATTCCCAACTCTTGTCTTGATTTTCAAAATTAATGGATGGCTTTAATGATAGTTAAAGAAATGGTAATTGTTGTTGCCTTAAATGTTGTCAATAGACTCCAAATGATGCAAAATGAATACCAAAAGTCTTTTCAGAAAATAAAATAAATTTTATTTCATAATAAAATGGGACAAAGTTGATGGTTGTAAAACTAATTTTTAGAATAAGGAAATACAACATTCTCTAACATGTTCTATAAAATCTTTTGAAAAATCAATAAATAATAAAAGTTTGTGATGTTTTTCAGCATTAGTAGTTTGTCTCTTTGAACCATTGTCTAGAATGACTCACTTCAATTTAAAGAGACGTGGTGAATTTTGTCTTGAACTAGTCTCATTGATTCATAATTTAGTAAATCACATGATCATAGTGTGGGCATGAGAACAAGTTCCTATCAGTGTTGGGCATAAATGACATTTACAAGGATCTTGTTTCATGAGCTCTCTAATGCATTTTCCCAACTCACATAAACCCCATCTCTTGGGTTACATTCATATAGCAAGGTTCTCCAATGGTGTCCTGTCTGATATACACCATGCCAATAAATGACCTTGAATCTGTTCAGAGTAAAGTTATTCCAGTACTATGAAGGTCAAGAGTGAAGCTCCAAGGTGTGTTTTTACATAACATGACAGTTTAGTTGTCCCTTTGAACCAATGCTCATGGGATCTTCAGTTTTCGAATGGTAGGGTTACCACTACAATGTATAATCTATGGGAAGAAGATTCATCCCTTGCGATGAACTAAGTTCTAGCTTTCTAGCTAGACCCTTAGTAAGTGGGTCTGCAATATTCATTGCATATTTCACATACTCTATATATATGACCCCACAAGTGATATGATCTCTCACATCATCCTATCTTAACCTCATAAAACACTTTCCCGGGTTACCTTGTGATTACTTAGCTTTGTCAATGGTTGCTTTATTATCACATAATATGGAAATAGGAGAAAATGATTTAGAAACAATTGGCAGATCAATAAGTAAATTTCTAAGCCATTCAACCTCACAAAAAGATAAATCCAAAGCAATAAACTCAGCCTCCATGGTGGATTTATTTCTGACAGTTTGCTTAGATGATTTCTAAGAAACTACTTGTCCTCCAAGGCAAAACACATATCTACAGGTTGACTTGGTTTCATGAGAATCAACAATCTAGTTTGCATATGTATAACCCTCTAGCATAGGTATAAAACTAGTGTAGAGAAGAGTATACTTTGATGTACCTTTAAGATACTTAAACACTCTTACCAAACCCTTGTAGTGTTCTGTGTTAGGATAACTAGTGTGCCTACTCAATCTACTTATAGTATAAGAAATATCATGTCTAGTGTAGTTATCTAGGTAAACCAAGCTTCTTGTTACTTTCGCATATCAATGTTGATCCACAAGAGTACCCTTATTTACCTTAAGATGTAAGCTAGGATCATAAGTTGTATTAACAGAAGTACAATCAAACATTTCAATTCTATGAAAATTTCATCTACATAATGAGTTTGATTAAGCACAAAACCAAAAGTAGATCTACTCACTTTAATACCAAGTATTACATTAGTAAGTCTTAAATCTTCCATATCAAAGATCCAAACAACAAGATATCATCTACACACAAACACATAATGATGCATGTGTCACCAAAATTTTTGGAATAAATACTACGATGAGATTCATTCGCAATAAATCTAGAAGATAAATAACTTTATCAAACTTATCGTTCTAATATTTAGGTGCTTGTTTAAGTCTATACAAGGACTTGACTAGTCCATAAATTCTATGTTCTTGTCCAGGTGCTAAAAAACATTTTGATTGATCCATATAAATCTCTTCTTCAAGATCTCCATTCAAGAAGGATGTTTTGAACATTCATTTCATGGATTTAAAGTTTATGGATCATAGCTAAAGACACAAAGACAGGAGTTGGAAGAGATTTTGGTTACCCAAGCATTTGTATCAAAATAATCGAATCCTTCCTTTTGACTAAAGCCTTTGTCTACTAGTCTAGCCTTAAAATTATCAATTGAACCACATGCCCTCATATTTTTCTTGAACATTCATTTATATTCAATAGTCCTGTATCCTAGAGGAATCTCAATAAAAATCCATGTATGATTGTTCATAATTGATTCTATTTCATTACCAACAACTTCCTTCCAAAAATTGGAGTCTATGGATTTCATGGCATCCTTAGAGGTAAGTGAGTCTTCTTCTACTAAAAGGGTATAGAAGTTTGGACCATAGTTTTTATCAAATTTAGTCCCTTTACCCCTACCTAGGTCACTGGAAGGTTAGTCTATAAGGATTTCATGTTCTACTTCACATGAAGGTGGTAAGGGAAGAGGTTCTTGAGGAGAAGAGGAAGATGGATCTTCACTAACATGTCTAGGAACTTTTTCCAAAAGAGGAAATATAGTTTCATTATAGACAACATCTACAAGTCTAATATCAACTATATAGTTGACTCTAATGTCTGACATATCAGATTTTATTACTAGGAATCTATTGGCATTACTGTTTCCAACATATCCTATAAAGACGATATCAACAGTTTTAGGTCCTAGTTTTATCTTTTTATTATCAAGGATTTTAACCTCGGCCACATGATCCCACATTTTGAGGTATTTTAAATATGGTTTTTTTCTTAATCCAAAGTTCAAAGAGTGCTTTATCAAGATGTTTAAAAGGTATATGGTTTAGAATGCAATTTCCTATATGAAGGGCTTCCCCCCCACAACCTGTGACTAAGTCTAGACTTGGCTAGCATTTTTTTGTTCACCTAAGCTTGCTGTCCCTTTTTATTGCTTTTTCAAAAAGAATAGAGGATGGGCCCTATGCCACATCCAAACAGTCCATAAAGTATAGATTTTTTTTTGAGAGAAAAAGGATCGATTCATTACTTGTTAGCCATATGACATCTACAAATGGGGAGAAAGATACAAACAGAACATACAAACGGCACGTTCAGTAACCCTAGGGCACTACAAATCATATTGGAACGAGAGAGAGACATTTTTGCTTTGATTCTTCTTCTTTGAGGCTGTCTTAAGCAGCTTTTTCTGAAGAATTCCTTCAACTTGAGCATTAAGTAGTGGTAGAGGGGCTGAAACAAGACGATATTCTGCTCGTATATCAACTCAAATGAAGCCATACAACTGAGTAATGAAATCAATCTAGAGAAGCCGTACTACGGTTGAATTACCGG
The DNA here is from genome assembly GCA_963693085.1 of Alisma plantago-aquatica. Classification (NCBI taxonomy): domain Eukaryota; kingdom Viridiplantae; phylum Streptophyta; class Magnoliopsida; order Alismatales; family Alismataceae; genus Alisma; species Alisma plantago-aquatica. Next base: position 525,984,353 of record OY856409.1, on the reverse strand, counting down.
GGGAAACCCCAGAAAAACCATCGCCTTCACAGAGGAAGGAGTAACAATCCTTATTGAAAGGAAGAAACAACGCCGATATACGGCGGAACAAGGCAGATAGCCTGCCAGAAACTAGCACCCAAGCGAGAAAAAGAGGGGAGACACTCCCGCAATAACAAGGGCAGTGGCCAAGGGGAGGCCGCACGCCCGTCCCAGATCACCCAAACGATCTCCACCAGTGACCGGAGCAACCTCTGACAGATCGTTGCTGCCACCCCAGCTTCGGCCCCAGTTAGATCTGGAACCCATTGCATCCGTCGCGGAAAGGGGACTAGGGCAGAGAGGGAAGCACGACGATGAGGCACCAGAGGACAGAGGCCCCGTCGATGCAGGCGCAGAGACGACCTAGGGGGAAGCAGGGTGGCACACCCAAGCTGCCAGACCCCCTCCCCCTGGCCAGAGGCTTCGCGTGCAGGAAAACCTAGTCGCCCCTTAAGTTGCGAGACCTCAAGCGGAGCAGCTTCCATAAAGTACAGATCATATAAGAAAGGAAGGATAAAGAAGAACAAAGGACTGTACATAACAAAGAAAGAAACTCTACACTATTGTCTATATAGTGAAACTATATCTGTGTGTATAAAGTTCCAACATCTATCATGATCAGGAATGAGATCTTCAAAAACTATTTTGTTCCTGTAGCTCCAGATATGGTATAATATCGTGAAGCAAACTCCTTTTATGACCTTATTGTTTCAGTTGACCATCATCTCTAGATTTCCAGGGCAGCATGGGATTCTTCTGTCAGCAACAGCTCGAACCCATAACGAATTAGCAAACTCACAATCCAAGAATAAATGAGCAACATCTTCACCATGATTTTTGCACAGGAAGCAATATGAGATGATATTGACTCCCTTGCATCTTAGAATATCCATAGTAGGCAAACAATCAGAGAAGAGATTCCACACATGGAACTTGAATCTCATCGGATGATTTTACTTCCACACCCAATTCGACCAAGTGACTGTATTACTTTTCTCCCTACAAAAATCCCAAGCTTCATACAGTTTAATGTTCTTGACCCCATTGAGTAACAAGGCATCTTCCTCATTTCTAGTAGAGTAATTTTCAATTAGAAACTTGTTGAGATTAGAAATCTTCTGTTTTCAGGAACATTCCAGTGTTCCTTACTAATTATAGAATCCAAACGAGCCATTCTTCCATTACCTAGAATAAGGCTTGAACAGTCTTTGCAGACTTCCTCCAGATATTTGTGAGAACCCATTACACTAAATGAGATTACTCAAAACATAAAACACAATCAATCACTAATTAATCACATACCCAAAAATATGGGTACATTAAAACTGATTTAAACGTCAACACCTGCTCAGAAACATTTGCATAGGACCCCAACATCTTTCTTTTATCCATACTAGGCCAAGAATTTGATAAAAATGTTCAATTGCCTTAGTCACAACATACATACACAGGAGAACAATATTCATATATGCCACACAAACAAGCATTAATATGCTAACAATGGTTCAATTTGTTTGAAATACCATATATAAACTTTTCTTGCCCGGACCTGAGAGTACATGGACGACTCTAGGACACACTAGACATCTAATCAACTTTCTCAAAGATTCATTACTATAGCTCCTCTTTGCTTCCACATGTTTGTTTTTATTACTTCTGATTACCTAAAATAGTGTGGCGAACCACAAGAGTGAGACCCATATCCCAGCAAGAGATATAACCTCCAACAATGTTTATTGATTACAACATTTTTAAGTAATTAAGAAGTTAAGCAGTTTAATCAGATATAACAAATAAGATCGGAAGTATTGATGATTAACAAAATATATAAAGGAGAAGATAATAACTATCATCATTAGCCAGACTATCATCCTTTATCTTGTTGACAATATAAGCAAGTTAGTAGCATATGCATATCTAGCATCATGATCAAGTCTAGTAACATAGCATAGCTAACAACATGAGATGACATGACTAGCATAATAAACATAACTAACAACATGAGATAGCTAGCATCATGATTATAATCAGTAGTAGCAACATAGTTATCAACATAATCATGGCTACTATATGTACGCATCTACAATCTTAAGCATATCCACAACATAAGTATATATACTATCTCTTAATTGCACTAAGCATCATCTTTATGTAAAGATAACAAACAAGGGTTATCATCCAATGTGAAACGTTGTGTATAACCATAAACAAATATGCTACACGGCTGTATTACATCTTTTATTATGCCCTAAGGAAATTGAGGATACCACTCAAAATCCAACTGACCACTGCCAAGTCAAAATCAGTGCCATACAAGATCTAGGAAGAGCTGGACTCCTAAGATCTTCTCCGCCCAGTACAGGTCCACCACAGTGACACATAAGGTCAAGCTACTAACAGCCTAGTCCGTCCTTGGTACAGGTCACAACACTAGTGAAAGGAGGTGGGTACGCATACCCTACCATCCGAGGTACAACTGCAGTTGTCCTCCAATCTTGTCACATATATAATCATTGAGACACAACAACAGTCATTCTTAATCACATCAGATGTATGAGGCATGACCATAGCCATCCTTCAGAATCTGCATTGTGGATGACAAGGATATATCCTCAACTTGCCACCCCCACATACTCAACAGTATGCACTCTGAGTTTCCCTTAGGAATACTCATTTCACCATCTGGCAAATTCTGACACTCAGATGTATCTATGACACAGGGCACTACATGATTAGAGTTTCACTTGATTAGTTATGCCAATTTGGGTGAATTAAGGATGCATCAAACAAGTGGACATACAAACCCTAATTCACTTCTAATAAGAACATATATATATCACAACTTCAAAAGATATAAAATGTGTGAAACATAATTTCTCATCTCATCATCACATGGTACTATTCACTTGCCATTCATGAGACAAAACTAGTCATCATACTATCACAAGATATAAACCCTTTCCACTATATCACAGGGTATCAACCCTTATCAACACAAGAGGATTACACCTCATTTAGGGTTCAACCATGCCCAAAGGTCATTAAGACCATCATACTATTCCCTGCAAGATCATCATTATCATTCCATGCCTTATAACAAGGCTCAACAACATCACTTACATATAATACACCAGATCAGCACAATATGACATTAATGAGCTAGGAGATATTCATAAACAATTATAGCAGGGTTATATTAACATTAAGAACATTACCTTACTACATCAACATGCAAGGAATCTAGATATGATTAACCCTCATCATATTCATAATGCACATGTTTCGCATAAGCAAGTATCAATGATGTGGCTATGACAACCACCAATTAACACATTAAGGTTGTGATCATATTAAGGATGTTATTTCACCATCATGCCATCATATAAGAATGCTAAACATGAATACTCATCTTTATCTATTTGCATTAGATTTAGGTTCAACAAGATAAATTTTATTGATGTTACTAATCAACCCTTATACCCAAACCCTAACTCACGACATCCCCATTGGATCATGGATGCATAAGGTGAAGCATCACCATCACATTCCATACTATTATCAAGTATGAACCCACACATAAATCAAGGTGTAACCATTGGGTTATAGCATACTAGGATTTCAACAACAATAAGAGAGTACCCCATGATTGAATTAGTCATTCACGGATTATTCATGCCCAATTACCATCATTTAGTTATATTAAAGCTAGGTATAACAAGCTATACCTCATTAGGGTTACATATCAACACAATATGGTTATCATCCCTTCTATTCATATGAGTGGATAGGTAATACTACCTTATCAAAGGTAACCCTCCATTTGTTCCATCATCATTCAACCCATATCACCATACCATAATGTCACCTAGAACCATTGGATGTTTAAAAGGTAAGACCATTGGTTGTTTACATAAGTAAACACCTTAGATAAACCACCTATGAAGTCCTTGATTTGTGCTCTAGAAAGAGTTACCATTTAACCCACCTTAGATAAACCACCTATGAAGTCCTTGATTTGTGCTCTCAAAAGAGTTACCATTTAATCCTAGACATCCCTTGATTAACAACGCAAAAAGTTCCATTGAGAGTAGGGTAAAACCCACAATCGACTGCTCATTTAAAACAAGCCATCCATTGTCAACAAGTAAGCTCCTTAAGTTGATCATATAAAGGAAACCTTATAAATCACATTATTAGGACCAACATATTACATTAGTCATCATTCCACTTTATTGGAGGAATAAACATTATATCTTGACCATTGGGTCAAGTTCATATATTAAAACCATCAATTACAGTATAGGTCCGACCATTGCATCAAGTTACCCAAGAAACCATTGGTCTAAGGCTTAATTGATTCTACAACTATATGATTAACTCAACATAGGTTTTGGAGACCTAATCCACCATCATTAGTGACCATTAAGTCACTATAGAACACGATCAGCACTATATTCATTAATCAAAATCAAATATCAAACTAATATCACCATTGATTGATAACATCATTAGGGTACTTAATGATTGATCATTAAGCTTCTAATTGATCCAAAACCTGACCTAAGGGGGTGACCATAGGATTTCACCATCATTTGACACCTTTGATCATGACCATCAATTGTCATGAAGACAACATCATAGGGTTGTTGCAATGGTAACATCATCGTGTCATGGATTTATATAAAAAATCAGCTTTAAACCCTAAAATTGACCATTGGTTGATAGGTGCTTAGCACCATAGGTTGTCAAACCAACCTGATTCAAGTCATATTATACCTTAGGAATAATATACACATGATCACAGGTTCATCTAGAACTGAAATCAGAATAGGGAACATTATAGAAATCGAAATCCATGTCAAGCATAGCTTTTTAGTGCATGAATTTTCATTTTCAAGCAAGAACATGAGCTAGCAAGCTTATGGTAAGCAATAAACATGGAGTAAGTTATAAAACCTGCCTATAATGAAAAGATGAAACCCCACACAGAAGAAATCTCGAGCAGGTAGGGTAGAAAATCCAAGAGTAAGCTATGAATTCGTCCATCTAACACCTTTCTTCCTCAAACAATACAAAAAATGTGGTCTTTAACTACGATTTTTCTAATTACATATAATTTCCATGTAGTTAAATCCCTAATTAGCTACAAATTTGAAAAGTATAAATAAAATAAGTATAGTTAACTCAATTCATAAGACTTAGCTACACTTATCCTCTGCATGCCTTAAATGTATTAACTAAATATAACTAAATTAGAACTTTTTAAAATAAAATCAAACTTAATATCATCCTCTTTTGCGTGCAATATTCCCAGTATTCCCAGTAGGTGATTTGAAAATCGCACGAGGCTTTAAAATACCCGGCCGCGAATTCTCCCAATGATCACCCGCGTAAAGTGATCCAGGCGATCACCCTGGTTCAGCAGATCGCTCGTGCGCCCACTCTCCCACAGAGAACCCGCGTAAAGAGCCTCTAGTGCCGATCCTGGTTCCGCCCTAAGCACTCGCCCGCACACAGCTTGCCGCCCAGTAGTCCAAGGATAGCATCGCCGCCCAGCAGCTGCTCCATCCTCCATCATCTCCGGTGCCTCCATCCTCTTCGGTCCCTCTATCATCTCCGCCCAGTATCAGAGCGCCCCGACATCCATCGCCTCCAAGCATCAGAGCGCCCCGACGTCCATCGTCTCCGCCCAACATCAAAGTGCCCAGACGTCCAGGTTAGGGTCTCTGATAATGCTGACCGGTCCATCGTCTCCGCCCAACACAAATGCTGACCGCCTAGCCGCCTTAACAACCTTTATTAGGATAATGTAACTCACTTCACGACTGAATTAGATCAAAGTAGGTCGTTAGGCTAAAATTAAATCAAATTTGGCGTGGTTTTTTCATGCTATATATATTTGGGTCAAATTGGGTTTGATTGGATCAAAATAAGTCATTGTTGCTGCATTTAGGCCTAATCTAAAAAAAAGGCCTCCCTTTACTCAATCTAGGTCAGATTAGGGCAAGCAGGGAAAGTTTGTTTAAATCTTGTCTGATACAGAATATAAATGACCAAGTTAATTCTCATTTGGGTCTGATTTTGGTCGAGTTATGTGATTATATCTAATATAGGGTATGTGAGGTGTGATTTTGGTGTATATAGAATTGATTTCAGTTTAGAGAACACCAATGTATATAAACTTGTTTAAACATATATGCGGATATGGCTAAATCTTTTTGCAAACTCATTTAATATCTAGATATAAATATGTAAAAAATAAAAACACCCAGGCTGCTAGGTCTCCTGCCCTAGAGGGCATCTCCAGCCGCCTAGACAACCTTGCTTTTCTTTTTATGTTTTGAGGTCAAAATACACCAATTGTACTTCGAGTTCATTGGCATTATGTTTTTAGTGTCCAATACTTTTTGAAGCCCAAAACATATTTCTATTTGTATATTCAATAGAGAAAAATATAATATGTCCATGCACAAACTTTTAAATTTGACTTGAGGGCACTCTGTAGAATGAGTTCTGTCATATAAATCTGATTGACTTTTTGACTAATGTTCTTGATAAAAGAAGTTCTTTAGTTTTTTTTTTTTATTTCTTCTTAGAATATGACCTTGCAACATTGCCATATTGGTTGATTTTGCAACAATCATTTCATCCTCATATTACAAACACCGCCTTTTATTCTAAATAGTCTTAATTTGTTTAAGGAACTATCTTTCTGACACTTATAGCTTTAGCGAAACTGAGAATCACATGCACTTTGTAGTTTGCTGTTTATCTGTAAGTCTGTGTGGGTGCTTCAGTGCGAGGTTATCTTTTTGCAAAGAAGAATGTCTGATTTTGATGCTGTTTCGGTGGCCCAGAAACATAAATGTTGACAAATTTCAAAGGAAATTTTGATAGATGCATTGTTGGCATTTTGCCGATGAAACGATCAAATTATTTAATGATATTTTACCAAAACAATCTATTGGTGTAGATCTATTTAATGCAATAAAATTTCATATTCGATATGTGGGGGTGGGGCTCCTCATGTGTGAGTGAAGGAAGCTGAACTGTTTTGAGGGGGATTTTGAGGTCAAGTTAAATGGTGAAGTGAATGAATTAAGTCATTATATTTTTCAAGCACAATATATAGACTTAAAGACACAAATTTATGGAAACATAATATAGTCTAGGATGGTAGGACCTATAAGTAGGATGCCGGGACATAGTACATTAGTGTTGGAGTTGTATATGAGTGAGTATTAAGGAAGCATGAGACAACTATGGGGTATGTATATAGTTGAACCATGATGGTTGTCTATCCTCCTTGTTGGTTATACCGGTCAACATATTGGATCCAATTTATTTTAATTTGTACAAGCATAGATGTGTCACGATGTGTTTACTATATGCCTACTAGTAACAAAATGCATACTCATGGATTAACTCAAGCATTTTTCTTCGTTTGTTGTGTAACTAGAGCTTAGAGGAGGAAACCATGTAGTCAGAGGTGTGATTGATAGTGGCATTCATACAAAATATCGTGGAGGTCATGCTAATTTTGCTCACTATTATTACCAATCATATGACCTAAAAAATGAAAGCAAGCGGGAGATCAGAGGCATATATACAACTTCCAACCCCATTTTCAAATATTTCCTTTGTAGATCTTAATAGAGGTGGGAGAAATAGAAGAGAGGTATAATTAGGCTAGGAAGACAAGAAACATAACTGAGATGCCCCTAAAAAGTCCAAGGAGGCAAGGAGTCATATGGTAAAATCTGCAGACGCGATACACTGTTTCTCAAAATATAACCTATATTTCTCGAAATTTCGCCGAAATGTGGACAAAATGGGCCTTCTTCTTTGTCAAATTTTAAAAAAGCCATCGAAATCTGGTGAAATTCCCCACATATAGATGTTTGGTCATTTCTATATCTGATGGCTGTCGACATCAAAATAATTGGCAAAATTTTTCTGATTTCGATGATGTTTTAAACTCTGCCTTTAGTGTTGGGAATATTTTAATTTGTCTCGTACCTTGTACCTATGATCTTTTTACTTAATAATTGAGCCTTGTGGATTTGTCCAAAACTATAATTGTGAGTGGGTCTGCAGGGATTGTGAAAGCCTTTATGTAGTGGATCTCTGTAGTTAAATGAGTGATAAAAATTTGATATTTTAAGCATTTTGCACCTTTTGAATGTAATTCACATCTAAGTTCAATGCTAAATCTCCCCCACTCTAGATCTTGTCTATAATTGTAAATGTTTCTTTACATTCATTTGTACTTTATATGCAATCCTTTAAAGTACTATGTTGATTCACCATATATTGGTTGTAGCCTTGTAAATTCTCTTGAAAATACTTATAAGTCATCACTCACCTTGTTACATATACTATGTTGGGTTTATACCCTAGAGGTAGAAATCAAGGTTATAGATTCTAATATTTTTTGGCAACATTGCAATATTAGACTCCACGTGCAAGACAAATTCATTTTGGGATCAATTTTGTAGTAGGAACATGACTTATCTTTTGCTTTCAAATTTCAATAAGATGCCCAACTTCCAGCATATGATCCACTTTGTAGAATTCAAAAAGGCATATGGTCAAAGAAATGTTGAATGTAGTTGTTATTATAGAAAGAAAAAGTAGAGGCACATGAAATAGATGAAAAGAGTACTCACAAGATGTTTAAAGACATGATATTAAGGAGACTATTGTCATGGGAAGTATGTATCAACTCTTTCATCTCCAATACGTCATAGATAAATAGATATATACATTGATTGTCAAAGTATTATGTAGTATATAATGTATAATATGATCGGTATTATACTATATTGATTTTCTACTTATTTATATATTTAATTTTTCATTGTGTTAAATTTCTGTATACTTTTTTACCTTCTTTATTATTAATTTTTTTAAAATAATTTCGTTTGATTAATAATTTCTACATATATATTGATTATATTGATGTGTTTACTTAAATTTATCTAGGGAAGTATGATCGACAAAAGCTGGATAATTGAGGAAGACAGGACCAGTACAAAGTACTGAACATGGGTAGTCAAATTCATAGAGGACGCTTTCAAAAAATGTAGTAGGAATGAGACTATCTTATACCATTGTAAAAAGTGTCTAAATACACAAAGACACAACCGTCAAGTGACAACCGAGCACCTGTTATGGAATGGTTTTTTCAGCAGCTACACTGATTGGATTTTTCATGGTGAGACTTCTTCTGATGCCACGGAAGATTCTTTTATGCAAGACAACATGCCGTTTGATGATATGAGAGACATGTTGCACGATGCATATGGAGTCCAAAACTGTCGAGAAACTATGGACAACGATGACGATGATTCATTTGTATTTGTTGACGACGAAGAAGCTAAGCAATTCTACAAATTGTTAGAGATTGCTGCACAAGAGTTGTATCCTGGAAATAATAAATATTCCAAGCTGTATACCGTCGTGAGGTTGTTCCATATAAAATGTAGCAATCATTGGAGCAATAAATCATTTACTGAGCTGCTCGAACTTTTGAAGGATTTGCTTCCTGAGGGTGACACATTGCCTGGCTCATACTATGAAGTAAGGAAAATAATTAGGGACCTTGGTCTTGACTACGAGAAAATTGATGCTTGTATAAATGATTGCATTTTATATCGCAAGGAGTTTGCAAATAATACTTCATGCCCGCGTTGTCATATTTCTAAATATATAGAGACTGAAACTGAAGTAGACGATGCACAAAGTATGGGAATTAAAAAGAAAAGAGTTCCTTGTAATGTTATGCACTACTTTCCCTTGACTCCTAGGTTGAAGAGATTGTTTATGTCCTCTAGAGTCGCACCACTAATGCGGTGGCATGATGAAAGTCACACCAAGGACAGAGTTTTAAGACATCCAGCAGATTCACCTGCATGGAAGACATTTGATAACATGCATGCTGATTTTGCATCTGATTCTCATAATGTGCGTCTTGGTTTAGCATCTGACGGATTTAATCCATTTGGCATGATGAGTAACTCATATAGTATTTGGCCAGTCATATTGATTTTGTATAATTTTCCACCATGGTTATGCATGAAGACACCTAATTTTATCCTTTCTATGATTATTCCTGGTCCAACTCAACCAGGAATGAAGATAGATATCTACTTACAACCTCTGATTGAAGAGTTGAAAGAACTGTGGGAAGTTGGTGTTGATACCTACGATGCTGATGGTAAAGCTATATTCCAATTGTGTGCCGCCTTACTATGGACGATAAATGACTTCCCTGCCTATGGTTATTTATCTGGTTGGCAAACTAGTGGGTATGATGCATGCCCTGTTTGCAATAAGGACACGTGGTCTATTAGACTACCACATAGTAGGAAACAATGTTTCATGGGCCACAGGAGTTTCCTTTCGATGGATCATAAATTTCGTAGGGATATGTCCTCATTTGATGGAAAAGAAGAATTAAGACCTGCTCCAAAGATGTTGTCTGGAAATCAAGTTTTAGTTCAAACCAGAGATGTAGACAATATGCCTTACAATTGGAAAAAACAAAGCATTTTCTTTGAGTTGCCATACTGGAAGTACAACCTTATTCGTCATAATCTTGACGTAATGCATATTGAAAAGCATGTATGTGAGAGTTTGATTCACACGTTACTTGGGATGGACAAGTCAAAGGATAATGAAAAATCACGTTATGACCTTTTAGAGATGAGAATTGGACCTAGACTGCACATTATCAAGAACGGAAGTAAGAATATTATTCCACCTTCTTGTTTTACTTTGAAAAAAGAGGAAAAAGAATTATTCTGTAAGTTTTTGAAGTCTGTACGGGTTCCAGATGGTTATTCCTCCAATATTATGAGAAATACACACATCAAAGAAAGAAAATTGTTGGCATTAAAGAGTCAACGACTACCATATATTAATGCAACAATTTATGCCATTGGCTTTACGGGTAGCGTTGCCGAACAAGAACGTCATAACTGTGATAACTGAGTTGTCTAGATTTTTCAAAGACATATGCTCAAAAGAGATAAATCGCGTATGCTATTGAGAAGTTAGAATCTAGAATTGCGGTGACTCTGTGCAACATGGATAAGATTTTCCCGCCCTCATTTTTTGACATAATGGAGCACATGGTCATTCATCTTTCACGAGAAGCTAAGATAGCTGGACAACCATTTTATCGTTGGATGTATCCAGTGGAAAGGTAGTATGTTTTTTCTATTTGTTTCACTAAAATTTTATCAAATATATTTTTTTATTTTAAACAAATTCTATTTATCATTATAGATACTTGAAAACTTTGAAAGAATATGTGAGGAATAAAGCTACTCCAGAAGCTTCCATAGCAGAATGTTACCTGGCAGATGAATGTGTAACATTTTGTTCAAGGTATCTCTCCGGGGTAGAGACAAGGTTCACAAAATTGGCTAGAAATGATGTTGAAGATGACGATATTGTTACTAATGATGATTGGTCTATATTTTCACACAAAGGGCGTCAAATAGGAAAGAGTATTCCTATTTATCTTGAAGATGTGATGCTGAAAACTGCACATCAATATATTTTATCTAATTATGTTGCAGTTGAACCGTTCATGGAGTGAGTTCATTAAATTATTAAGAAATATGCATGCTCACCGTTAGATGTTTGTACACACGACTTATGTACTTGTTAGCAGGGAACACATTTGCCACGTGAAGAAATTGAATCCGCGTGCAAGACATTGGGAAATCAGTAATATTCATATGAACACTTTTAGTGATTGGTTTAAGAAGCATGTAAGTCTATAACATTAATTTCATTTAATATTATTAGAGCATTGTATTAATAACTCAATTAATAATGTATACAGATTGAAGAGAAGGCCAAGTCAGAAAATTTGCCATCAAATCTACTAACTCTAGCTCGGGGACCACAAAATATGGCGAACAAATACAATGGATATGTAACAAATGGATATAGATTTCGAACCAAGGAGGGGGAACATGGTAAAAAAACCCAGAATAGTGGGATAATGGTGAATGCCCAGACAGAAAGTTTTTCCAGTTCCAAGGACAAAAATCCTAAATTGGGTCAAGTTACCTACTATGGGGTACTCCGAGAGATTTTTGAGATTAGTTACTATGAGCAACTGAAAGTTGTACTGTTCAAAGGTGATTGGGTCAATGCAAACAAGGGTGTCAAAAAAGATGAAAATGAATTTATAATGGTCAAATTATAACTCATTGACTTAATTGAAAATCCATTTGTATTGGCCTCTCAAGTACAACAAGTCTTTTATGTGGCTGACATCAATCACCGTGGGTGGAGCTATGTCGTGCAGATGACACCACGTGATACTTATGACATGGATGAGAAGCTTACTGAAAATTTCATGGATGGGACATGCGTACTCGAAGATTCCCATGCAGATGATTGGGAATCTATTTTTAGCGATGTTTCTGATGGATCTGATTTGGTTAGAGAAGATATGGAGGGTGTAACTTTTTACGATGGCAAAAATGATTTGCAACTTGATTGAGATCGTTGTGATCTATCATATGTAGTTTTTAATATTTTGTATCTTGATGTAGCGTTATAAGAATTTAGTTTTATTCATTTATTATTAATTATCAATACCATTGTTCTTCCTTTAATATGCATACTATTTCTCTTATAATTTGCAAACTTTTTTTGTTCTCAATAATCGAATCAGGAACTATTTTATAATGTTTATATTAGGTAGCCCCTACAACCATTATTATTTAACTATATTTTTATGGTTATAGTTTTGTTTTATTAATATTTGTTATGCATTATATTTTCAGGATGTTGAAAAGACGTTCACAATTGTTGTCTGCACGAGAAACTGATGATGCAAACAATGGAGTAATTAAACGAAAATTGGCGGGTACGGTGACATATAATTTATCTATTATCATTTTGTACTTATAGTTGTAAGATTCTGTCTTAATATTTATCTTTGTAGGAATGTCTAAACGATTGCAAATGAATGGAGGCCATCTTGGTTCATTTAATGTTGATTTGGGAATGAATGGAGGTTATCTTGGTTCTATTAATGCTGATTTGGGAATGAAAAGAGGATATCTTGGTTCAGTTAATGCTGATCTTGGAAGTTCTAAAGCTGATTTGAGTAATAAAACTAATAAAAAGGTTGGTGCATCATCTGTTTTCAGCAGCAAAAATGCTGAAGTACACATCAGAAAAGAGAAGCATCCGCATGTGTCAATGATAAATTAGGATGTTCCAATCGGTGGAAGGATGTCTCTGTTAAACAACTGTACAAGAACTGCTCATTGTGTTGATAATTCCAATATAAATCATGAGGTTGGAGCTGATCATAGAAATTCTTTGACAAACAATAGCATCAGAGCTGGTCATTCTATTCATAAGGCTAATTCTTTGGCAAGCAATGGTACCGGAGTTGGTCATTCAGTTGATACAGTCAATATCAATCATGAGGTTGGAGCTGGTCATAGGGATTCTTTGGAAAATAATGACATGAGAGCTGATCATTCTGTTGATAATGACAATATAGATCATGAGGTCTAAACCAATCATGTAAATGATGAGGACTTTGAATTGGTTGATCAAGAAACTACTGCTAATCATGATGAAGGTACATAAGTTTCTAATCAACAATTTACACCAATTAGCTATTACCTAATATTTTAGCATTTATATGTATATTTTAAAAATAATTGCCTCATATTGTTTTAAATTTTTAGGTGGTGCTATGTATAATAAAAAATGAGGCTATTCTAAGTGTCTTCAATTATGGAGTAAGACAGGGGATGCAAAATTACCAATCACATTGGATGAAAATGGAGAACCAATTGGACCTCATCAAAATGACTTGTCTTCTTTTTTGGGAACAATTGCTAGAAATTCACAACTGGCACCCTTGGATTACTTGGATTGGCGACAAGTACCAGCTGGAAAAAAAACTAAAATATGGAATTATGTCTTGGTAATATATTCTAGTAAAGTGTTATTGAAGCGTATAATTTTGTTATATTCATTCTATTTTTCATTTAACAGAAGAAATTTACTATCGACTCAAAGGGAAATAAATCGGTTCTACGCACAGTTAGGGATTGTTGGAGAAACTTCAAATCTGAAATCAAAAGAAAAAATTATATGCACCACAAAGACAAAACAGACAGACTTAATGATTGTCCTTCCCGTGTTGACCCATTGCAGTGGGCTTTTCTTGTGAATTTCTGGGACTCTAATGACGGAAAGGTAAGATAATTAGTTATATATGATGTATTCTCTTAGTTTTCATTGGTGATAAGGTTAATGTTCATGAACTGCAGTTACAGAGTGCAAAGAATAGTATGAGTAGAAAGTTTATTACCACACGACATACATCGGGGTCGATGTATGCTTGTGTGAGAGCGAATGTGAGTGATTTGACACATAATTATAATAATATCATAACACATTCACACTCTACTTATACTTTATTTTTGTGTTAATAACAGTTGCAACAAAAGAATAAAGGGGGTCCCGTTAGTCGATTGTAGTTGTTTGTTGCTACCCATAAGAAGAAGGACGATACTCCTGTAGATGCAAAATCAGCTGAACTAATTGTAAGTATAAAATTATTCATGACATATTTGACTTTATTTGCTCAATTTTTTTATCATCATTATGGTTACTGTTGTAGGACAAGTTACAATCAGCAGTTGAAAACAATGATACAAATCTTGATGAAGATGAAATTGCTGATCAAATATTGGGTGCAAAGAAGGCTCGTGTGAACCACAAGACTAATGAGTTTAGTCAGGTATATGTTGAGGGTTTTGAAGGTACAGTCAAAGACCTACAACACATATGAGAGTCACAAAAAATAGAATTGTCAGATCTGAAAAAAAGACAAGAACATCTCAAAGCAATAATTTTGGGAAATTCAAGCGGGAGTGTTCCATTTCAAGCAAATCAAGTAATTATTCAAATTTTTAGTAATAATTATAAGTTATGATTTTATTAATTTCATAAGTGCTTTGTATTGTAGAATATGGAAACAACTAGGAATGAAGGAACACCCATGCCACAAAAGTCATGTAGCGGAACCACCATTACAGAGAGACAGGTTATTAAACAAAAAAACTCCTAATAACTTTGATTCTTGATATCTAAAATTTTACATTGTAATCCATACAACTTATAGGTCATGAGGTTGTTAAGTTTCGATGATGGAACATCAATTGTAGCTCAAGGACAAGTGATAGGCGTGAATACTGACCTTGTAATAGGAGGAGGAAAGTTAGGGTATGCATTTGCTGCTGTTTGCATTGGTGTGGAAATTAAACCTGAAGAGCAATTGGTTAAACCATTTGACAATTATCAAATCATTGAAGATGCAATCGGGTCAATAATAGCTTGGCCAAAAAGCTACTCATTGTTCGGTAATTTTTTTCTTTCAATGTGCTATAAGTGTAACATGTCTATATAATGGTTTTAGATAATTATTTTTGTTATTATAGGTAAAATGCTTGGAGCGAGGCAAGTGAGGCAAACAATAAAAGTTCCTTCAGAATTATGTAGATGCTATTTTTCCTCTTTTCTATAGGTTTAGAATAAAGTTTTTGTTTGATGTAAAGCTTGTCAATTCATTCGATATAGAAAGGATTGTCATCCGAACCACCATTACAACATTGTTTTCCATTTCTCTTGCTACATAAGACCATGATATGAATATTCTATAGTATTGGTTAACATTTAGACCTCTTTTATGGCAAGGCTGCATTTCACACTTATGTATGTGATGTTCTCTAGTATGCAACGATGCATGTGATGTTTCTGTTGGCTCTTTATATTATTTACAACTAGTACATGATATTCTCTAGTGTAGGTCATGGTGGTGTTACAATAGTACATGATATTCTGCTTGAATCACGTCTCATGGTGTTACAGCAGTTCTTGGTGACCAATATATTTGTGGCAAGGAGTTATCCCCTATTCTGAACATGTTTCTCTCTTCCTTTTTTATCAGTCTCCTTCACCTCATGCTAATGTTTTTTATGCTCTCTCATGTGCAACTTTTAATTTTATCTAAAATATGCCAGCAACACTAATATCAGACACCAGGTGCCTGGGCTTAAGCACATTCTAATTTGATGTTGCATATCATATACTATATGATTCGATTACATACAGTCTTTTTCTAGATTCTAGAAAGTATTGGCCCACCTATGAGTTCTTCTTTACTACCATTTTGGTGCGGTTAAAGTTCTAGATAGTAAAGCTTCACCTATTATGATATTAGGTAGTGATCAAATTTTTTTGGTAATCTTGCAGATTTTTGAGTGTACAATCTTCAGAATTCCAGTCTGTATAACAAAATAATCGTGTGCTTTCCGTTCCACCCTTCATGCATCATGTTTCTTTTTGTTTCACTCTCTTCCAGTTTTAGGCATATTACCAATGATCATGTTTTGCTGTTGCACATCCTTATACTATTTGAGATAAATCCATTATATTCAAGACACAATTGGTAAATGAATATGCTGTAAAATTTGTAAAATATTTATGCTTCATGTTTCTATTTAGATCATATACACAAAACAATGAGTTATCTTGCATTTCTTTTTATGTGACAGAATGTAGTATGCTCCTATTTGTGTCATACATCTTCTCTACTGATGTTAATGGGACAACATGTATATTGGTGCAATGCTTGCTGTAAATACATGGTATGCTGAATGGCACATTTGATTTGTTTGATGACAACGTCCAAAACTTTATGATCTAGAACATATATTTTGTAAATTTTTGTTCAGCCTTCTCCATGTATCAGTTGGTAAAGTCTGACTTTTATTTTTGAGCTTATGTTTAGAATTACTTTTTGGTTTCAAATCATCTTGTAAAAAGTTGACGCAGAATATGCCTTCACTACTGCTCAACAACCTGTAAGTGATTAATAAAACTGAAACTCTACTTCTTATATATACTTATATATATATCCATGATTGTGATCAAAATGTTGTATCATGATAAAAACTGCTTTGAGCTTGGCATCTAGTTTTTGTTTAAATTTGTTGCCATTGCCAATTCAGCCACTACCTTCCTGGAGCATTTCTTATGATGCTTGTTAAATTTCTCTCTTGTATTTGTTTATATTTTTCTAAACTAAACTTGTTTCGAACGATAAGAAATAGTGATGATCTATCTGACAATCCACATTACAATATTGAACTTCTTCAAGACCATATGGAGTTCTTCCATTATCTTTGTAGATTCCATGTTTATTTGACTTTTCTATTCTGTGTTTTTTACTACCATAGATCATTTTCTAGATGGAATATCTTATACTGTGTATTGTTTCAAGATTGCATGGACATCATACGACATCGACGTATGATGTAGGGGGTCTAAGAAGATATCTTATTTCCTGGTGATAGCAATCGAGGTGGAAACTATAGTATGTGGTCAAAGAAGATATCTTATTTCCTAGTGAGAACACTCAAGGTGGAAACTATAGTATGATTGAACAAACTCTATCAGTCCTCAATATACCTACTAGCAATGAGTTTTTAACTGGAACATGCTCCATGAGAAATAAGTGAAGTTGCATTGTATCATGCCCGACATGGCTGGTTGGTTGACGAGAGGGGGAGAAGGGGAAATACTAGATATAAGTTTGAATTGTATGTAGGAAGAAGGTTCAATATGAATTTGGTCAATAGATTGGAAGAGGTTATAAGGACATAGCTAGTTGACATCGACATAATTACTGAACAATAGAGAATCCAATCCCCAATATGCAAATGTTCTTTTTTAAAAAGCAAAATTACACCCACACAAAGCGAGTTGCAGTTACATAGAAGAGTTGCCTACACCTCCTCAGTTCTCTTCATACTACTTTTGACCATAACAATTGAATGACAAGATGATGTTGAAATGTCTCAATAAGTGATTCACGAATTTCTCTAGCTCAAGGGTAATCATATATGCACGTTGTCTGTAGCAGAGACTTGTTGGAAGAAGAGTGAGTTTGCAGGTGACTTGTCATTTCTTCTTGTTGGTGGAAATTGAACCTTTAAGTTATTTAAGAAGATGACTTCCAACTAGGTGCAAGATGTGACTGGACATGCAATAGGACATATGCCAATTGCCAAGTCAATTTGTGGGTTATCTTTTTTTGCAACATCGCATCTATCTCATACATATAAATAAAGTATAAACGAGGATTTCAAGGAAATAGTAAATCTAAAACTTTGCAATCTTTTTATGCAATCTGAAATCACTTAACTTGTATTATTTTGTCCATGATAGGTACAATAGGAATGACAGACTGCAGTTAGAAGACTTTTTGAGGCTACATATTACAAAATTTAGGCTTCATGTTCTCATGTATGATGTTGTTCTGCGTGTTGAAGCTATCGAGGTCGTGGGAAAATTATTCCTATTTCTGCCTCAATTGACTATTAAGTCTAGGCTTTTGTAACTTGTTTTTCTAGTTGCAATCCAAGCTTCCAAGTAGGAGTTGGGTGGTATTTTTGACATTCTCAACCAGAAGTGTGGCCATTTTTTTTGGAGATGTACCAGTTTGACACCCATATGTACAATATCAAGGTAAACCTCCCTATTATTGACCTTTATGGGATTTTTAGCACACTCAATGTAGCAATAGTTGCCTACGCTTTCCCTTAGTGTGTGTTGGATAACTAGGCTAAGATGTTTTCCTTTCTATATCTTAGAATTGAAATCCCCTCTTGTTGTAGTTTCTCTTTTAATCAGGCTAAGACAACCTTGCATCATTGAATTTCTGGCCATGAAGCTTCTAGTTTGTTTCATTTGGTTGCAGAGGCAAATTTTTGTGTGTGTGTAGGGGGAGGGGGTTCCACTATGAGTTTGATTAGTTGTACAAGACTAAAAAAGGTAAAAACATCCATATAACTGATTGTGGTTTTATATTGCAATTCATTACCATATAATTTCTTTAATTTAATCTGAATTCATGGAATATGAATACATGATTATAACCTGATGCATTATGTTGTAAATTGTTGGTTAGTTCTATTTTAAAATTAATTTCTCATATATTCATCATGGTGTTACATCAGTTCTTGGTGACCAATATATTTGTGGCAAGGAGTTATCCCCTGTTCTGAACATGTTTCACTCTTCCTTTTTTATCAGTCTCCTTCACCTCATGCTAATGTTTTTTATGCTCTCTCATGTGCAACTTTTAATTTTATCTAAAATATGCCAGCAACACTAATATCAGACACCAGGTGCCTGGGCTTAAGCACATTCTAATTTGATGTTGCATATCATATACTATATGATTCAATTACATACAGTCTTTTTCTAGATTCTAGAAAGTATTGGCCCATCTATGAGACGAATTGGATTTGTTGTACTCCAATTTCATTGGTTTTCTATATTTAATATTTTAAATGTGAGTGTAACTAGATTTGGGTTATGGTTCTTTGAACTGAAAGCCTCTAGAAAAATATGAGTGAGGACTACCCACACCCTCACATTCATCCTTGAGGTAGAGGCTTTGTTTCCCGTCTCTCTATTCCATGGTATAGAAAGAGTTGCACCCTTTGGGGATTCAGTAAACCAATCTCTTCAGTCCAAGGTTTGTTCACATTCTTTATTATATAGGAAATTATGTAGATTGGTTGGTGTATTATTAATTGGTTCATGTTGTATGTATGCTGTATGTGAACATGCATTTCATTGAAGAAGGTTATAAAATATGAATCCTATGATACCAATGCTTGAGCTCAATTAATACTACTATTTAAAAATTAATGCAACTTGATGCCATTTTTTCCAATCTGCTTTGATGTCTTGTTGTCACAGAACCTATAGCAGTGCTAATATTTTCACTCCCAGTGGTATCCCCAAGTACTTCTCATTGTACCTTAGCCAGCAGGTTAGTTTCATTCTTTCCCCGTTCTTTGGGTGGCCTGCAACTTATTCATGTTTTCACCTCAACACCATATCCTTATTTGACAATTTTTTACTCCTTTTCTTCTAGATCTACATTTAGTTGTCTTTAAACATGGAAGAGGAAGAATTGTTATGCTCATTAGATGTCAGAGCACAATCATCATTGCTGCAAAGATTATAGCTAGGAGCTCTTCTATGAAAAGCATGGGCATCCCTCTAAGGTAGTACATTGGTCTATGATATTACTGATGGCAAGCTATATTTCATTTCTCATATGCGTCTCAGGGCTGCTATGTTTTTGAGATTTTATTGACACTTTTGTCTGTTGAGTTTCTCCTTTACCCCATGTTGTTGTTGCTTTGGAGATCCCATGATGATTTTTCTAGGTTTAGTAATACTATAATAGACAAGATAATCATATTATGTAATCAACATATTATAGTCTATATGTTGTGATACATATATTCTATGATTTCTTACAATACAAATGCAATCTTACCAGTTATCTAATAGGCACTGTTCTTCATGTGTGTGTTGTAGGAGGAGGTTTGAGGGCTTGAACTGAATAGAGTTTTTCGTCCAGAGCACTACAACATACTACCTTCTGGCTGTTCTTTCACTTAAAATTGTTGCTCTTTTTTACATAGACAGAACAATGTGATCTTTAAGTTTCAGAGCAAGGTGGTTCAATTAAAGAAGGCAGTTGAAACAAAGTCTTAATGGTACATCTTGAGACACTAGTAAGGTAAATCAAATACTCAATTTCTACCAAGAAATACTCTAGGTTGGATTCTGGTATCAACCACAAACAATGTGGATTTTATTTTATTGATCTTAAGGGTTTTGTTTCTCAGTCAAATTACATAAGGTATGTATCTGCAAATTTAATATCCACCTTAATTTTACACATATATATTAAGAGATCATATACAAGGAATGGGGAAAACTGAGTGACATGAAAGACTATGATGAAAGGTCACTTGGTCCAGTAATATATAATCTAATGGCCCATTATCACAAAGGTAGATAGATTGTAGTATTTTGGCTGATTCTAGAGTGAAATGTGTCTATCCTCTATCCTAATTCGTTGTTTGTTGGAGTTCTAGTAGGAATGACTATATGAGAGTGTCATGATGGGTTTTAGTTTGCCCAGAAAAGAGGCATCAATAGTATTTCATAGTGCAATCTACCTGAAATTGTAATTTGGTGCATGTATGAGAATGAGGCATTAATAGAGATGTATGACTGAAAATGTTGTTAGCTCAAAATAGTCTTTTGCCTTTCCATTTCAATAATTAGTATAAAACTTTAGCACGATCACGGAAAATAGTTTGATATATGCATCCAATTCTTCAATCTTTACATCACGGATAATTGCCAATCAATCATGTTGATGGACTTCTCAACATGGTAGGTCTGTTGTCCTAGTCGATAGGAACATCTACAAGAAACCTACTACAAAAAGAAACTTAGGAATTGGACAAAGGGATATTAGACTTGCAAAAAGAAACTTATGTTTATCGTTTATAAAATTATTATTACTTCACAACAAATTAATTACTTATAGAATGCATAGTATGAAGATCCAACTTCCAAGTGAGATATATTTCCCACACTCATAGTGACCATAGATAGATATTAACTAGCACAAATAGCAACATAAGTTGTCTTCTTGGCCTTCTTAACTCCCTCCTCCCTCTCCAATCTCCAAAACAGAAGCTAGATGCTAGAAACAATACATTACTACTGCAGATAGCTAGCCAACTACCTATGGGTGTACCCCACATCATGCATGCCATAATTGGGCTCTTGGTTAGCATCTACATCATTATAATTGTCTCTTAGCTATAGCTAAGCATCCTTCCTACCATGTTCACCTATGAATGCACATGATGTGTTGCAGGGAGTGACTAACTTGGGTTCCACCTCTACAATGACTGGAATCTTCACCCACTCACCTCTTACGATTTTCTACACCATTACATCACAACAAACTTTGTGCCCCTTATGTGGTTGGTTATAATAGGGCAATGACTTCCTTCCCTAAGTTCCTTATCATTGCCAGAGGCAAGACTGTCCTGCACTGTTGTGTGGTTATTGAGTGAAGATGCAAAATGATTTGCATTATTACTAGTATATGACTTATTCAAGATCTTGGTCGGGGATTGTTAATGTAATGTGTTTTATTAAATACTCAAACAATCAACAAAGTATTAGCCCATCTATGCAACAAGTTCCTTTTACTAGTCTTGTATGCTTCAAGAAGAAAAGGATGGGGAATTGGTGGTCAGGTTAGTATAGTGATTCAAGTACATATTTATCTTCCTTAACACATGTTTATCTCATTGTTAACTTTCCCGGAAGTCAAACTCACTGTCCAATTGGGTAATAGGGGCAAACTCTTCCCTGAGTTGGGTGGTCTAGCCTCTAAAGTAGTTCCATAACCATTCCTTAAAGTGTGAGGTTGGGAATTCAGAAATTCTACTGCCTGCCTACTCTTATTACAGCCATTCAGAGACCTAGAAAAATAAATTACCAAAAGTTAATTATCATTAAATTAGAGATGTCCATTAATATGTATAAACTTCTTTCAGAATATTTTCAAAACTATTAAATACATAGGGACCTTTGAGCTTAGGAGCTCCAGCCAAGGAAGACCCTACCCACCTACCTGGATATCCATATATACAACAAAGCAAAGAACATGTCCCATTATGTACATAAATAGATCCACCATGTGTAGCAGCTATACTACTTCTCAGCTTGGTTTAATTTGAGATCAGAACTTGGTACTTCGGTAGCAAGTGTATTTGAATTTGAATTTCGTTTGTCCTATTATGTTGTAGATTGTAAACTTAAGTTTATGTACCCAGAGGTAAACAAGAAATAGAGATAACTAGTCCTAAAATATTAGTTCAAATGACATTGGGTTCTCACATAAAATTTGGTTAATTAGCAACAAAGACAATATATGCAGATTGAAACTATAATTCCCTAATACATGCTCTAACTTTAATTTGACATCTGTTTTGTAGTCACATTTAAGTTCTATATAATAAAAAATTAATATCCAAACTGACCTTGACTTTGTATAATTACTTTCGACTCAGAGCATTCGGAACCAATGGTTTTACTAAACACCATCCCCACTCACTCAAGAACTCATTTCCCTGCCTGTATTTTTTGTGACCTTCCCCGTGCTTAATTGCTAGTTGCAAGGTTGTTTTTTGTTAGGTGGTGAATTGACTACATTTGTCAAGGTATCATAAATATATAGTTGTAACCAGCTGAGATGAGGTGGTCTGCCAAGAGCTCAAACCTATAGTTCATCTGTGAACTTCCTATCAGTGGATTCATGTTCAAAACACACCTGACCAATGTAGAAATCCATTATTTTATCAATCACATAGCACCTAAAAAATAGCTCCCCCCCCCCACAAGGCAAACAACCAGGGGATCTATCCTATTCAATTATTCTGGTGGCCTGAAGAGGCTTCTCTTGCATCTCGCTCAGTGTTTGATAAGTTAATTAAGGTGCCGAACTATAAGGTTACTATCTTTTCCATATACTTTATTACCTGATTATTGGTATATGTTTACTTTCCAGGAGTTTTATAGAACTCAAGGATGGTTAATGGTATTACCATGTTCTTTAAAGACTGATGAACTCTTGGAGGTGCAGATATAGAAGCCTTTTTTATCTTGACAGATTATACTATCTGCATGTTACCAAAGAAGTAGGAAACTACATGTGTAAATAATAAGTAAGATTGAGTATTATTTTGAATCCATTTCTAGTCTTGCTAATACCCCTACTAGTTCAGTTAGGAGCCAATCTTGAGTCTGCATTTGCAACTTGCACGGGATACCAACATGATGTAACATAGATCCATTATCACCTAATATGAACTAGTTAAGATTGGCTCAAATGTCCCACTATTTTTTTCTTCAATTTTACTTCTTTATATAACTAATATGAAATGTTCTAATGAGGTTATTTTGCAGACTGACTTTTCCTTTTTTTTTAGTTTTTCCCCACTTTAACATTTCTATACATTACACACTACTACTTCTCATCATGATCTTTGTTGTAATTTACCTCAAGCACAAGGATGTTTGTGATCTTCATCATGCCATAGTAGGAGTGGTTCATACATGTCAGATTTTGGATCATAAAATTGTGGTGGTAGACCTCACAAGGATGACTAGGTGGTGGGTTTGGCGTGGTGAATCCCCTGTAGGATGCTAAGATCTAGTCCAAACCCCCCACAGTTTCCCTGCCATCTTCTGTCCAGAAACCATACAGTTGTTTTGAGGCTCCCTCTTTTGGATGGGTAGATTCTGTACAACAAGTGTAGAGCTGAAGTATCCCCCCCTAACATGTATTACATTTCTTGGTGACTTTTCCAGGTTTGCAACTGAATGCCTCTTTAGTGAGCTGAAGATATACAATTATATGAGATTCTATTAAAATAACAAAACATGGGTTGGGAGGCTCATTCAAAAGGGATGTAATATGTTCATTGTTTTTGAATGGCATATAATCCCAATTTGGTGTGCCTGCAGTTGTGAAGGTTAGTACAAAATACCTCTTAGATAAATTATGCATCATTTTATATGAAAAGTTTTAAGTAGACATTACTCTTTTTCCTTCTCATGAGAAAGTTATCAAAGTGAAAGGTCACTCCTGTTGGAGATCGCTCAGAGGGTGCCATCCTCTAGTTTTCATATTTTTTGTTGTCATGAAGTCTACCTCGTAACAGTGCATCTTTCAAATGCAGACGGGCGTGGTTACAGTAGTAATGCTAAGCCAAGAATGTGCCCAACTTGCAGGGGAAGTGGAAAAGTAAGATTTTATCTTATCGATCTCCAGATGACTTTGAACCTAGTCAGCTACAGCCTATAGGCTTATAGCTATTTTCATCGTTTCCTTTGTCACATAATTTCATCACTATTGCTATAATTTTTATTCAGGTTATAGTTTTTCCATTTTCAACAACCTACAACACTTGCAAAGGGCATGGCCATATTATACATGTATGCTTTTAACATTCTGCTTCTTGGGAAAGGGAACATTGTGTAGTTATTCTAATGATGCACTTGCATGAAGGATTTTTGTTTGGCATGCGGAGGAGCTGGGGTAGTTGAAGGGACCAAGGATGTTGATGTTACTGTCCCAGCAGGTAGGATTGCACTTAACTATTAATTAAAAGTTGTTCATGTTACCATTCATACCTGACCTATCTATTCAGGGCACAACAACACACTATGGAGACTTTTGAAAGATTACTATAAGAAAAGAGTATTGTAAATTTGTAATTGTATAGAAAATGAGATGTGTAGTACTGAAACGTAGTTGTTTTATTATGACATAACTTGTTAAAGAGATACTCATGAACAGTATTAGAAGGAGATTTCTCCTATAGAGAGATGTATATCACTTTCTTTATCGAGGAAAGTTTGTTGGAAAGGAACTAGCGACCATTAATATATACCCATTTCAATGGTTATAGGTTCTCTGATGCCCCTTCCTTATGGGGTGATAGAGGTTTGGGGGAAAATCTTAGGGCATCATGGCTCATCCCACAAGTACCCTGTTTTAGATTAAATGTTTTCTCTTCAAATAACTATTTTCATGAAGGCTATTATTTTCTGTTGGAAATTGCATTTGAATCCATCATTTCAATTAGCTTTGTATACATGTCCTTACATAGCTGCTCTCATTTATCAGGAAAGAAGCAGGGAACAAGACATCCCACAAAGAAACCCTCCCATCCTTTCCTCAACCATGAACTGGGAAGACGGCTCACCACAAAGACCTCCACCCAGAAACAAAGAAACATGACAACACAACAGAACCAAAGTGGATGATCAAGACATATCAAACAACTATAAGTCATTATTAATCATCTCCCATGCTCTAGACCAAGAGATCTCCACATTAAGATGAACTCTAGCTTTTCTCTCATTCCACAATCTATGCAAGATGCACAAAGCAGCAAGATGGCTTTTCCTACTGCTACAATTCATGAGATCTTCCACTGATTTAGGACAATTCAGAATAAAATTCTCAGAAGCAGCCAAGTTCCAAACCTTAGCAGAGAATATACACTGAAACATATAGTGGTCCACACCTTCCTCACTAAGCTTGCAGAGAAAACACATAGAAGGAGTACTAATGCCCAATCTTCTAACATAATCAGTGGTAATAAGTCTTCTATGACAAACTTTCCAACCATGAATTTGGTATCTAGCTGGAACTTTAAACTTCCAAACCCAATCAAAGAAAGGAAGCACCATACCTTTCACATGAATAACATTCCAGATATCTTTTAGTTTAATGTTATTCAGATTGTAAATTGAACTTCATCAGTTTATCACTAGTTGTAGTGTTGGGTTGTATTTGTTTACAGAAAAAAAATGCATCCCTTCTATTCTAGTGATGATTTGATTACTCTTTTGTATTCTTACATGAAGTAGGAACTTGCGCAACATCAGAATCAGTGATGCTAGGATTACAATATAAGTTCTAAGTCCACGAGAAGATGCCATCTTACAAACTGAACCAGGAAAAAGACTTCCTGGGCCATTTCACAAGTAGAGGTCTTGTCCAGTCCTACTACCAAATAGCTTAAACTCTGGAACAAACTCCAGCAGTACAGGAAATATTAGAGATTCTATGGCTAGCTCTACTCATTCCAAACTTTTAAAGAGTTGTTTAAAGAGGTTTCTCTTCTTTTCTTCTCTAGGTTCCTAGAAGTATGATGCAAATTTAGAATTCAGATATTGTTTGAGATGTCAGATAACTTCTTTACCACTTTATAAGTATGATGCAGCTTAAAAATGAATGAAATAATTATTCTATTCAATGACTGTAATTTGATAATATATGATGCAGGATAAAAAAGGCCTCAATGTCAACTTATTGCTAAACAAGAATCCCTCTTTGGGTCTAGATCAAGTCCAACAAAACAGAGTACAAAGAAGATTCCTAGAACATCTATGGATGGTCCAAGTTGTAAAAGAAAGATGTCACAATGAGGGGCGATGCTACAATCTTCAAATCAAGACTTCTTCCATTCAACAAAATCGACCCACTTATCAAGGAAATCAGATGAAGGGCCAACGTGTCACAAGGTCACAACTTTGTGCAACACAAGAACCCATGCTATCGCCAACTCATTGAACAAAAGGAGAAGACAACAATGATTCTAAAACTGGTCGAGAAAGATACATTCTCTTTTTCCAAGATGCGTGTAGACCTCACCGAATTTATTAGTATATGTATATCCTTTTCTTTGTACACATTATGTAATAGGGGCAAGGTATACGTCCTCCCCATGTACATTTGACGTTTCAGTATAAATAAAAGTAAGTTTGTTGGCATAAAGAGCATAACTTGGTCTAGTTACTATAAATTTTTTACTAAAAGAGCTTCGGGACTAATTACACAATACATGAATAATCAAACTATGCATATATGTATATGTGGCACTACATATGTAGCTAGTGCATAATCCAACTACATATATATGTGTGTAGTAGATGATGCCTTTCCCTCCACATTAACTACATATAATTTGTATTAACTTCATGTTTTTTCTACATACTGACTATATATACAATTGTAGGCATACATTTAGCTATAATTATACCTATATTTAAATATGTAAGGACAATATCTAGCTATGCTTCTGGATACATATGAATTTGTAGCGAACAGATTATCTAACTACATATTTGAAAATTATAGTTAAAGGCTTTAGCTATACGAGCATATACTACAATTTGTATGTGTAAAGAAATATGTAGTCAAAGCCTTTCGCTACAAAATATAGGGTTTTCGCTACAATTTTTTTTTATAGTTAAAGACCCTTTTTTTTGTAGTGAAATGAGAAAACCCTAAGCATAAGGAGCAAGAAAGGTAGGGTTTTAGAGCTTTAGAGAAATTTCTACCATGGAAAAACAAGGTTTCGACCTAAAGAAAGCTAGGAAGAAGGATAAAAAAGAAATAGACGGAGTAAAGAAGGGAATTCTTACACTTTTAGGTCAAGATCACTAGAAGGAAGCTTTTTCAACCCTAAAATGAAGTCAATTTCAACCTTAGAGCCTTTCTCCAAGAAGATCCCCACCTTCTTCTTCCTTGGGCAGAAAAATTCATAGCTGAACAGAGGGAGAATGAGGTTGGGAGAAGGAGGGAGGTGGTGGAGAGAAAATGGCTCATTTTTGTGCTTGGGGATAAGTATATAACACTTTAAGATAAAGAAAAAGAAAAAGTTGAAGTTCTAGTATCTATCCAAGTGTTCATGGCCTTAATTTATTAAGAATATACAAGAGCACACACAAGAAGTTACCCCATCATATGTATAGACCTGCTTATCTTCCCTTTGTCAAATTTCCCAACCAATCAAATAATTCATTAGTTGATAGCTACTAAAGGTAGCTCACCCATGAAGGGGAAAACCCTAAAATACCCTGGGAGCAAACACCTTCAAACCAAGGTTTAAATAGGCTCCCCATGGATCCAAAAGCTCAAGAATGATGATAGAATATCCAAGAAACATAAATAAAGTGATAAATTGCAAAGAAAACCTCTCAATTGGGTAAATTGTATAAAAGTCCAAAATGTGCATAAAATTGCATAACTTGCTGAAATAGTATCCAAATTGGACCAAATTTGAAATGTAAGCTTGTCTTATGATTTCAAAGCATATAAAAAGGTTATATTAGGGTTATAAGAATTCAATTATGATAACTAATCTTGTTCAACTCATTAAGCATGTTTAGGGGCCTTACAATATTGATGTTTTTTAGCCAAGGATCATTCCACATCTGGATTTTATCTCCCCTGCCCAAGACAAAATCCACCTTGTTGATAATGTTCTCTCTGATAGCAAGGATATTATTCTAGAACCAGGAATGGTTGGGAGAATTAATCGATCTCCAAATGGAAGTCCTCTTCATATACTTATCATGTACCTAGTGTAGCTAGATAGATTCTTTAAGCTCAATAATGCTCCAGAGATTGACAATCAAACTAGCATGGCAGATATATTTAGTTCTTCTTATATTAAAACCTCCTTCATCTTTCAGTTTACAAATTTTCTCCCAGACTTTCAAATGGACATGAGCACCCTCTTCGTTATCTCCCAGATGTTTCTGCACATTTTGTCAACCTCATTGGAAATACTACAGGGCAATGGGAAAATACTAGCCCAAAACTAAACAATAGATGTAATAGTTGATCTGACTAATTCAATTATTCCTGTTAGAGATAGAGACTTCGACTTCTAGGAATCCATCCTACTTTTCAACTTATCGATAAGAGGATAGCACAATTTCTTGGTAAGCCTTCCAGAGAAGAGGGGAACCCCCAGATATGTAGCAGGGAGTTCACTTCTCGTGATGCCCAAAGAAACAAAGAGACTTGTAGCATCCGCCAGTTTGTTGTAATACACTAAGCTCGTGGTATTATTAAACTTCAACCGAGAGAGATTTCCATACCAATCAATGTTCTATTTTTCCTCTCAACTACTTCATTAGATTAAGGATTATATGGGGCAGTGGTTTCATATAGAAGGCCATGGTCCTCATATAACTTGTTAAGTTCAGTAGAAGTGTATTCATCACTTAGATTAAGGATTATATGGAGAAGTGGTTTCATATATAAGGCCATGGTCCTCATATAACTTGTTCAGTTCAGTAGAAGTGTATTCATCACTTCTGTTGGACCTCACTCTCTTAATGTTCTTATCTAATTATTTCTCCACTTCTGTTTTATAGATTCAAAATTTTTGTAAGTGTTCATCCTTAATTTTCAGTGAGAAAATGGAACAATATCTAAAAAGGTCATCTATAAACTTCACAAAGAATCTCATACCATCATGAGTAAGAATATTATTTAAATCACAAACATCAGATGGAATTAGTTCAAGCAATGATGTGTTACAATCTTATAATTTAAATGGCTTCTTAGGAAGCTTAGCTTGCATAAATCTGACAACTATCAGAAATATCAATATGAGTCTTTAGAATTAAATATAAATGAATCATACACTTCATCATATTTTTATTCACATGACCAAGATGTAAATGTCAAACATCACTAGTTTCATAAACTAAAATAGTAGCAAATATGTCATTAATAGAATATTCATTACATGAAATAGAATATAATTTAATAATACCACCACAAGAGTAACCAAGATCAACATAAAAAACATTCTTAGAAATTAAAATATGATTCCCTTGAGACAATCTGGTATAACTAGAACATTATAAAACAAGTTTGCTAATTAAATTTCTATGGAAAGAAGGGACTTTGGATATCAAGTAGTTTAAGAGTGTTTTTAGATGTAAGATTTATGTCAATATGTCAATAGATTGCAATCGAGACAGTGGATGAATGATCTCCACACTTGATCATTCTATTGGATTTGTCCTGGTAGGAAGTAAAGAGGGATTAGTCAAAACAAATATGGCAGGTGGTACTAGAGTCCATGTATCAATCAGAAGATAAGTTAGCAAAAATAATGTCATATTTTCTAACCTTTCTGCAGAAGAGGAAGGGACCACCCACATAGCAATCGTATTTATTTCAGGATTTTTAGGAGCCTTGATGTTCTGCTTTCTCTGACCTTTGCAAAATATGCACACATTTGATAAGTGGCCAGGTGAATACTACCATGTACCTCAATGCCCAAAGAAGCATCCCGTCAATAAGACATATTTGTCTTAGGTGATGACTCTAAAACAACCACATAATCATGTAGATCAACATCAAATATGGGATCCTCCATATCAAGGTCTCCCACACTTGCAATATATCCATGGTGGCCCTAAGATTCTTTGAATTGTTGGCTCTACTTATATTCTGCCAAAATACTCAGGCCGAACAAACCTCTAGTCGCACTCACATGTGAAACAACATCCAATTAAGATGAGGACCAGCCAAATACATGACCACCATATAAAAAACTAGTATTAAGGAAATGGCATGAAGATCCCATACTAAAGTTGCAATGGTGACACAATCTTGGGAAGTTGTCAATTCCTTGAGGTACCTTTATGGAAGGCTTAGGTGGAGATAAAGTTTCCAAGAGATCCTATTTGTAAGGAGGAGGAGGAGGAGGTTGTATCTCACTATCAATACCACCTGGATCCTCAACATAATTCCAATCTATCATAGAGATCACAACAAAATGCATACATCAAAATACTTCCAAGAATTATAGAATGTAGGTAAAGAGAAGACCGTTCTTAATGGTGGAGCATATGTCAAATGCATGTGACCCCCCTCTAAAAATAGAGTTATTTGACCAAACTATAAATACAACTCCAGATACATCATGTAAGGCACCTGTCTACCCATCAAATCCCACATTGGTTGATTCATCCTTATTATAGATGGTATCAATCACAAAGGAGGGACAATTGATGTGTCAAATGCAATCCCATTGATGAGAAGCACACTCATCCATTACAATACACTTCTAGGATGAGACTCGAATCGGATCCTCTATGAATCCAACTTCAAAAGTGTAAGAAGGTAGAGAAAGACATACTCTCCAAGCAAAGTTGAAACCTATAGAAGTTCATAAATTAGAAGTGGAACACACAAAAAAGGAGTAAGATAAAGAACACATATATGAAGTAGATAATATAAAAACTTCTATACTTACCACTTTTGGATCTGAGGCTCAAGAGGGGGGTGAGTAGAGCTTCAAAACTTGCACAAGAATACCTTCAAATTATATCATTTGAAACCAAACACTAAAAGTGAATTTGAGGCCCTATCTAAACAAGCATAGTAAGGATGAGAGAGATTGAAACAAACACTTGAACAAGGTGTTTAGAGTAGTTACAATCTCCAAAATAGGAGACCGTCAATCCACTACCTAGAGAGGTCAACCCTTAAGACTTTGCAACACATGTATACTTATATTGCATTATAAGACATAGAAGAAGACCACATTACATCCAAGGGCTTACCTATCCAAGAGCTAGTTTTCTACCTGACAACATGTCTTACCCACTCTTACGAGAAACTCAATTCCTTCTCCTAAGACATCTCCTCCTTTCAACTAGTCTTCAGCCTTTAGGATTCACCCACCAAGCTTCTTGGATCTTCTGCCTTGTCCTTATCCTTCACTTGGAGAAGATATTCACACCTTCTTCATCCATGAAGAAGAAGAACAACTCCTCCTTCACTTAGAAAAGATCACTTAAGGCTTTGTTCTTTGAGAAAGGGGATTGGGAAGTGGAAAGATGGAGAGCTTTATAAGGTAACAATGGGGTATCTCTCTTACAACATGTCAAACTCATTCATAATCACAAAATTCTTTGTAAATGAGAGAGAGAAAGGAACTCAAAGGGGTTTATAACACTCAACTACAGCAAGGACCAAGGATAGCATGAATGAGCAACCTTGGAATGAACTCCAAGAGGTCCTATTTATAGCTGGGGGTGTTCCTTTGAGTGTGGGATCACTTAAGAATGCAAAATAACCATTTTACAACTTGCAACAAATCTATTTTAATTTCTAGCAACTCTCTAATGGGTCGAATCACTTTTTCTGCATTTTTGGTATAGTGTATTTAGTGAAGTTTTAATAAAGTTAAGTCGACCGATCCACTATCTAACAAAGTCAATTTTCAAATTATCAGTCAATTTTGTCTTGGGGTAACCCGACCTATTAGCTAAAATCAACTTTGGTTAGAAAGTTGGTCATTCGAGTTATGTGAGTGTACAACTCGACTGATCCAGTCATTTCCAAAAATCTATCACTGATCAGTTGATATTCAAACTCGACCGATTAAGTTCTTGTGACAAAATTTCCAAAATGATTTTTAAGTGATCAAATGATGATATAAGTGTCCCTAATTTTTTTTCTCATCTTAGTTACAAGTCATATTATTAATACAAATGATTACAAAAATATTTTAAGGTGGTTTGGAGTGTTTTCCACAAAAGTGCATTTGCATTGTTTTTGACTTGAAATTGGACAAGTTTGGGCTTGGTGAATTTGATCCTTTTCATGTACCTAGCATCTTAAATCAATTTTAAACAAACATATTAGATACATATGAATGGAATGGTTAATTCATTTTCCAAATATGGACAGTGTATAACTCTTAGGTCAACATTCTCCCCCTTTATGACAATGACAAACCATTCCTCAACATTTTGAAAATGATATGTAAAGTTATACCTTAGCCTTGTGAATTGCAAGGATATTCATAATTTTAACAATGTGAATTGCTCCCCCTCAATCTATGTCGATTCTTTCCTACACATTTAGTCTTTCGACACAAATATATATAACATGTATACTACATGATCCTTTAGCATGTCACATAATAAAACATATACATAGACAAGAAAAGGATCACATAAGCAATAAAAACAATATGGTTGAGCTTCAATACATCAAACTTCTCTCCTCCTTTTGGCATTATCAAAAAGTAAGGGGTATAGAAGAGCATAAAACATGTCTTCTGCAAGCACATACAAAAAATCCATCCTCAAGATAAAACATGCAACCGCATAACACACATAAAACAAAGATGAGAGAGAAATTAACAAGAAACTAGTGTCATAATGAAAATATGGAAAGCATACCAATAACTCATATGATATATTATATATAGAGTTATGATACAAAATATTAAGAGTACAACACAGAATCATGTTCTAAAAGCAACTACAAGCCAAAATGATGGAAACAACATGATGACAAAAACAATACAACTCAGAAATGTGCCCAGATGTTGTTAGTACAAAAAGGTCTAGAAAGATGTATATGACCAACATGTAAGAGCTAAAATAATAAAACATCTAAATGTCTATGGCATCTATGTCCATGACATCATCATCATCATCTTCTTCAGGCTCATAGTTATCATTTTCATCTAAAGGTGCAACAGAGGCATCAACTTCACCCTCATCACCAAAGTCACCAGCAAAGCCATCATCATCAGAACCATCCTCATGGCCATCATCCTTAGATGCCTCCTCATCATCAAAAACATGTTCCTCATCAACTTGCATCTCCTCATCAGTAGATTGACCAAAACCACGACTGGGCCACATGGCATTCTTCTCATCCCAAGTCATGCCAAGATCATGGAGCTCCTTATCCTAATGGAAAGTGGGTGCAAAAATGCCAAGGCCTGCAAGCAGGGTAGATATGAGGCTAGTAGGTAGAGGTATCACTCTAGGGGTAGGTGTAAGGGAAGGTCCACCAACAACAGAGGGTGTAGCAGTGGAAGAAGCCAGTAGAGGGGACAAGTAGAAGTGATTATCACCACCTAGGTAGGGTTGGTAGGAAGGGTAAGGATGGGCCCATGATAGGTTCATCGTTGACATGATCTAGAAAAGATCATGTTGTAGGTGCTTCTGAACCTATAGGTTTTACGCCTTCTGATGCACCATGTAACCGATGAGGGCTACATTGGATACATGAAACGAGGCACAAGTAGGTCAGGAGGGTGGTGGAGGTGGAGGATCCTGGGTGGAGGTAGAGGCTCCATCTGTGATGGAAGAATATGTAAGAAAAAAGGTTTTCTTAATATTGGTCTCACTGATACAAACTCCTTTTCTAGAAGTTTTGTAATTAATGTCACGAAAAAGAGACTTCTCAGTCGCAAAGCTGAAGAGACCACATATCAAGGATAGGTAGGGTGGGTGGGTGCCTTAGGTATTCTTCCTAGAGTCAAAGCAAGTCATATGGTGGATAATGTATCTAGCTCACTTGACTCCTATGTTATTCAAAAGACAACATAATTACTATAGTATTCTCTACAATTTCCATCTTATTCTTCTTGAAGTGATTATTACAATTGACTACCAGAGCAAGCATGCCATTTTTGAGACCCGAGGAAGAGGATATGATGGTGGATTTCTTTCTATAAGGTGTATGAGGCTTCTTCAAGAATATATGAATGTCAGGGAGAGTAATATAATATTTATTATAGAAGGCCTCAGGGTCAAGAAGGAAAAATACTCAGGATAGTCATTCCTCCATGTGTCGATTACCTTAGTACCATTGAAAAACATATTCAAGGTATCTTTTGATATTGTGAATTTCTTACCAGCAATCATAGAGATGATAATCACTTAATTATTAGGAGGGGGTACAAGAGTGTCATAATTCCATGGAAGATTTCTGTAAAATTTATGAAATGCCTATGTGCTTGTGATGGAATTGTGAAAGCACCAACATTCAACACTCAGGGCTGCAAGGTGATGGTCATAATGCAACTCGAAAACCTCATCTATAACCTCTTATTTATGTAGGAAAGGCTCAACCAAGGCACAAAAGGGGAAATGATTCATAGGAAGGAGCTCCTTTTACCTATTTAGAGCTTCGTTGCAAACAAAAAAGTGTCATTGAAGGGAATGAGGTGAGAGTTGGAGGAATATGATGGTGCTCCAATAGGTTCGGCCCTCTTTCTTCCATTGGAATCCATGGAGGAAAAAAGGAGAAGTTTGAGAGACAAAACGAAGGACAAAAACCACTAATGCCCATCTAACCAACTAGGGAAGATAGGAAAGAGTGATATGTAGGTCAAACAAAGGTGAGCTACGGCTAGGCGAGGTAAGGTCAATGATAGGGTTGAGATCTTGAGAGAGTTGGAGGAGGATCAATCGACTTTTCTCTAGTGGAGAGGGAGAATAGTTGGTCAAACCCTACTTAAGATTTGGTCCAGCCTAGCCATCGGTTGAGTTCTAAGAGATAGAAACTCGATCCAATGGCTTTTTACAAAAGCCCTAGGCCACCAATCGATCGAGTTGGCAACTCGCCGACAGAAGTTCTATCCCAACTTTAGAAATTATAGTTTCTAGCCATTTGAGTGTTATTTAAATTTATTTTTCTGGTCCATTTTGTATTTTAGACATACTTAGGCACATATAACACATCGTTGGGTGCTATTTAGTGATAAAACAATAATTTCCAAAAAATACCCAAAATAAGCAAAAACAAGGCATAAGAACATGAAAATTTTAGCACTTTAGCAAGAAAAGGTGATCAAGACATGAGCAAAGCATATAGGATAAAAAACACTAACTAGAAGGCATATCATATTTATCCAAAGTAGTTATGAGCAGTTTGGATCTAATAAAATTAAATTTCTCTCTAGCTAGAGGTTTAGTAAATATGACATCCAACTGATTTTCTGTGTCCACATGCATGATATAAATATCATTCTTGGCAATGTGATCATAAAGAAAATGGTGACGAACCTCTATATTCTTGGCTCTACTATGCAATATAGGATTGTAAGATAAATTGATTGCACTAGTATTGTTACAAAAGATAGGAGAAGCATCAAAATAAATGTGAAACTCTTGAAGCATTTACTTCATCCATAGAACCTGGACACAACAACTCTTGTCTACAATGTAATCATCCCTGGTAGTTTATAGAGCCACTGTGCTTTGTTTCTTGGAAAACCAAGACACCAAGCATGGTCCATGGAGGAAGCAAGTGTCACTTATACACTTTCTATTAATAAAACATCCTACATAATCA
The DNA here is from genome assembly GCA_963693085.1 of Alisma plantago-aquatica. Lineage (NCBI taxonomy): Eukaryota > Viridiplantae > Streptophyta > Magnoliopsida > Alismatales > Alismataceae > Alisma > Alisma plantago-aquatica. The sequence continues at coordinate 525,947,878 of OY856409.1, read as the reverse complement.
ACTTCACTATAAGTAGTAAGAGTAAAGTCCCTTGACTTAGGATACCTAATGAATGCATATTCATCTCTTGTTTTTGCTTCATTTAGAATAATTAATTAGGACTTTTTTTGTTAATTTTAGCTTAATTCAGAAATAAATAGCACTTTCATCTTATTAATATTCTCTTTCTAAATTCTTTTGGGATTTCTCTTAATTTTTAGGAATAATTTAAGTATTTAAATCGAGATAATAAAAGATGAAGATATGAGGCTTTCCAAATATTCCCACAGTGCCTGAGATACTCATCACCAAAATAGCCATATTTGTTGCGTCTAAAGGCAGAATTTCAAGATCATGTATGGAATGAAAAGAGAATTTTATTTGCTACAAAAATGACATAGTTTTCGGTGATTTTGACATTTATTTGACTGTGAAATTAACCAGTGAATGTAGCCTCAATTTTTCCCGCAGGTTCTAATATACATCTCACCAAAACAGTCATAACTTCCACATATAAATTCCAATTTTGGAATATAAATATGTTTTGGAAAGATAATTACAAGTGCTACAGGATTTGTTTTTTTTACCTCTTATGAGAGTTTTACAAAGGAGAAATACATTCTAAAGTCCAATTACGAAAATCTGGAGAGCATACTAGAGAGAGCAATCAAGGATTGACAAATATTATTCTTTTAATTAAATCTTTCCAATAGCCTCAAACTCTTTGTATTCTCCTAAGGCTTCCTCCCCTCCCTCTCCAATAAAAGGAGGGGCACTTCCTCCTCCTTTGGGGAATCTTGGATTTTACTTTGTACTAGCACTCTGAAGTATTTTATTCTTGTATTCTTCTTCTAGTTCTGTAATAAAGTAAATTTTCTTGAAACATTGTTCTTTTTTAGATTGTTCTTGAATCTTTTATTCCGCTTTTAGTTCTAGATCTTCTTTTCTCCGTTCTTTAGTTCTGGAGAAAGTAATTAAGAACCTGGTCATTTTATTATCTCTAGCATAAGGATTAATTTCCTATTTTTGGGCTAGACTATGGCCAAGGTACTTTCTTCCTCTGTCTCCTCCTTCTCCTCAACTATAAGTGAGTAGTTCTATATTGAGGCAAGGGGAATAGCCTCTTAGACATGGTTTGATCGAATTCGTTTTAATCGATTCCTTTAAATGGCGATTGGTTTATTAAATTGATAATCTAGCGAAGTAATTACTCGCTTAGATGTATTTGTTAATCCAGATGGAAATGACAATGGAAATATGGGTTTAGAATGATTAAACCAATTCGCATAGAGATTTTGATGTGACCGTGGATTTATCTCTTTTTGGATGATGAACTAGGAAACATGAGCACCAAGACCAATGGGCTCATGTGGAGTTCATCTTTTGTGTTTCATTTGTGATTCACATGTCGTCGTCTATTTATTGATTAATAATTAATTCATGTTTTTACCATGGCTAAGGTGGTGAAAACCCCTAAAGCCTTGATTCTCTCCCTTTGATTTCATTCACAGATTGTCTTGTTTGCCTTAGTTTTTAGTCTTTTTAATTCATAATTGTTTTTTGTGCTAACAATAATTTTTATTTACCTTTTTATAGGGAAAATAATATTTTGTTTAAGTACAATTTTAATTTCAACATTTTCCTTCCTTAGTGTAAGCAATCATCACCCAGACCGATTTTTATATTCTGTTCTAAATCTAAAAATGCCAAAAATAAATAAAATAAGTTCTTCAAATAATTGGGTTTTTAAGAAACAATCTTTAAAAGTTGTCCTTTGGGATTTGACCCTTTCGATACTAGCCTTAACAGGAGAGTTAAAAGGATTAACCTCTAGGATTAACAATCTTAGTGCTTGATGTGTTAAGCGATGCAAATCAATTTATCACCGTTGCCGGGGACAACGAATTTGTTTCTTGCGAACCCCAACAATTTTTGAAAAACTTTTTTCCTTTTTTATACCTTCTGAGTAACATTCCAGAAGTGCTACTCCTTCTGTTGAGTTTCCATTCCGGCAATCTATTTTTTCTGCACACGATTAACTGTTTCATTTGTGCATACGATGCTCGAACGTTGATTTTCAATCGTTTGATCTGGAAATAGAAATGACTTTTCGTCATTTAAACCATCAAAATCAAGCAAGAATGAATGAAGAAGAAGTCGCCCGTAGGATCGACCAAGCTCTCACAGCTCAAAGAGAGCTCATCCAAGCCGAACAAGCGGAAAGAGAAGCCACTTTACGAGCATCCTATAGGGCTGAACAAGAAGCCATAGAAGCCGATACGAAGGAAGCCGAAAGGCAAAAATAATTAAAGGACTTTCCTATTGCCAAAACTACCTATGCACAACATCCCGTCATACCCCCTGACATCATTTCTCCTCAATTTGAGATCCGAACCCAATGGATCACCATGATGCAAGCCAACCCCTTCTCAAGAAACAATGAGGAAAGTTGCCAAGATCACCTTCAAAGGTTCTTTGATCTTTGCTCTCTGAACAAACTTGCAGGCGTCTCTGAAGATGCCATCCGCCTTAGATTGTTCAAGTATTCCCTCTCCGGCCAAGCTAGTAGCTGGCACAACACTATGGAGAGTGAAGAACATGTCACAACTTGGGAAGTTCTACAAAGTAAGTTTCTTGAGAAATTTTACCCCCCTTCTATCACCTATGAACTCAGGGGTCAAATCACTCACTTTTCTATGTCCCCAGGAGAGTCTTTAGGAGAAGCTTGGAAGAGGTTCAAAGACATACTTAGGAAGTGCCCCCACTATGATATCTCTCAAGCCCAACTCATAGAGATCTTCTACCGTGGTGTTGATCATAATACCAAATTTTTTCTCGATTCCTCATCTGGAGGAAACTTCATGCATCAAAGTTTGACTAGCACATGGGAAGTAGTCAAACGGGCTTCCGAAACAAGGGCTAGAAGAGGAATTGGTGGAATCCTTAAAGTATCCAAGGTAGAAGTTAATCATTATATCCAAAGCATAGAAGAAATCCTCAAATTAATTGCCTTAAAACAAGATCAGTTAGAGTCATCCATAGGAACCATTAGGGAGTCACCCCAACAAAAAAAAACTATGGACTCTCTTTGTGGAATTTGCCAAGGATATGACCACACCACCCTCCATTGTCAATATCTCTACAACTTGCCCATGCAACTTGAAATGGGGAAACAACCAGAAGACCTCAATTCAATCCATATCATACCAGGCCAAGGTTACTACAATCCCAACCAAATTAGAAACCACTCTGGTTTTCAATATGGGAACCCTTCAGGTGCCAATAACTCTAGCCAACTCCAATCCCAACAAAGGCCTCTCTACCCTCAAGGCAACAATCGACCACCACCAGGATTCCCATACAACAACCAAAGGAACTTTGGAACCCAAGGAAATTACTGAGGAAATCATCCAACCCGACCACCATATCAAGGACAACAATTTCAAAACTTAAACCTTCCCCCTCAAAACCTCAATAAACCACCTCCTCAACTAAATGCTCCTACCCCTACCCCCTCGTATGATGAAAGAATAGTAGCCTTGGAGAAAATCACCATTGCCCAACAAGCTCATCTAAAGGCGACTGACGCCCAACTAGCTCGTCTATTTACCCAACAAAAACCCCATGTCCACCTTTTTGCTGGGCATCCTGAACCCAACCCCAGACATATAGAACAACTTAAGGCTTTCACTACCAGATCTGACCTTACCACAGAATAAGAAGGAAGTTCCCCCATCATATATTTTGACCAAGGGGGTGATGAAGAGGTTGTTGTTGTCCCTCAAGCGTTGACATCACCTCCCCCACAAGAAGAGAGTCATGTATATAAGCCGTGTGCCTTTTGCAGGTCGGCTGAAGTATACCCAATTAGACTCCAGGTTCAACAAATTCAAGGAAATTACGCATAATGTATGTGTCAACATCCCACTTTTGGATGCTATGACTGATCTACCTGAATGGAAAAAATTCTGCAAAGCCCTTCTAAACTGTAAGAGCACTACCGAGGAATATGAAATGGTAAAATTGGCCAAAACTACATCAAACATCATCCAAAGTAAAATGCCAAAGAAACACAAAGATCCAGGATCTTTTGGGATCACTTGTTCTATCGGTGACTCAGCCATCCATTCAGGCCTAGTTGATCTTGGAGCTAGTGTGTCCATCATCCCTTTGATAATGTGTAGAAGGTTTGGTAGAACTGATGCTAGACCCACTCCGATCCGTATTCAACTTGCAGATTCTTCCATTACCATGCCTCGTGGTATTATTGATGATGTGCCAGTCAAAGTTAGAAATTTCTATATCCCTTGTGACTTTGTGGTACTTTATATAAAAGAAGACACTTGCTACCTTCTCATCTTTGGTCGGCCATTCCTCATCATGGCCAGGGCCCTCATCGACGTTGAGGCAGGAATTCTCACACTAAGACTGGGAACGGAGTTCATAAATTTTCAAGCCTCTAGGGGTTACATGAAGTATACCCAGGAGAAAGAAGTCTATTTCCTTGAATGCATGGACCAGTTCAATAAGATGCAACAATGTTTCCTTAATTCTAAACCACCACATGTGATAGAAACCTGAATTTATCTGGTGGACAATCAAGTTGCTACTCAAACTTCCCATGTCAGTCCTATCAAGATGGACATTTACCCTCCCACTATTCATATTGTGGGCACAACCAACATCACCACTCAAAAAGTTCCTCTCCCACAACCCCCTCACCGATCTATGACCATACCCATTTCCTCTCCTCCCTCTCCCTTTGAGGAACCGCTCTATGATAATCACCAAATGTCTTTTGAGCCACTACTACATATCACTACCCAAGCAGTGCAACCAAATGTCATGGATGGATACTTCAACTATCATCCCTTCATCCCAACCCCCATTTACACTAGTGGACAACGTATAATCGAACAACTACAATTCAGTCAAAATAATGCTTCTTATAATAATTATCCTTATACAAATGAAATTCAATATGATTGTTCTCCACCATATTTTAAACCATGGGGACCTAACCATCTTGATTTCAATTTTTATCCTTGGCATACTAAGTAAAGATGATGGAGTGGTTTTGTGGAAATCAAGCAAGTCACTACCACAACCATGCCTCCTCCTCCTCTCCTCCACCGCCATACTATCTGCCACCATCGTGATCCTCTTCCCCCATCTCAGTCTAAGAGTTTGCTCGATATGAGCAAAATTCTAAGATCGAGGTGGGGTTGGGTGGTATGTGATCCACCCTTTATCTTCCCTTTTTTTGCATTTTCTTTGCTGCATTTTACATTGTATTGCATTGTTTTTCCTTTCAAACATAGGCCTTTATCTAGTCGGCCTTGATATGATCATTTGTCAAAATACTTCCCTTAATGATGTGACTGTCTTGCAACCAAAATTTTGAAATTTTCATGACTAGAAATCCTCCTGTCACTTAGGACCTCAAATAATAATCACTCCTTGGAAAAGATGGCAAGTCATAGAGGACGGATAGGATTCAAGAGTGATGCTTTCTTATCATGTACAGCTTGTATACATTTTCTTGATTTTTTACACGATTCGGTAATAGTTGAACCAATGCACGATACTCTAAAAAAAGATAAAAATAAAAAAGAGTTGGATAAGAACAACCTCTTCTACTCTTCTTCCACCACTTCCAAATATTTCCATTCATCAAAAAGAAAATAAAAAGCTAATAGTACCTAAAATGCTAAGTTTGGGGTGGAACCCCTTTCCCCTCTTCCGCTTCTTCCATACCCACACAATTGGGTGTATCACCAAAAATCAAAGAAAAAAATGTGGTCAATGTAACTGCATGTCCACTAAATAAAAAGGTCTTGAGTCAAATAGCGGAGAGATTGTTCTTATTCCATACCTCCTTCACTCCAATTTTCTATCCAGGAGAAAACTACAAAAACCCCAACCATCCAAAATCAGCCTTAATCTTTTGTAAAACATTAAAAAAAAATTATGGAGTACCAAATGCAAAGGTAAAATGAAAATATGTTTATTGCATGTCTTGAATAAATGCAAGTGTGTGACTTTTTGTGAATTCAGGAAGTCAGGGTCGCTTGGCCATATTTTGGTGGAAGGAATCAAGTGGTTGTTAGGAGAGTGAGAATGATAGGTTGAGAGTATGTATTGAATGTATTTCTTGATTTTAATGTTGCTCGGGATGAGCAAAGTTTAAGTTTGGGGTATTTTTATGAATGCATATTCATCTCTTATTTTTGCTTCATTTAGAATAATTACTTAAGACTTTTTTTGTTAATTTTAGCTTAATTTAGAAATAAATAGCACTTCATCTTATCGATATTATCTTCCTAAATTCTTATGGGATTTCTCTTAATTTTCAGGAATAATTGAAGTATTTAAATCGATATAATAAAAGATGAAGATATGAGGCTTTCCAAATATTCCCGTAGTGCCTGAGATACTTGTCACCACATTAGCAATATCGTTTGCGTCTAAAGGTGGAATTTCAAGATCAAGCATGGAATGAAAAAAGAATTTTATTGGCTATAAAAAGACATAATTTGCGGTGATTTTGGCATTTATTTGACTGTGCAATTAACCAGTGAAAGTAGTCTTACGTTTTCCCACAGATTCTGATATACATCTAACCAAAATAGTCATAACTTCCACATATAAATTCCAATTTTGGAATATAAATATGTTTTGGAAAGATAATTGTAAGTTCAATAGGAAAAATATTTTTTTTGACCTCTTCTTAGCGTTTTACAAAGGATAAATATGTTCTAAAGTCCAATTACGGAAATCTGTAGAACATACTAGAGAAAACAATCAAGGATTGACAAATATTATTCTTTTAATTAAGTCTTGCCAATAGTCTCAAACTCTTTGTATTCTCCTAAGGCTTCCTCCCCTCCTTCTATAAAAGGAGGGGCACTTCCTCCTCCTTTGGGGTATCTTGGATTTCACTTTGTACTAGCACTCTGAAGCATTTTATTGTTATATTCTTCTTCTAGTTCTGCAATAGAGTAAATTTTCTTGAAGTATTATTCTTTCTTAGATTGTTCTTGAATCTTTTATTCTGCTTTTAGTTCTAGATCTTATTTTCTCCATTCTTTATTTCTAGAGTAAGGAATTAAGAACTTGTCCATTTCATTATCTCTAGATTAAGGATTAATTTCCTATTTTTGAGCTAGACTATGGCCAAGGTACTTTCTTCCTCCGTCTCCCCCTTCTCCTCAACTATGATGGAGTAGTTCTATATCGAGGCAAGGGGAATATCCCCTTAGAAATGGTTTGATTGAATTATTTTTAATCGATTCTTTTAGATGGTGATTGGTTTATTAAATCGATAATCTATCGAAGTAATTACTTGCTTAGATGTATTTGTTAATCTGGATGGAAATGACCATGGAAATCTGAGTTTAGAACTATTAAACCAATTCGCATAGAGATTTTCATGTGACAACGAATTTAACTCTTTTTGGATGACGAACTAGGAAATATGAGCACCAGGACCAATCGGCTCATGTGTTGTTCATCTTTTGTGTTTCTTTTGTGATTCACATGTCATCGCCTATATATCGATTAATAGTTAATTCATATTTTTACCATGGCTAAGGTGGTGAAAACCCCTAAAGCCTCAAATTCTTTCCCTTTGATTTCAATCACCGAATGTCTTGTTTGCCTTAGTTTTTAGTCTTTTTAATTCATAATTGCTTTTTGTACTAACAACAATTTTTGTTTACCTTTTTACAAGGAAAATAATATTTTGTTTAAGAACAATTTTAATTTTAGCATTTTCCTTCCTTAGTGTAACCAATCATCATCCAGACTAATTTTTATATTCTATTCTAAATCTAAAAATACCAAAAAACAAATAAAATAAGTTCTTCAAATAATTGGGTTTTTAAGAAACAATCTTTAAAAGTTGTCCTTTGGGATTCGACCCTTTCTATACTAGCCTTAATCAGAAAGTTAAGAGGATTAAACTCTAGGATTAACAATCTTAGTGATTGGTGTGTGAAGCGACGCATATCAATATCATATTCCAAAATTTTGGGTTTTGGCTAAGTATCTCAAACTCTTAACAACTATAAGATGTGAATTCTTAGAATTTGATTGAACGCAAGCACACAAGGAAAAACTAAACATTATGTCAAGTCTAGAGATAGTTAAATAAAGTAAACTTCCAATCATACCTCTATTGAGCTTCTCATCCACTTTCTCACCTTCTTCATCTCTATCAAGGTTGGCGGTGTTTGACATGGGGGTGTCCATCGTATTGGTGTTCTCCATCCCAAAGAACTTGAGTACCTCACTTCTGTACTTGGTTGATGAAGTTCCCATCTTTAGTTTGCTTGATTTGAAAGCCGAGGAAGAAAATAAGCTCACCCATCATGCTCATCTCGAACCAATTCCGCATATGATCACTAAACTCCTTGCAAAGATCAAGATTAGTTCTACAGAAAATGATATCGTCAACATAAATTTGAATGATAAGAAAATTGTTATAAGTGTGTTTAAGAAACAAGGTAGAATCTACTTTGCCCATGATATAACCATGATCTAACAAAAAGTTCTTTAGTTTCTCATACCAGGCTTGAGGTGCATGTTTGAGACCATAGAGAGTTTTTTGCAATAGATAAACATGGTTAGGCAAACTATTATACTCAAAGCCCAGAGGTTGTGCAACATACACTTCCTCCTCAATTATACCATTCATAAATGCACTTTTAACATCCATTTGATATAGAAGGAAATTCTTGTAACTATAAAAAGCAAGAAACATTCTAATGGACTCATGTAAGGAGTGGGACCCCAGAGGGGAACCACTCACTACTAAAAATTTGAACAATAAAACCTCCAGTCCAAACACACCTAAAAGATATGTTGGAGTGGGTGTAAAATTTTCAAATATTATTTATGGTATACCAAACAACCAAAGTATAGCAGCGGAATAAAAACATAGTCTATATTCAATTTCTCATAAGGTTACAATAGAACATCATAATCTCCCACATAGGGTTTACATGTATGATACAACATAAGGATCCAAGATAGAGGGAAGTCTAAACCATAACAACTTTATCTCCAAGCTTAAACTCCTTAAGCTATGTCCATATCTTCATGCCATATCATCCAATTCCTTCACCTAGGGTTGGAAGAATACCCCAATAAGAAGAGAAAAATGGAAGACATCAACAAAGGCTGGTATGTGTATACTAAAAAGTAAATTGAGAAATATATGCAATAAAGACATCAAATAAATGAAAGCTTCCCATAGAAAGATAAGTACAACCCAAATGGGTATCAAGAGAAAAGAATCATCAACAAAAGTGATACTCGCCATAATCAAAACAATAAAGACTGTGCAATATTGGCACATAAAGAAAGTAGGGTACACTCCCCACAATCAACATCAATAACATGCATACATGTGAGATAAGCATAGCCCTATAATAATATAAACACAAAGTCAACCAAGTCTCATAAACTTGAAACCTAGTAGAGAAAGGAATACTGGCAACCTCCCAAATATACAAAATTGAGAATGGAATACTGCAAAACTCAGGTATAGAGAATGGGATAATGCCACTCTCCTCAATAAATAATAGGGAAATACAACCCTAAAATCAATGTAATTTACACTACTCTGGTGCTATTGAATCATATAGCATGTAAAATGTAGAGGCAAGTTGAAAAGTATAGTCAAAATTATTCAATGTTGCCATCACACAATGGACAACACAAGCATATAAACATCCACTTCAAAGTGGGAACATATCATTATATAAGACGAACATGCACCAAGCCACAAGACAAGAGTCAAGAGAATATCCATGATTACAACAAATGATTGTTCTCAAGAACCATGATATCAAAGGAAAAGATCAATGTGTATAGGCTAATGTCCATAGGACCAAGAGAAAGAATAACATAGGTTAATTTCTCAGCATAGAATAATAGGGTATACAACATACCTCACTTTAGAGTCTAATTAAATCCAAGTCACTTCTACATCCAAGTCTAGGCCTCCAAAGAACCTACTAAACAAATATGTAAATTTTAGGTCAATTTTACATTGATTATTCAAACCCTAAAAATAGCCTTTTTCTTAATGTGTGAATTAGGTTATCCAAACCACGCCATGTTTTAGGTTATATTTTTATATGTCCAAAACATATTTTATGATTTTTTGACTTATATTTATTTAGTTATGAATTTTGCAAGTTACTACTTATTTAGGAAAATCCATTAAAATCACATATTTACAACATTTGATTTTGGTGACAAAACTGATACCATTAGAAATCTTGTATATTTCTAATTTCAAAACATATTTTATATTATTTTCTGAGCTATAGATAATTTACTATGAATTTATAAATTTCTGACAAATAAAAAAGCTCGAAAAAACCACTTGGATAATTCTTATCCTTGTAAAGATGGCGGGACCCAAATGAGTTGGGCCAAACAAAACTTGCCACATGTCCTAATTACCCAGCAAATTGGTGTACAAATTTGTGAGAAGAAGGAAACAAACAAAGGGGAAAAAACCATACTACCCCTTACTGCAAAACCAATTGAGGAAATATAGAGAGGGGGAAACTAGACAAACCACTATCTGTCATCATATTCTTTGGTATAAACTTCACGTGATCAAGCAATCATAAATGACGATGAAGTAGAACAAACATTGAGCAAGGGAACTCATGAATTCGTCACCTGAGTCAATAGGGAAATCCAGCAGCTCACTCTGAAGGCCAAGCTGAACTCAAGAGAGGGGGACACAAGACGACGTTTAACCAGTGCAATTATGCATAGTAGATTGGGGAAACTAATTAGTAAAAGGGGGAAAAGGAGGATTAACATGAATCCAAAGTAGTTGGCGGTTAGTTTTCTTCCACTTGCCCCGCTGAAGCATTCCCAACTCGTAGGGGGGAACCTGACAGCTTGATCCTCTGAGTCAACTGATCGACAAAGTTGATGCAACTGACATGACCAGTTAGTGGTCAGGAGGAGGAACCGTTGGGAGTGTGGCCAAACTGAAGAAGGGAAACATCCTCTCATGCTCTCGTGGTGGTAGCTGAGTAGTTATATAAGGGTCTGACGGCCCCGAGGGGGTGAAGAAAAGAGAAGAAGAGGAGAAACATGGGAGCAGCAAAGGAGTATGGGCGACGAGTTACATGTAGAAGATGGAGCCTCGAAACCCTAGATTAAATAGGGTGAGCATGTTTGTGGTAGAGAGGGGGAGGTAGAGGAGAAGGAATCAGGGGAAAGGGAAGAAAGGAGAGGGAGAGATTGGGACCGAGAAGAGAGAAATTGAACCTACCATATACACAAACATCGCAGAAAGATGTGGTAGAAGAGAAGACCGTAATCGTCAAATCTGTAGATCTAACGGCCTAGAAAGGCTCGTGCATAAAGCAAATGAATAAACCACGTATGAAACATTAAATCTGAGAAAATCATATCCAATTCGAAAATCAATTAAGGTGAATTATATCCTCTTCAATTGAGGGTCCAAACATTATCCAAACTATATGAAATTATGCACATTGACCAACTAAGACATGTAGAATCTGATTATGCAATTAGATTTTCCTTTTGATATTGTTGGATGTGTCACATAAATAAAATACTATTTTATATTTCCTCATGCATTAATGACATTAGGATTATCCAAATTTTATGAAACTTCACGCACAAGTCATATTTAATGTGTTGGATATGAATTTGCCATCAATTCTTTATGTTGTATTTGTTTGAGCATTTATTTAATAATTTGAAGGTTCTATACACTTTCTCTCTTCTGAATTCGCCTTTTAAGAAAACTTTCTTCAAATTTCATGAAAATTCACCCAAAGGCTATAATTATTATGTTGATTACGAATCTAAGTTTATATTCCTCTTTTGGATTCAGTTTATATTTTATTTCATATTTGGAGGAAAACATAGATCTTCTCTTTCCAATTTGAATTAAATTAATTATTATTATGTGAATAATAAGAAACTTGACTCCCAAGATGGTTGTGACCCAAGGAACACAATTCTTAACTTAGATTCCACTTTTGAGAATTATTTTAATGATTTATGTCACAATTAATATTTGTGGGCATTAATATCACATTATTACTTAGGTTATCATATTATTTGACTATTATCATTATTGCTTATTCCATTATGTTCCATAACTTAATATTACAACCAAAAGGATTTTGTGTGATTATCTGCAACAAATTTCATATAATCCATTATTACCTCATGTGACATATTATATGTGTCCATTATTGGCCTAAGATTAATGTAAGAACATTAGGTTACATTAGGGTGATTTATACATGCATTATCTCATTAGGGTTATACTAAGCATATATTAGATCTAACCCCAACCTTGTTTGGCTAAGTCTAAGAGATCAAACTTCTAGGGTAGGATTCAAGATCCGGTATGTTACAAGACTCCACCCCTTAAAAGCATTTCATCCTCAAAATCTAATGATCCAAACATCAAACAATGAACTACTCTCCACCCCTTCAAAGGTTTAACCTAACAAGTCAAACTAAACAACATTTAGGGTTACCCACATATCTTTTAGTTGTGAAAGTTTTAGAAATTTATGTTTCCCATGTATCCAACTAATAGTCTCACTATATAGGGTTGAATTTTAGGTTCTTGTGTCTCTGACCTGACAACCCTACATAAACATCAAAAAGTCATAGGGTATAAAGAGTAGGTACCCTACACCTTAACATTAGCTCACATATTCCTAGTCACCTCTTTTAAACTAGGGTTAGGATTCTAAGACAACTAATTCAAGGGATTCTCTAGAAAACCTCGCATATCTCTTTATTGTGACTTAGTTTAGGAAATCATTGAGAAAATTTGAGAAATTTTTTTATATATAGTAGTATAATGAAAATCATTTTTGAAGATAAGAAACATTATGATGTAAAACAAATAAGTTGTCCAAAAATCAAGGTGAGAACCAAGTCACAATATATCCCTAACAAGAATCTTCTTGTCCTACTACTTCCTCATAACCTAATTTTATCCTCAAATCAACCTCATTGCATCCAAAAATCAATTGTAGGGTGAACATCTCACCTAGAGGTAACTTAACAAAGTCAAGAGTTCTAATAAGGGAGAAAAATTTGAAATAGTCATATTCTGACTACCATGGGTTCTGATACCATGTTGTAAGGAGTGGGATCCAAGGGGGAACCACTCCCTACTAAAAATTTGAACAATAAAACATCTAGTCCAAACATGCCTAAAAGATATGTTGGAGTAAGTGTATAATTTTCAAATATTATTTATGGTATACAAAACAACAAAAGTGTAGCAGCAGAATAAAAACATTGACTATATTCAATTTCTCATAAGGTTACAATAGAAAATCATAATCTCCCACAAAGGCTTTGCATATATGATACAACATAAGGATCCAAGATAGAGGAAAGTATAAACCATAACAACTTTGTCTCCAAGCTTTAACTCCTTAAGCTATGTCCATATCTTCATGCCATATCATCCAAGTCCTTCACCTAGGGTTGGAAGCATACCCCAGCAAGAAGAGAAAAATGGAAGACATCAACAAAGGTTGGCATGTGTATACTAAAAAGTAAATTGAGAAATGCAAGGAATAAAGGGCAAGTTACAACTCAAGTCTAGATACAAGTCAAGTTTGGTTAAGTCTAAGAGATCAAACTTCTAGGGTAGGGATCAAGATCTGGTATGTTACAACTCAAGTCTAGCTACAAGTGCATATGTTTCATCAATATCTATACCTTTCTATTGATTGTAACCTTAAGTCACTAAAGTTGCTTTGTTTCTTACCACCTTGCCACTTTCTTCTAAATTGTTGTGGTAGACCCACTTGGTGCCAATGATCTTTCAATCACATGGTCTTGGCACAAGAGTTCACACTTTGTTCTTCTCATATTACTCCAATTCTTCCTCCATGGCCAGGATCCACTCATCGTCCCCAAGATCTTATTTCACAATTTTTGACACGAGTTGTATGATGAAAGCGATGTTGGATTGTACTCTATTGTAGGCAACACACATCTTCACTCTTTTAAAGGGGTCACCTATGATTAGCTCTTTATGATGATTCTTTGTAAAGCGGTGGGGGTGGATTCTTCTTTTCATCATCTATCTCTTCTTATTTAGAGCCCACCTCTTTTCCTTTTTGGGTTATGTTGATTTCTTTCAAGATAGGAATTATTTCATTTGCAACATCATCTTTAACAATATACTTGGAAATAGAGGGGTTATTCTCAATAAATTTAGCATTAATAGATTCTTGTACTTTATATAGATCAACATTATGCACTCTATAAGCCTTGCTAGTAGTGCTATAGACAAGAAAGATAGCCTTGTATGATTTTGGATCGAACTTGTCAAGAGAACCTTTCATGTTCAAAACAAAACAAGGACACTGAAAAATGTGAAAATACTTGATAGAAGGCTTCCTACCGCGCCATAGCTCATAGGGGTTTATCTTCAAAGAGGGATGTGTGAAAACCTAGTTTTATACAAAACATGAGGTACCAACGACTTCGACCCAAAACTTCTTTAGAGTGTTATACTCTAAAAGCATGGTCCTAGCCATTTCTTCTAGTGACCCACTCTTCCTCTCTACCACCCCATTTTGTTGAGGTGTTCGAGGTGAAGAAAAGGTATGTACATATCTAGATTCTTCACAAAAATGTTCAAAAAGATCATTTATAAATTCTCCCCATGATCACAACGGATGGAAACAATGCGGCAAGAAGCTTTGTTTTCAACTCATTGCAAAATATATATAAAACATCAAGAGTACCTCTACTAGAAATGAGAAAGGAGGCCCAAGTATATCAAGTGAAATCATCGACAATAACAAGACAATACTTGGAATCATGAAGCGATTGAGCTCTCATAGGTCTAAATACATCAATATGGAGAAGTTAAAGAGCTCTCTTGGTGATAAGGGATCCTTTGGATTTGAAGGAGGAATTGGTTTGCTTCCCATGGGTACAAGGTTCGCATACATCATCCTTTTCAAAATCCAATTTGGGAAGTCCCTTAACCAAGTACTTTTTTCTCAACTTCTTAATTGATGCATATTTACATGACCTAGCTGACGATGTCAAAGAGAAATATCATTCAAATTGACTACAAGGAATCTACCAACAATAGGATTAATAGAGTCAAGCAAAATTACATAAAGGTTACCATTCCTAGTTCCCTTATATATGACATTGCATGTGAGGGAATCTAGGAGCAAGCATTCAAAAGAAGTAAATAGAATAAGGTGACCATTATCACATAAATGACTAACACTTATTAAATTTTATGTAGTCCATCCACAAAGAGAACATTTTTGATACACAAGGATTCACCTACATCACCCTCACCTTTTACCTTACCTTCCTTGTTTTCTCAAAAGTGATCGATCCTCCTTTCTTCTTTGTGAAATTGTTGAAATGGCTTATATCACCTGTCATGTTCTTTGTGCAACCACTATCAACAATCCATTTTCCTCTTACTTGTAAGAAAGGAGAATGTCAGTTTTCAACTCAAACTTTGGGATCTGGAGTTATCTTGGAGACCTACTTCATCTTTGGGTTGGTCCCCTTAGGCTTGTATGGACAATAAGTAGAGTAATGATCATCACTTTTGCAATGAGACCAATTAGTAGGGTTATTAGAACCAGAAGACTCTCCAATGAAAAGAGGAATTTCCTTACTCTTTATCTTACCTTTGGCCTTACTCTTGCCCTTAGGAGCTCCCTATACAAATCCCAAACCACTAGTACCACTTTGTTTTATAGAGTTATCAAGATTTCATTTAGGGAGTTATTCCCATTGAGGAATTTCTGTAGAGAGGATCTAAGTCTATGATTGTCATCAGTGAGAGAGATTACAGTGGAAGGAAAACTAGCAAGATCATCTCAAGCATGAACAAGATCGGCCTACAAATAGAGGGCTTTACAAAATTGGAATCCTTTTCAAGAGTAATAGAAGTAACATCATTACTAGGAAAAATAGGTCTAGAAATTAAACCATTAACTTGAGAAATAATCCTAGCATTTTCAAATTTAAGAAATTGAATTTCTTTGAGATCAACATCTCTCTCATCTCTTTGAGAATCACTAATAATCTTAAGTTCAACATTTTAAGTTTTTATTAACTCAAGCTCATTAAGGCACTTTTAGTTATCTTCCTTAAGAGATGCAATATTATTAAGATAGACACCATTATGTACTTTAGCTCCATTATATTGGAGCTCAGGATGAAGAAATTGGCGTTGCAAGGAATCTATGCTCTCAAGATGAGTTTTTTCATTTTCCTCAAGAATATCAAGTTTAGCATGCAAGTCATAAATGATTTTACCCAACCTATTCTTAATATAGACACCATTATGTACTTCAACTCCATTACATTGGAGCTCAAGATCAAAAAATTGGCCTTGCAAAGAATCTATGCTCTCAAGATGAGTTTTTTTCATTTTTCTCAAGAATATCAAGTTTAGCATACAAGCCATAAATGATTTTACCCAACCTATTATGTTTTTATATTTGAAATAATAAGAATGGGTAGTAACAAGCATGTCAATAAGAGTTTCTCTAGCTAACTCATGCAAACTTACCTCACTTATCTCACCAATATCTTCACTTGTGGATGCCATGAGTGCAAGGTGGCTTTATCCATATTCATCAAAGCTTGAGTCACTAGAGGATGATCCTTCCCAATATGCATGAGCTACATCTTTGTGCCTCCTCTCCTTCTTGTCTGTCATGTTGTATTTTCTATCTTTCTTGTACTCTTCCTCCTTCTTGGATATTTGCTTGTGGTGTGAATTTCTATCCTTAGGACATTCACTCATGTAGTGTCCTCTTTTACCACACTTGTAGAACCTTAGAGTGGATGAAGAAGATTTCTTCCCTTTGAAGTGCTTTCCCTTGGAGAAGTTTTCTTCATGCTCACTATGACCATCATATTCACTAGAGCAGGAGGGAGAGGTCTGGCAAGCAAGTTGAAGAATGAGAGTCTCCACTTGAGCTTTGAAGGCACTATCTGTGATGACCCCAATTTCTATTTACTTTCCTTAGTGACATTCGTATGCGTGCACTCATATCTAAAGATGTCAAAAGGGAAAATATAATAGATTGTGGTAGTCAACCAAAACATAAAAATGAGCCAGATCATTGTTCACAACATCATTGTAGACCCACACAAACAATCATCCATTTTGAATAAATATAGCCATACATATTATTCTGGATAGAGGAAGTGAATAGTTCTATAAAAGGAAATTCATAGAATTTAGAACATCCTAAACATCATCTAGTAGAATAAGAAACTATCTAACTAAAAAAAAGATAAGAATGAAAATCTAACTAATCTATCCTCCATGTCCATTTATTTGTTGGCTTCAGGTACTTTGAAGTGTTGTATTTTTTCCTTGTACCTAGAAAATATGAGAAACACAAATCATCAACAAAAGTTGGTACATGGTAAAAGATACAATAGTATGGTTGCATATATGGAAATACTTAAAGAAAGAAGAAAGAAAAGAAAACCATTGCTTAAGGCAGAAAATTAGGTAAACACCTCTTTTATACATTTCTTTAGATGCAGTTGTACTACAATTTTATAAGCACTTATCATACATCCAGTATGGGAAAAAATATTTCAACATACATCTAACATGGAAAATTGATCATACATCCATGTTAGGCAACATACATCCATATTGGGCCATGTATACTAGTAGCTACAACTCATCAAAATGTCCTTTTATGTTTCATTAAGTTTTGGCAAAGCATATAGTACAGTAGTTCAATCAACAAGGTATAAGCAAGTAGTTTCACACAAGGTACACCATATCATAATAACCAAAAGAAAACTAGTCTTATACTTAATAAAGACCACGTACCTGAGTTCATAGATTCTTATTTATCCTTTATCATCTAGACCATTATTCATCACCTGATTAATAGACATTAACCATCGCTAAAATAAGGTTCACTGCTATTAATGATATTTAGGTCCTGAATAGGGTTTGGACAAATCTAGGTTCCATCTAATCTTAGGATGGTATCTAATATTTTTACACTGATCATGAGGTCACATTAGAGGTCTGGTTCAAATTTCGTATTTTTCTGATGATTGCTCTATTTTCTAGAATTATATGAGGTATAAAGCATCTAAATCTGCAATAATTCGAAAAAGTCTACTATGCATCAATAACACTATGATTTGAGTCAACATATATTATCTTTACAATATTGGGGCTCAAAAGGAATATTCTAGGATTTTATATCAGTTGGATAGTATTTATTCTAATTATATGAAGCCCATAAAGGAGTATTATAAACTAAACTAAATATCACCAACAATTATGTACTAAAAGTCTAATCTAGAGATTTCATAAGAAAGAGGGCATTTTTATAGATCTTGGGATTTTTTGGGGGGGGGGATTTATTGGCTAAGGGATCCGTTTTCTATTGCTTTTCTAAGATCTAGACATTAATTAAGATATTTACCTTTTTCATGAAAATACTAGCCGTCGAATCCCTGCATAGGGGCCTAGATACATGCCACATAGCCCTAAACGATGTCACTCGATCTACTGGCCCTAGTGGACTGGCCAGTTTAGAGGTGAGTCAAGGGTCCTTGACTGGTCGCCCCTCTCATCTACCCCGTTCGCGACTCCAGGAGACAATTTGTCATGGCGTCACTGAAGCCATGAGCTCCAGTAAGGAAGATCTATTGTGACGTCATGGTAGCCATGAGCTCTGGCAAGGATGACTTGCTACGATGCCATGGTAGCCATGAGCTCTAGAGAGGAATATCTGATGTGATTCTATGGTAGCTATGAGCTCTAATCATCTTATGTGAGTGTCATTGTGTAGAGGCTTGGTTCTCGGCACAAGCTGGGAGCACCCTCCTCGTAGGCATATTGGTGTCTCAACCTCACCGACATTCATTGTAAGACACCATCATCATGGCTCCTCAGACAGAGCTGAGGGTCCCAATCCGACTAGGTGGTCATCTCCCCGACATGGGAGGTGCTCAGTTTCCTCTACAAAACAAAGCTTTTCTCATCTGCAGCTTTAGCAAGATCATGGTGGCTCTTCGACAACCCTAGGTCGGAGGAAGGAAGTATATGAATACAAGCACCTCCCCGCATCATGGTTGGCCCTAGTATGACTTCTTTGAGGCCTCCTCAATCTGATGGCAGCCAATTTGAAATAGCTAGGACTACTGGGATTCAACGCAAGGAAAATCATTTATACTTGTTTATGGGACAAATGGCCAAGTCGCAATCTTCTAATCCACTCAAGACGGTTTAGACCTTCGATCCCCTTCTAGTAGCTGTAGTGGCATCAATGCTTCTTTATGCCTCTATTAGGGCACTTCTGTTGTAGGAATTCGGAAATAGTTATCTCCTCAACCATCTGTGTTCCAATAGAGATGGGTTTGTTGGAGAGCTCCTAGAAGTTCAGATCTGAAGAGATAAAAGGGAATGCATGTAAGGGATTTGTTTGACATGGTGGTTTGGGTTGGTATCTATAGATTTGTTTCCCCTTCCTCCCGTGATGGTCGGGGGTATGGAATGATTTGAGCATAACTAGCCAGCATGACATATACTTGTGAAGGACATCAAATTTAAAATGAATCAACCATATTAGCTAAGGCTTATGCAACCTCGTATCAACTATCAAATAGGATTAAAATTGTGACATAGGTTCCTCCTCACATAATATATCTTAGTAACGAGTTTGGAATCATAATTCTAACATGTGGCCATGAAACTAAATTCCTCAAATAACCTCAAAAATAAGTGTCTAAACATGAAATACCAATCACTCATTATCAAACAAGCTCAACTTCCATTATATGACCACATCACGTCTTGAGGTACAACATTTAAACATTTTACTCCAACCATGACTTTAAATGTTATATTAGTCATCAAAATCCTAAAACCTAGGTTACCAGACTATCTTTGATCTTACATGATTCTTTTTCTTCTTGATTGTTAAGTCATGTCTCATGAGCTTGTAGATTTCCAATAAGCTCCTCAATGGGAAGATCAACAAGACTTTTTACTTCTTCAATGGAGGCCACCTTTGACTCCCATCTCGTTTGAAAAGATCTTAAGATCTTTGAGTTGATTTCTCCTCTATCCAAAGTATGTCCCAAAGCATCTATGACGTTTTTGATGATGTTGAGTCTTGAGTACATCTCAACAACTCTTACTTTCTTCCTCATCTTGAAGTTCTCTAGGAGGCTATTCAACATGTAGATATTTGCCTCCTTCATTTGCTTTGTGCCTTCATAGGTGATGCACAACTTGTCCATATATCATAGGTTGTTAGCCATGAGGATATGTGGTTGAACTAGGAAGGAGTGAGGGTTGCATAGAGGATGCTAATTTCTTTGGCATTGAGTTGTGCATTCTTTAGAGCTACTTCATCCCAAGTAGCTCCGGTTGGCTCCTTGTATGGTGCAATCATAACTTTCCACATATCAAAGTTCATTCCTTGAATGTAAAATTACATCTGCCGCTTCCAATAGTGGAATTTGGTGTCATTGAAGTCTAGGGGATGGATGGAGAAGCATCCCTCTAGGTTGAGGGAACCAAGAAGATTCTCACCCATCTTCTCATCTCATAGGAGATTTGTTGTAGAAGACCCTTACTTTGATACCACTTGTTGGATCTAGGGATCTAGAAGGGGGTGAATAGATGTTCAAAACTTGCACAAGAATAGTTCGACCTTCAAATTATATCAATTGAAACCAAATGCTAAAAGTCAAGTTGAGGTCCTATCTAAACAAGCATAGAAAAGATGAGTGAGATTGAAACAAACACTTGGACAAGGTGTTTACAGTGGTTCCAATCTCAAAACTAGGAGATTGTGAGTCCACTACCTATAGAGGTCAACCTCTAGGACTTTGCAATCCATGTATACTTATAGTCCATTATAATACATACAAGCAAACCACCTTACATCTAAGGGCTTACCTATCTAAGAGTCAGTCTTCTACCTCACAAAATATCTTACCCACTCTTACAAGCAACTTGATACCTTCTCCTAGGACATCTCCTCCTTGCAACAAGTCTTCAACCTTCAGGATTTACCCACCAAGACCCTTGGATCTTCCACCTTGTACTTATCCTTCAATTTGAGAAGATCTTCACACCTTCTTCAGCCTCGAATAAGAGCAATAACTCATCCTTCACTCAGAGAAAATCACTTCAGCCTTTTCTCTTTGAGAAAGGGTATTAGGAAGTGGAAAGGTGGAGAGCTTTACAAGGTAACAATGGGGTATCTCTCTTACAACATGCCTAACTCACTCACAATCACGAAATGCTTTGTTAATGAGAGAGAGAGAGTGAAAGGGGCTCAAAGGGTTTTAGCACACACAACTATAGCAAGGACCAAAGATAGAATGAATGATCAACCTTGGAATGAACTCCAAGAGGTCCTATTTATAGATTGGGGGTGTTCCTTTGAGTGTGGGATCAATTAAGAATGAAAAATAGCTATTTTACAGCTTGCAACAAATCTTTTTTCATTTCTAACAACTCTCTGATGGTTGAAATCATTTTTTCTACATTTTCCATACAATGCATTCAGTCAAGTTTCAATAAAGGTAACTTGACCGATCCACTATCTGACAAAACCAATTTTCAAAGTATCAGTTGAGTTTTTCCTGGGGTAACTTGACCGATCACCTAAAATGAACTTTAGTCAGAAATTTGGTCGGTTGAGTTCAGTGAGTGTACAACTCGACTGATCCAATCATTTCCAAAAATCTATCACTAATCGATCAAGATTCAAACTCGATCGATTAATTTGTTGTGACAAATTTTCCAAAATGATTTTTAAGTGATCAAACTATTGAATTAAGTGTCCATGATTTTTTCTCATCTTATTTACAAGTCATATCATCAATACAAATGATTACAAAAATATTCTATGGTGGTTTGGAATGTTTTTCACAAAAGTGCATTTGCATTGCTTTTGACTTGAACTTGGACAAGCTAGGGCTTAGTGAATTTGATCCTTTTTATGTGCCTAATACCTGAAATTAATCCTAAACAAACATATTAGATATATATGAATGGGATGGTTAAGTTATTATCAAAATATGGACAATGTATAACTCTCAAGTCAACAACAACTCCAATTGACATTCTCTCTAGTTCTTCTCTATACTTTTAGTAAATAACTTGACTTTTATTCTTAGACCAGTGGAAACAATGGGAAGAGAATCATGGAGATAACCCCAAGGACCAGTAACAAGTCTATTGAGCCAGAATGCTCATATCCTCAATTTGTAAAGTTAAGATCTTATAAATTTATCATAAAAACATCAAAAGTGGAGAAGAAAACAAAAAGAAAATCTATCCTCTAATAGGGCCATGAATCCTACAAAGCTCTTTGTATCCCATGAAGTTACCCTTGAGGAGACGTCACCAACAAGACACCTCCTCATGTATATCACTAGGTGGGAACACACATCTCCACCCCAGTCAAAGGAAGGAATTTACTTCATATTCATGAGATACGAGAATCAACCATTTTCTCCTCTATTCCCAATGTTAGAATGAAGATACAACTAATTACCGACATAAATAGAAATGCACTGACTCGTAAAGTAGAAAAATGTGGAGAACTCACACCCATTCGCTCATTTTTCACAAAAAATGCCTTGCATATCCATGTATACTTGAATTCATACTTTGAAGCCATGATAACCTTATATGGTTATATACAAATCAACTTAACCATAAATGCTCAAAACCAAAGGCTCTATCGATAAAATTGCTATGGACACCACTGAAAGCTAACCCATTGATTCCAATAAACTCACTAGGTGTGATGGCCAACTCACCAAAAGAAAAGTGAAATTGGATAGTATTATAATTCTCAATCAAAAGGATGTCATAGATCTTGGCTACAATCCCTCAATGTAATACATCCTCAATAAAAAAATAAATAAATAGTGGAATGTACCTTGGGTATACCTCATATGTTTTCCTCAACATCCATGTTACACCCGCATCTGACAATAATCATTAATATTGAGATTAGGGTATAAACCGAACAATAAACATAATATTAAACATCACTGTTAACTATTTTTTGGTTTCAAATGCTTGGGTTTCTCCCATTCACTCACATGAACTAACTTTGAATAAAAAATTGAGATTTGATTCCTTTTATCAAGTTTCATTCATAATGATGCATGGAAAAACATTTATACTAAATATCACACTTCCATATCAACAAGTCTTGAAAATTACATACATACTATGTATACAATATTTTTTTTCAAATAATAATTTAAAACTCTCTTTTTTCCTAACAGGGACCTAGAGTAGTAGAGACCAATAGAACTTAACTAATTGATACTTCATTCTTTTGGAGGATCTACTCTGATGCATGGACACCTTCAAATCACATGGTTTTCCTAAAAAGAAATTTGTAGAGGGGCAAGCTACAAGCATAGTGAATCACTCAAATGATAAAATAACCTAAAGCACTATAGAATGCATTTAGATTCTTACTTAATTGAACTAAAAAGAAGTTACTAATGCAAATTAAAAAACTAGCTATGTCAAAATTTATAAATAAAACTATATCATGCATCACTAGAAATATGAAAATATAAAAACATTTCATCTTCTTTCTCTAATATTCCACAAACTTTAAATTGACTTGACTACTCAGTTGAATACTACTATGCTGACCAACTAAACATAACCAACTGAAATAACAAAGTGAAGTCTTTTTAAAACCTAACTGAACTAAATTATATTTCTTTTTTACTTTTCCCCTGAACTCACTTAAACCATACTATCAAAGTGAAAACCACCACCATGTGACTTAGTGTGCAAGTTTGAAGGTTAAGTTGACAGATTAAGACTACTAGTAACTTCTTGGTGTGCATTGAGGTTTCCTTATAAATCCTAGCAGCACTAGATAACATCCATAAAACTATAGCCCCTTGTCCTAGGTACTTAGAAGGGGTGCCTCTAGGTGATAAAGCCTCTTACTCCATGTAATATGGTTCCACAAAGGGCTAGTACATAGTGTGGAGTAACTTCCAGAAGGAGTAGGTCCATAAGGGAAATATACTCCAATGGTCTTGGATACCATTGGAATCATCAATATCATTTAGTATCCCTACTAAACTGAACTAGTACCATCAAGATCTCCAGTTTTATTGGATACTCTATTGAACTGAAGTACCACCAACACCTAGTTAGATGGTGTTGGACACTTTCTATCTTCGTATCCATGCTACTAATTACTATATATTATGGTCCATATCTTGCTTCACCCTTCCCACTGTACCCCTACAAGGATGGGTTTCACAGTGTTCAAGGCATTTAGTACTATTATATGTTCAAATTACATCTTTCTCTTAGAGTGACCTCTTTTCTTTCTGTATTTTGATAACTACTTAGATTATTGAGCTAAACTTGGTAATACTGAAATAGATGCTTGATTTATTGATTATCCTTCCTTTAAGAGTTTCTCATGGCTCATTCACATATAATATTTCTCATATATTGAAAAAGAAAAAGAAAATTCTAATGCTATTGTCATTCCCATTCAACATTTCTCATATTTATGTATAAAATCAATTGAATCTCTAATACAGGGATGTCACTTATATTTACTATAGTAGCATATAAAGTCAGTCATTTTGTGGCAAGAATAAAAACTAGAATTTCCAAATCACATAGTCAAAAAATTATATGTATATAAAATAGTAATTAATAAAATCCCAAATTATCATGTAAATCACTTAAGTCAAGCATTTACTATGGAATAAGACATTTATGATTTTAGAAGCATACTAAACTGGGTTTTCATTTTTAGTTGCTTACTTTTTACTAGATATGTATTGTATAAACCAGAAACTCAAACTTATCTAGATATCAATTAAAATTTATCAAACATGTCCATTTGCACCACTGATCACATAAGCAGGACCACATTAGTATTTCTCTGAGTTTCAGCTACACTTTTGTTCAAACACCCCAAACCTCCAGAAATTCAGATACTTAGAAAAGTCTAAACTTAGTTTGTAAATTCTCTAATAATTAATAGATATGTACTTTTGTAGCTATTTTATCATTTAGAAATTGTTTAATAATGTTTTGAGAACGAAATAGAGGTCCTATCAATATATATGAAGTACATAACATTATGTTTACCATCATTTATGGATAAAATAATAATTTTGAAGAAGATATATCTACTTTAGTGAAACTTACTAAAAGATTCTTCTACCCACTAAACTAAGGTTATAAACACCTCAAAATATAGCCCAATAAATGATCTTTTTGAATACCAATCAAACTTTGAGAAATAGTTAATTTTTTTCCTCCTTTCTACTTACTAACCTTAAAAATGGAGATTGGAGAGAAAAATAAAGAAAATAAGATTATAAAGATATCCTTTTGATTCCCCTCTCTCTATAGGATTCATTTTTGGAAGGAATGTTGAATTATGAGAGATACTATTGTGTTAGGTTACTCATATAGATCAACTAAGGTGCTTGGGACAATTACAAACCAGTTCTTCATTGCATCTTTTATTTAAAGTATAATTTGTCATTGGTTGAGTTATTCCTAATAAGAAACTCAGTGGATGCAATATTTTGGTATGACTCAGATATGCCCATTTTTTTTAAATTTTTTGTTGTCTAAAATAGAGTTGGAAAGATAAAAATTTTTTTAAGTATGAATAAATAACTAAAAATCAAATACCAAAATGTATATTGTAGTTTATATAAAATATTTTGATGAGTTTGTCCTTGGGAATTTGACCGACCAATAAGTCTTGGAAAAATTCAAAAGTTACAATATCTAAGTTTTCCTTTCATCCTAAAAAATACAAGGAAATTTGATGTACAATACTACATTGTTCCGTTTATCACTAAGTTTCTATTTAACAATTCCTATATCCCAATGCTATACCTTGTAGCAATTTGTGGTCTAGGATTCATTAATTTGAAGAAGTAAACAATAAAATTCTTTGACAAACACTAGAAATATTATATATATATATATAAATTGAATCCATATTGAATTATGAAAAGACACAAAACATATAAAATTAACTTAGTATCTTCTAATCCTCAATTACCTACTAAATAGGAGCAAAATTGTTACAATCTCTTCCCCTTCACAATTTTCATCCTCAAATCTTACAAATATAGAGAAAATGGTGTATGAAAGTTTCTTTCAACATGCTATGTTTGGGTACATCACTTATTAATGTATCTCGTATTTGAATAATGAGTTCTACAATGAACTTATTGACACCTTATAATAAATCATTTCAAATATCAACAAGAAAACATATGTTTCATAATGAATTGCTAGTCACACACTTTCTTTCGATGAGGTACATGCTTTTGAGAATAATCCTTTGCTTGTATTGTTATGTAGTGTATTAAATTGTAAGGTTGTTTCTCTATTATTGTTCCATAGCACAATAAAAATGTGAAAGAATCTACTTTTTCTTTTACAGTTTCTCAGTGCTGAAGCCCCAACAAGTTTCTAGATTAGGATAATCACAATTCTACTATTGAATCAAACTCTTATGATTGATAACATGGACTATGGTCAACCATCCCTCTCATTTAAATGGTATACACCATAAAAAAATTGAAACCATTAAATGAAGTTTACTTTTTTTCTCAGAATACCTTTCATAGGATATATTTATAGAAAACTCTGAGCACCATTAAAATAACTTATTTCATTGATCCACTTCTATACATAATTACTTGTCTCCTTTTATTTACCCTTATTACTCTCACTAAGTTATGAAGAGATTCTTGATGAAGTATTTTCAAATACTTAAAACTTAGATTCTTTTCATTATTGACTTGTATTTAACTTGCATCTCTTATATTTTCCATCCATTCATCATTCTCCTTTCTTAACCATGCCCATATCATTTAATCACAATTATGAATTGTTCCTATCATGCTTTAAATTATATATAAATGGTTACTTCACCTTCTTTGTATTTATTATTAGGTTTCCTTATGTAACCTTATTCACATCCAAGGTCAAGCCTTTACTAACTTGCCTTCGGTTGTCATGTTCCAAAACATCCTAAGATGTCTCCTTTGTATGTAATATATCCTCTTTAGGTTATTCTTTATTTTCTAAAATGAGTATTCATTCTCTCTTGTTTCAGGTTCACATGTATTTCAGTTTTCACTTATACTCTTTTTTTTTAATTGTTCTACTAGAGTATTATGATTGATGATGCATCATAACTACTCTTAAATGATATGTAGCTCATGATGTTTAACTTCAAAACATCATTTCATTTAATTATTTTATTTCTTAGAATTTAGTTCCTTATTTTACAAGTCATCATATTTAACCTATTATTTACTAAGATTTTGAATACAAGAATCTATTCATATAGAAAACAATGCAAGCATCTTATAAAATTTACAATAGAAAAATTGTAACCAATAATCCTTCAATAAAATCCAAAAACTTCAAATAATTATACTTTCTTCTCTTAGCAATGTCCATCAACAAATTTATATACTCATTTTCTTTCTTTGATTAGGGTCAATAAACAAGCATGAGTATTTTACTCATGTTAATTGATATATATTACCTTAAACCATTCTTATATTTTGCATTTCCAAATAATTGTTTGAAAATCCCTATTACAAGCATATGGGTTCATTTCATTGGGTATTCCTTCTCAATTAACTTTCATGTAAGAAGATATACACAAAAAGGAGATACTATTTATAACACCTCTAAGATTTCAATCTAGAATAAGGTTCATGTTTAACTCAGTTACAAATCTAGGCCCCTCTAAGGTTTTACTTTGCCTTCATTGCTCATCGTGCTAGTTTTGGATAGTCCTCAAATCTAGATTCAACAGCCTTTTTTCCACCAGGGAGTTGGTTGCAATGATCACCTGAGTGAAATTCTGCTCCTCAGTGAGCTACATTGCCAAAATGATGGTCTGGATCTTAGCCTCAAGTACTAATTCAGTAGTAATGGTCTTGCTTAACCCACCAATCCAATTGCCTTCATAGTCTCTACCGACAGCTGCAAGACAAGCATGGCCTTCTTTGAATGTTCCATACACAATGATTTTGATGTGCCCTTCTGGTGGTTTCCTCCAAATGGTTGCAATGCACATGTGCCTTGAGAGGTCTAGGCCAGTCATTGACCCCAGAATTGAGACCTCTTTCCTAATGGAGTGTACAATTAGAGAAATTGATGTTTTCATGTTCTCAAATATTTCCTTATTGTGGGACTTCTAGATAAGCCAACAACCCGTCATGAAATTTTATGTGTGTACTCCTTTCGGAATCATGTTAGACATGAGCCACTTGCACAGATAGTCTTCAGAGAAGAACTTGGTCCAATCTTGATACATGATCTATAGTTTCTATACAAGGGAATGAAAGAGAAATCTCTCAGAGCATGGAAGATGGATTCCTCTCTGCTCTCACATCTAGGACAAACTCTCACAATTGACAAGTTTCATTTTGTCCTTTGGATGTTTGTGAGTATCACATTATGTTCAACTAGCCATGTGAAATTCTTGATTCTTGAAGAAACCTTGGATTTCTAGATTAAGTGTCAGTCCTTGTGCATCATATACCCTTTATTCTCCTAAAACAATCATATGCACTCTTTGTGGAGAAGATACCCAAGTCTGAGTGGCACTAGGCTCTGATGTCATGCTCGACTTCTCCAAATGGAATAGGGAGTTTACTAATGTTGTTGACTATCTCCTTCGGGAGCCACATGTTGAGAAATTTAATGTCCCAATGGTTATTCAAGTGTACTAAGATGGCAACATGAAGATCAGTCAACTCATCCAGAATGGGTTTTGTGGCCCACTGAAGAAGAGTTTGATTAGGGCTCCACCATTTATCAGTCCATGCATTTGTGTTCCTTCCACACAAAGGTATCATCATTGAACTCTCATTGATTAATTCTTTACACTTTAGAACGACTCTCCCTAGTCTGGATATGAAAGGAGGGTTCCCAAGAGGTAGTTATTATATCTGGATTTATACCATTACACCAAATGGAGTCTCTTATCGAGCTTAGTTCCTAGGAATGCTTGGCAATCGAGGCTAATTTCCAGGTCCCTCACAGACTTTAGTCCCAAACCTCCATGTTTCTTGCTACATGTGACCTTTTTCCACGCCCCTATGGACAAAGGATGGGCCTTATGGTTTCTTCCCTAGATGAACTCCCATATACTATCATCAATTCTATCACAAATCTTTAGAGGTAGGACTGTCATTTGTATGGTATAACTTGGGATTGCTAATATGGTAGATTTAACCATGCATAATCATTTGGTACCACATTAATTGCCTCAAATGACTAATCATTTAAAACATGTACTTTTTAGCTCAAATGTCATAGATTCTAGTTGATATTTGGGATCTTTGGTTTGGTTTATCAAATGTGCCAAACTTCAATAGAAATGAACAATCAAATATATGTCAATTGATGTGAGTAATATGGGAGGGTAACTACTTAAACCTCTAGCCTAGATATCTAATATACATCTGATTAATAGTATTTAGCTAAGTTTCATCAACACTGTGCCTATGTGGAAGGTCATGTGCATGATGAGAACACAAGTTTAGTATGGGTTGTCAGATATTAATCCTAGGGGTGAGGACCCCATCTTCAACCTTTCATAAAATGTGCATCATGGAGAAACAATAACGTCAGGAGACCGCAAATATTCTCTCCCTCCACACTCAATGTCCTCCTGGTACCTCACCACCAACATACTTGAGAGGTCATTTTGAGTCATTCTAGACATAAATATTCAAACCCTAGGTCTCCCTAAATAAAAAACACCCAAATCACTTCTTCAGTTACACAAGAAAAATCTACGATGAGACAACACATCGTCATAGTCCCTTTCATTTTTCACAAAAAGCATCCCAATATTTAAAAAGGTGTTCTCCTCCACCAATATGAGTCAATACTAGCTGAAGAACCATGACATACTCAAACCTCCTCCTCCAGTGATGATGATCTCGAGAAACCTATTATGGCCATCCCAATGCAAATAAATCATTCATAAGTATTCTAAGACCCCATTCTCCTTACTTTTCAATCTATAATGTCGCCCCATTCACTTGAACACTAGACCCACAAGGTCCAGCTTCATTCATGTAGAGACCGCCATTGGCTAGACCTCTTGCCATGTCCAATCCACAAAAACCCCTTAGATAATTTGATTATACCATACCAAGGTAGATTAACCCTAAAAACCCTTATTTTACCTCTATAGAATGGAAAGTCATGTTCAAGCCTTTTACTCTATTTTTTGCATATCATAATTCTTCTTGATGATGGAGTGTGAGGAAACACATTTGGTTGTATCTGTTGAAGTGGTTTGTCCTCTAAAACTTACTGAATATAATAGTCTAGTGAAGTTTATTCCTTTCCTTGACATGTATCATCTCCGGCCTACTGGCCATTAAACATGGACCTTCTTCACTTTTGACCACCACGTGATCAAAATGATGGGTCACTAAGACCAGAACCTCATAAGTAACTCTATCATGATATTATAGGTGTCATGGATCCTCTATTTTCACATTCTAATAGGAGATTGAAGCTCCTATGGAGATGATGCTACCATGGCTCGAGAATAAGATAGTGTATAGTTTTACTCCACTACCCAGACTCTCCCTTTTGATGCTCCATACGGGCCTAGGCTAAAATACGTACTTCCTATGCTATGTTGATACACATGCACATAAATTTAAATTGAAGAATAACCAAGTCTGCCATGTCAAACACCTAAGGTTGTGTTTGACAATGTAAGGGCATGTTACTCCTTCTGACATGATTTTATTTATTTTTCCTAAATCCTAAAAAATCTTTCATCTCACTTTTGATTGGACATACATTAGAAAATGTGTATCTTTTTTTATGATGTATAAAAATTATGCTCAAGTACTCATTGGAATGGCCTTGAAACAGGATACCTTTCTAACATGTAACTAGACCTTAGTTCCCTATGAAGATTTAATATGTTATTGAAAACCATAAAACCATAGATTAAATCATGATGATTAATGTATTTACATGCTTGGACAAGATAATTAAGGTTGAATTAGGAATCAAGACAATAGTAGTGTATCCCCTCAAGATCAGATGAGTCGACATGCACACTAAGTATTAAGTTAGGTTTCAGGGTTTTATATTGATCACTTATTTATTCATAATGCCTCAATTAAAGTACGAGTATAATAGTACTCATTATATGCTTATGGAAACTCATAATTATGTTAAAAATTCTATTTTATTACTATTTTCATGTTTATTACATTCAAATAAAAAATTATGTAGATTAATTATGCTAGTGAATCGAGAGATTAGGGTAATCATGTTCAAAAAATTATGAAATTATGAAAACTAAGTTTAAGATTAAGAAATCATGTTATGTCGATATAGTCATCTCTATGTTTATGTGTTCCTTAATCGATCTTATAAGCTCTGTGAGAGAATTATGTGAGCCTTAATCGGCCTTAGGTGATCTTTAATAGGCCTTATGTGAAGCTTAACTTGACCTTAGGAGAACTATGGTTTATTTAGGAGAGTGACTATAACAACTCAAGTAAAAATCTAGTTAATTAATAAATCATGTCAAGTTAATCAATTCTGATGTAATCATGTTAATCAGGTTAATAATTATGTTTAAAGTTATATGCATGCCTTTTTAATTATAAATGATTTCATGTTATAAATACTCAGTGCCACTCATATAATTTTTTACGTTGCTTTGTGTGGATGGGGATGAGATGTCTGAAGGTGAGGAGAAATAGAAGAATTAGAGCCATAGACATTAACTCAAAGATAGTGATCAAATCCCACTTGGTGGCATGCCATTCTAGATAGTATCATTCCTTCTTAGTTATGTTTTTTTGGAGTTTCATTTGTTGAAACCTTTTATGTTGGACTTAAAGTCCCTAGTTTTTGGAATGTAATAATGAACCATGTGGTTTATCTCATTCAAAAGATTTTGCTTGGTTTAATGACATCAATTTACATTTTATCATGATCTCCATTGTATGAATATGCTTCCTCTTAGGTTGTGTAAATATTATAAAGGATGTCGTGACACTATTTGAAAATCTTTTCTTCAAATATTCAATCAATACTTTTCTCCTAGAAATCATTCTATTCTTATCTTATCTAGTTCTATTTATTTCTTATAAAATACATTCAACTATTTTAGTTTTTCTTTCTCTCCAAATTTTCCTTCTTATGATTTATATTTTATCTTATTATCCATATATTATCATTTTATTTCTTATTATTATTTCCTTTCAGTACACCATTTCTTACATCTATCTTCCATAACCTTGATTAATTTTTAATTATTCAATTTGTGGTATGAAGATTAGAATTCCATGCCTTGTATAGATCTCATTATAACTTCCTTGTTCCATATTTTAAATATATAACTAAACAAATTCCTTGATAAATTCAACTCCTATAAATTTTTACATGGCATTTACATTACTTCAGTTCATATGGCTCATCTACACTACCTAGATATCTTATAATATGCTTTATGCATTAATATTTATTTCTTTATACACATTTGTATCTTTATAGTTCCCTTTTTCCCTTGAACTTAGAGTCTTTTGCCATTATTTTAAAATTTCACTTAACTACTAATTGTAGTTGGCTATTCTTACTTATTCCAATATTCCTTAAACTTATGATATTTAGTATTCTCATTATGTCATATGTCTTGATATTACATTATTATGTGTTGATCTTGTCAAATGATATAGGATTCATTAGTACCTATTATTACATCCTACCAGCCAGACCAGGATGTCCCATAGTCTTGACGATAGGAGTTACTTGTTTTTAACTAACTCATGTCCATCCTAATGATGAAGGAAGAACATTAATCAAGGAAAAAACTAATGAGAACATAATTAGATCTACTTAATGCACGTATAACATTAGATATACTTAATGCATTGAATGTAAACAATGTCTGGCTCCAATTCAAAATGCACACATATATATTGAAAATCATATATATATTTGGAAACTAGTCATGTAAAATTCACATAAGAAAAATCATTAATTTTCCTTTCAAATAAAACCAACGATATAAATCAAATTTGTATTTGATTCTCTCTTAATGATTATAATGTGATTTCAGTCTTCTAACTTTAATACTTCTAGGGTTTATCTATGTCTTATCCTCCCACTACATACCTTGATAGGGAATAAAATGAAGAATAGATAGAATAGCTTGATATTTGTTTGTCCAAGTATTTAGATATCGGGCCAGGGTATCCAAATGCTCAAATCCTCAATGATATCATCATATCATGTCTTATCTAACATAGTTATGACTCTAACTTACTAACTTCATGGTCCCTAAAAAATTAGGCTAAGTTTTGATACCAAGTTCTTACACCCACATGCCACAATAACCACTAATAATGAGATAAAGACATAAATTGAGGAGTAAATTTAATATCAAACTTCACCCTTAGCTTCTTCTAATTTTAAAAGATTTTTCTTCTCCATTCACTCACATGTTGAGTACATTTTACTTGCTTCCTATGGTCTTGTTTCAATCATAACCATACATGTCAAACCATTTATACTAAATCTCACATTTCCATGTATGCAAGTCTTGATAATTGGATACATACTATGTAAGTAAAGAAACAATGTTAAAAATCGACCTATGGTGATAGTGACTGACTGAACATGACTAATTTGATACTTAAATTTTATTGTAGGTCTACTCTAATGCATTAAAACCATTAGTTCACATGGGTTTCTTAAAAAAATGTGAGCATAGGGGTGAGATACTCACTTAATAAATGAGTAAAATTATAAAATAGTCTAAAGAAATATAGTAGGAATTTTCCTTCTTGAATAAGTGAATAGAATCAAGGTTCACTGCATATTACAATTTTAGCTATGTAGAAATTTACAAATAACATTGTAGCATGATTCACTAGAAACATTAAAATATGAAAACATTTTCCACATTATTCTTTTCTTAATCTTTTTAACTTTAACTTGACTTGACTACTTTACTAACTACTACTATGTTGTCTGAGTGAATATAACCAAGTGATATGACTAACTGAAATGTTAACATAACTCAATTATATCACTTTTCCCCTGAACTCACTTGGATGATACCATCCAAGTGAAGGCCACAACTACATGACTTACAATAAAATTCTTAAGGGAAACATGAGACCTTCATACTGCTACATACTCCTCAGTCTATGGTAAGGTTGCCTCACAATGACTGATGGAGGCTAAACCATAGCCCCTTATTTTAGGTACTCAAAAGGGGTGCCTCTAGGCTAAAAAGACTTGGACTCCACATAATCCGATTCCAAAAGGGTTGATTGCAATAAAGGGTAACTTCCAGAAGCAGAAGGTCCATAGGGGCTATATATTCCAACTATTTTGGGTACCACTAGAATATTTGGTTATTGTGGGATACCCTTATGGAACCATTGTCATCATTGATTATTGTTGGATACTCTACTAAACTGAAGTGCCACCAATACCTAGTTAATTGGTATTGGGTATTTACTTTCTTTGAATCTAAGATACTTCTTCCTATATGTAATAATCCATAGATATTTCACCCTTCCTACCAAAGACCTACTGGAATGGGTTCTAGGATGTTTAGGGAATTTACTATATCTTTTGAGTATATCTTCCTCTTGGGCCCATCTTTTTTATTTTTGTATTTTGTTGACTACTTGGACTACATAACTAAAATCATTGATGACACACAATTAGATTCTTAACTTACTATTTGTTTTTCTTGTAGGGTTTTTGGTGGCTCATTCACATATAGCATTTCCCATACACTCAAAAAGAAATCATGTCTACTGATAAAATCATTATCATTAAACACTTCTCACATTTATAGCATCAATAGAATCCCAAATTGATAGAATACCATTTCTATTTACTTGTAGTTGCATAAAAAAATCATTTCATGGCAAGGATCTGAACTAGAGATTCTACATCACAAAACTGAAACTATATATATGCATATAAATAATATTCCACTAGAAACCTAAATGATCACAAGAATCACTTAAATCAACCATTGTTGAATAATATATTTTCTCTATATAGAATCATACTAAACTGGGTCTTTTTACTAGTTACTTACTTTTAACAAGATATGTATTATATAAATTAGAATCTACAACTTGTCAAGATACCAAATGCAATTGACTAAACATATACAATTATATCACCAATCACATAAGTAGGACCATGTTATCATTTTATCTAGTTTTTAGCTAGGCTATCATTCAAACATTCAAAAAATGAGAAATTTAAATTTTTAGACAATTCTCAAATAAATTTCTATAACATATAATAATTAAGATACATGGATTTTCATATATATATATATATATATTTTGTCATCTAAACATTGTTTGAGCATGCTTTAAGTATTCAATGAGAGATCTTGAAAATGTACTTTAAAAATAGTAACATTTTATTCACTATAGTCTATGGAGAAATTAAGAATCTCAAAAAGACGTGTCTACTTAATTGGGAACTACTGAAAGATTCTTTTACCCACTCACCTCATATCATAAGCACCTCAAAAAATTAGCCCAAGAACTGATCTCCTCGAATCCAAATCAAACTTTGAAAATTATTCCTTCTCTTTCTCCTTTCAACTTAAGAACCCTAGAAATGGAGATTGGAGAAAGAAAGCGAAAAGAAAGTAAATTGCTATCCTTTTGATTAAAATTAGAAAAAGGACAAAATTTATACATAGGAGAGAAGAACCGTAATAAAACCTACCTGAAGAAGATTAACTTACTTGATTTCATCACTTATAGGAAGATAGAACCATACATCAACATATCCACTTATTTCCTCTTCCAAACCCTAATTCTTCCTCTGTCATCATTTCTTATATCCAAATTCTATCATTTGTATATGTTTGTGAATTAGGATTCATTAACTTAAAAAATTACACATTGAAATTCTTTAAGAAACCCCAAAAATATTTATATATGTATATGGATATATATATATATATATATATATGTATATATATATATATATATATATATATATATATATATATATATGAATTCCATATTGGAGTATGACATCAAACTATACATCTAAAAATTGAACATAGGGTCTTATAAACCTCAATTGCCTACTAGGTAGGTGGAGGGTCATTAAAATCCTACTCTTCTATAATAGGATCGTCTAAAGTGACATTCACATCCTCCCATTTTCACTATATGTGAGCGTAAACAAAGACAAATTGATATCAATATGGTACTGCAAGTTGAATTAGAGAAATTGGGCATCACATGCTAAAAAATTAGTATTATAGTGTGAATAGTTGGACAAAATTTAAGCTCACTCATGTTTAACATGCAGACTATAAACAATACTGTTAAATAAAAAATTAGATTTCACACAGTATACTCCAAAATAGTGAATCAAGCTCTAAAATTTGAAGAATATACCTCCCCAAAGAAGATTGAGATATGATAGAAGAACAATCCCTAAAACAACTAACTCTACCACCACATACCACAAGAAAGTAGTACTTTCAAAACATGTTAGAGCTCCTCTGTGGAATAGAGATATCCACTTCTCCCTCACTCTATGGAATACTTCATTCCTCTATCAACGGTTCCTTCAATAATTGTTGTCAATGTCATTGCTAGCTCAAGATTGAGCTTCTTGTCTTCTTAGGCACACAAAATTGAGAATATAAGGGAGACGCTCGGCATCTCCTCATTACTATCATAAAAATAATTTGCAAATTTAGTAATTAGGACACTACAATTTCTAAAGAATTTCCAAAAACCAAAAAAATCATATAAATCAGGATAATACTGAACTTAATACTCAAAATATGTAATAACTAAAGATCTCAAATATTATATTATATATCCTCAAAGTTTGGTAAATTTTAAACATCTATAAATATGATACTAGATTTGATAGACAAATTTCCTATTTTTAAATGATGGAATAATAAAGTTATGTTTTTGGAATGGATTCAACCCATGGCCCAAATAAGGCCCATGAGATTGTTTTCTTTGCAAATAAATACTTGTGACATATGTTTAATAAAAAAAAAAGAATTCATGAATAAATAAGTAGTAATGGCTTTATGAGTTGTTGGATAATAAAAATATGGAATGATAGACAAGTTTCCAAAATATTATAAGATAATTGATGATTTCGATAATTAGTGGAGTATTTATCTAGTCATGAATGGAAACACAACAATTAAGGCATCAAGAAATCTTGTATCATCCATACTTTTACAAATACTTAATGATAATAAACAAATTAAGATTATTCTAGAATTTGGGAGGAAAAGGGATTTCCGTATGATGAGGGTAATTAATTTAAGAATGTACTAAAAGAGAAAGTGCTGTATATGAAGGATATCCTAATAAATCCCACAAATTAGATATAAGTCAGTATATGTATTAATGAGTTTCTGTAAAATAGGGATAATTAATTTGAGAAATATTTTAAGGAAGAGATAAAGAATAATCTAAAATTCAAGTCTTTAAGTGAATTCTAATAGTTCAATGATTAATTTATCTAGTGTATCATGTATTTATGTGCATTCATTAATGTCTTAGTTTGCCAAATCCAAGTGTTAATAAAAATATCGGGTTGTCTTTTGTGACTTTTCGAATTATAAGAATAAAAGCTAAGAGTTTTCATATAAGGGAAAGTAAGGATAATATATTTAATTACTTCCTAAACGAGATGTATTACAAACTATGTAAAACTTGGAAACTAGCCCACTGATCCAAACACATAGTAATAGGTATATATAGAAATGATGGAATATCCCAATCCCTTCAAGGATGTACGTTCCTCCTTCACTACCATGGATAATCCTTCCTTGTTTGACTAGGGTTCATGTCCATGCCATGATTCATGTTGACCTAACAATCTTT
Source organism: Alisma plantago-aquatica (assembly GCA_963693085.1). Taxonomy (NCBI): domain Eukaryota; kingdom Viridiplantae; phylum Streptophyta; class Magnoliopsida; order Alismatales; family Alismataceae; genus Alisma; species Alisma plantago-aquatica. The sequence continues at coordinate 525,909,874 of OY856409.1, read as the reverse complement.
ATGGGTTGGGGAGCATGCTACTTCACCCTGGCTATTGTGACCATCTTCCATCTACAAACCAACCTAGCCTTCTTTCCCTCTCCCTAAACCACCCCCTTGATAGACAAAGAGCTAACGTTGACCAGGATGCCACCATCCTAGGTATGAAGGAGTCAAGTGGAACCCTAGACATGGCTAGGGAATTTTAGTACTCTAAGGAAGAGGTCTCAACTATATGGCCCTATCCAACTACTAGATCTCCGCGGGACTGGCCTAAAGAAAATGCTTGCCGAGAATCCCTCTATGGTTGTCTTTGCATTGGGAAAGAAGGATAGTGATACGAGCATCATACGTTGTTGTTGGAGAAGTTCAAATTAGAGGAAGGTCCAAGGGGGCTTGCTCTAATCAACACTGATGGCCGTGTCGTGCCTCCCTACTGGTAGACGAGAGTGAAACCACTTCTTGCTATGTGCCAAAATGTCTGTGAGAAAAGGAGACATGCTAAGAGAGTGCGGCAACATGTTTACCTCAATGGAGAAGGAACTAGATCCTGTGCCAACCTCCTGATCTAGTAGAATGTGTACTAATTGTGTGCAACATGAGGAAGAGGATAACTGACTGGTCCATCATCAACTAACACTTGATCGTTTAACATTTTGAATTGAACCCTAACAGCTTGTTCAACGAAAAACTAAAGACCTCAATCATGTCTCAGCGAGGCATTGGGTCATTATTAGCACTGAGCAATGGGAAGGCACCATGTCGACCGTGTTTAAGGTATGAATGGCTATTTTTTTTAATTCATAGAAAATGTTAGGATTTTCCAACAATAGAAAAAAATGAATATCAAATTGATTGGGAAAATAATAGAAGCGTGAATAAAATCTAAGTGAGACCAAAATCTGATCATGGTTCTAAAAGTAAGACATGCACATGATTAAGAGATGATTAATGTATATAAACCCTATTTTTTGATAAATAGATTATTAAAAATGTTTATCTTACCATATAAACTGAAGTCATGGGATATGTTGATAAATCAAGATGATGATGATATTAATGATTTTAATTATGGTTTTTAGACCAATAATCACATACATGTATAACTAGGATTTTGCAAACTAAAGATCATAGCTTTCGATGTTAGTAATACACATAATCTATTGTAGGTGTTCATAATGCAAGTATATGATATATGATGATTAGAGTTTCACCTAATGTTAAATATACATTGGAACTAGTGTTTGTACCCTTATTCCTTCTCCAAATCTAAGACAGTCCTAGACCCTAGATTAAGACATGAGTATTGTTTAATGTGGATAATATGGTGGTGACAGTTTAGGATGTACTTACATGCATATTAAATGTTGATTGCCCGACTTTGTTGATTCAAGTGATTGAATATACTAGAAGTATGATTTCATGATCTGTAAGGTTCAACATTGGGATACGTGGTTATGATTATGAATACTTACATAATCAATTGTCGATGTTTGCCAAGGATTTCTCAAGGGTTGTTGAAATAAACTGTTGGATGTTTATTTACTTTCTGGTCAATCATAATGCCACTATAGCTATCACATAATGATTAGTGTTTGTTAAGAAAATTCCAGTTCTTATTTGCAAGTAATTGATTGATTATACATTTTTATCTTACTTTCACACTTTTGCATGCACCCACATACACATTGTAGCAATATTGATCCACAATTTTATTTTATACCATTTTAGGTAAATGCAAACATTGAAGATATCAAGACATGATAAAATAGATGAAATCCAATGAAGACATTATATATAAGTAAAGGAAGATTAGTAAATACTTGTTCAAAATATGCATTAGTTCATGTTCGAAATTCATGTAATTCCTTAGAGGAGCATCATTGTATAACTTGTACACAATATATTTGAAATGAAGGAAATTATTCACTATCATTTATTATTTGGTTAAATATGGATATTTGGAATTTTAGGTAATGGCTCTCAACTTTAAGCTCCGTTCTTAATTGAGTGATGTTGAAAAGTGAGCTCCATAGACTATTCAAATAATATTTAATATTTTATAATTTCAAGTAATTCATAGAAATATAAGGAAACTTATTAAGGCACAACCCAATGGTAATGTTGTCTAGAATGGATCATGGTGTGGGACTAAAAATATTCATTAAATTTGTATACAAGGACTCCCTTAGCCAGATTCTTGCCTGGCCAGAACCTAGTTTTGCTTGAAGTAATGTTTCCTCTAAGCCTTCTCATCTCTAATTTCATCCACTTCTCATCCTCTTGCTTTAAAAACCCTAAAAGTCACTTCCCTCCTCTTCTCAAGTTAGGGTTTTTGAGAAGAAGTAGGATTAAGGCATCATCCACCTATTAATGTACATGTAATGCGTAAATAATGATAAAAAGGAAAATAGTTCAACAAAACAAATGATAAAAAGGAAAATGGTTTCTCGATTTTTCCCTTGTAAGGGTAAACGCAAGATGGAGCTAGTTGGTTTAAGGAATCCCTTAGTGGGTCAAAAGAATCATAAAACCCTAAGGTGGAGGGGTAGTCCCTAACCCAAAACCTAAACCCTGATCTTTGGAAATGGGAGTAGTGTGGGTGATATAGTTACCCCACCCATATAACCATAATTAGGGTAAAGGAAATAAGAAAAAAATTCAAAAGAGTTTAAGCTTTCATTCTCTCATGCATGCATGTTTTGGAGAAAGACATTCATGAATCATGTGAAGGTTTTAAGAAACATAAGCAACCTATGATTAACCCTTGATATAAATATAACTTGGTGATCGTCCTAATGCTATCTCTATAGGAATGGATGAATAAAGATTACCCTTAATGAGTGGGTGTGTTATTGAAATACCCCAATGAGTGGGTATGCCACCCCCAATGAGTGGGCATGCTATTCAAACTACCCCCAGCAAGTGGGTATGCTATTCAAATACCCCCAGTGAGTAGGTATGATACCCCTAATAAGTGGGTATGCTAATGAAACTGCCCCAGTGAGTGGATATTTTATTGAAATACCCCCAGCGAATGGGTATTCTATTGAAACTACCCCTAGTTAGTGGATATGATATTGAAATTGTCCCCAACAAGTGGGTATGCTACCCCCAGTGAGTGGGTATACTATTGAAACTACACCCAACGAGTGGGTATGTTATTGAAATTACCCCTGATGAGTAGGTATGCTACCCCTCTTGAGTGGGTATGTTACTCCCAATGAGTCGATATTCTATTGAAACTACTCCTTACAAGTGGGTATGTTATTGAAATTACCCCCAGCGAGTGTGTATGTTTCAAAAAGTATCCCCAATGAGTGCGTACCTCATCATGATTACCCCCATTGAGTGGGTAGACCTAAGAGATTGAGAAACAAGGGTTGAGCAGCTATAATATAAAATACTTCTTCAACATATGGTTACATAAAAAAATCAAAATTTAACTTTTAGGGTTGGTGTCTCGACTTGGGGTAGGTCAACCAAGGATGCAAAAGGACCTATCGGGGATACACAATCTTAAATTTTGGGGTCAGGATATGGCCAGAGAGCCTAACCTCCTCCTATTAGCCAAGGAGGCACCCTAGGTTAGGATCTTCCTTAGAAGGGTGAGTTCACAAATCCATTTAAGAATTGACGTAACCTTGAATGTCACCCAAAGCTTAGAAAATCTAGTATACAAACCATGAAGATGCATACATTCTTTGAACCTAAGTATGTCATCTCTAAGGGACACAAGAAAAAGTCATCGCGCAAGTGGCTATAAGTGTGGGGCCAATCCTAGAAGGGAAGGTCGCCATGAGCCCAATGAAGGGATATATAGTAGATAATGTGCACCATAAGAGATGAAGGAAATTTGGGATAAAGAATTACACATGAAAATAATTTTCTCTCAATAAACCCAAGGTAGGTAGAGCCCTAAGTCAATCCTAAGGTCACATGAGGAGGATTTAAGGACATAAGACAGAAGGTACTAGGAGGTTATTGTTCCTTAAACACATTAGAGCATAGGGTCAGGAGATGACCATCCATGTTTCTTATAGGCCCATGGGTCAGGAGATTGGCCACCTTCATGAGTTCATGAGGTCCTAGGGGTAAATAGGAGAGGCACTCCATAAGTCCATAATGCCCATGAGGTCAGGAAGAGATCACTCCAAGGGTACATGTACCCTTAGAGACCTTCACGAAATAGCTAAGGCTAAAGAGACATGAGGTGTAAAAATGAAAGATACACGAAGTTATGTAATAATGAAATATGGAAGGACTTGTGCACAAACTCAAGAGTGAGAAAGACAGTTGACTTCATCAAATATAAGAAAATTATAGGATTAAAAAGGTATTCACGGTTTGGAATTATGGTTAAGGATAATTCAACCAAATGTGAAATTTTAATATAGTGTGGGGATACACCATCTATAGTCTTAGAATGGGATGAATTTTATATTTGGGCTGCATCCAAACCATTATTTCATCTTATTATGAGTGACATAGATTGGGTAGACACATGTTATGCTCAAAGTTGACCTATGAGAATGAATACCCTAAGTTGAGGCTAATGACCTCACTCTTATGTGTAACCTAGGTGGAAAGGGTAATCACTAAGTGAAAGCTAAAATTCAAGTAAAATTAAAATCACTAAGTGATAATGTAAAGGAAAATACCTTAAAATGAATCCAGGTACATATCTTAATGATAATGTGAGGATTTTGCATATCCATTAAAGGTGTTAAGCATAATTAGATTAAAGATATCAAAGAAGGGTTTCTAACCCTATAGTTTGAAACTAAGGTGAGTTATCATTCACCGTAACCTTACTAAATGTGAATTTGGGGACAATGGAGGGGTGCCCGTTATATTCTCAAATTTCGTGAATTTGAAATTATATAAATATAATACTGGATTTGATAGAAAAATTCCCTATTTGTAATTGATGGAATTATAAAGTTATCTTTGAGGCATGGGTTCAACCCATGGCCCATGTAAGGCTCACGATATTATTTTCTTTGATATAAATCCTTGTGGCATAAATTGAAGAAATAAAATGAACTCATGCATAACTAAATAGTAATGTCTTTATGAGTTTTTGAACAATAAGAATTTGTAACAATAGACATGTTTCCAAAAGATTCTAAGATAATTGACGATTTGGATAAATAGTTGGGCAATTCTCTTACTATGAATGGCAACAAAAGATTTAAGGCATCAGTAAGTGTTGTCTCATCCTTACTTTTCGAATACTTTAAGATAATAAATAAATTAAGATTATTCTAGAAATTGAGAGAAAAATGGCTTTCCATATAATTTGATTTAATAATATACTAAACTAGCTAGTGTTGTATTGAAGGACGTCCCAACAAATCCCAAAAATTAGATATAAGTTGGGATAGGTATGAGTGAGTTTCTATAAAATAAGGACAATTGATTTGAGGAATATATCAAAGAGAGGGATAAAGTATGACCTAGAATTCAAGTCTTAACGAGTTTTCCGATAGTTTAATGATGAATTTATCTGATGTGTACCATATAGTTATGTCCATTCCGTAGTGGATTTTGGTTTTCCAGACCCGAATCTTAATAAAAACATGGGGGTGTCTTTTCACGAGCTATGGATTTATAACAATAAAAGCCAATAATTTTCATATAAGGGAAATTAAGGATAATATATTTAATTACTTCTTAAACAAGATGCCTTACCAACTATGTACAACTTGGAAACCAATCCACCAATCTACACACACATGTATATATATATATATATATATATATATATATATATATATATATATATATAAGGATGGAATACACCACTGCCTTCAAGGTTGTATGTGCCTCCTTCTATACAATGGCTATGTACTTCTGTGGTGGACTAGGGTTCCACTCTGTGGAATGATGCCTACCGACCTAACTGTCTTGAGGGGATGGGGAGCAGGCTTCTTGACCTTGGACATTGCAACCATCTTCCACCCACCAGCCAACCTAGACTTTTGTCCCTCTCCCTACACCCCCCGACAAGAAGAGAGATACAATTGAACATGACACCCCCGTTCTAGGTACACAGGTGTCCACTAGAACCTTAGCCATGATTTGGGAAGTTGAGTACCGTGAGGCAGATGCCTCAACTCTATGTCTTGGTTCGACTACTAAATCTCCTTGGGACTGGCCTAAGGACAATGCTTGTTGAGAAGCTTGATGTGGTTGTCTTTGTATCGACTGAGAAGTAAGGTGATGCAAGCAAAATATATCTCTATTGGAGAAGTTCATAGTAGAGGAGGGCCCAAGAGGGCTTGCTTTGATCTTCATGACAGGAAAAACAACTGTGTAGTACCTCTTCACATGTAGATGAGGGTGGTGCTACTTATTTCTGCATGTCAAAATGTATGTGAGAAGAAAAAGTAGGCTGAGAGGATGAGGTGGCTGGTTTACCTCAAATGGATAAGGAACCGAAGTGGTGCCTAGCCTCCCAATCCATCTACATGTGTACGGATCACGTGTGACATGTGGAAGGGGAAGGTTGGTCGGTCCAACACCAACTAACACCAGCTTTAGATATTGATATAGACCAGGGATTATTTTTGACAAACCATGTGGAATATGCAACACAATAAAAGTATTTCCATAATTTCTTTGATTAAGTTTTATAATGCTTTTTGGATTTAAGATAGACAAAGTAGAGAATCAAGGCAATCATGATTCATCAATTTTCAAATATAAAGCAAACCATGAAAAAGAAGCATTCTTAATCAAATTTTTCAAAAATATGAATTTTCAATCAGTGATTTTAAGAAAGCATGTCCAATATCAATTTGCATATAGTAGTTTTGCAATATGTTTAATAAGAATGTCATATCCATAATCAAAACATACCTTCATTCAACAAATCATGATGCAAAAGATCAATATGTCTTGATTTAAAAGATGGTCTCCAAGATTTGTGATTCATTCATGATTTCCAATTAAATCAATTTTTCATTGTTGTTAAATTGATAGCAAATTGAAACAGTTGAATAGGTTTTCCAGAACCTTTATTGGTCGAATTCTTTCTCGATCGATTTCCTTTCGGTCAAAGTTCTTTTCGACTGAGTGAGTTACTATTTTTATCCAAATTTTTATAGGTTGACTACAAGTTGTACCATCTTTAGATTCGGTCCACAAATTTTCGACTGACTAATATCTCAATCAAACTATATTTTGACCGAGTGATTTACTGATTTTCCAGTTGTTTCAGGACCAATATCGAGCCTTTGTCAGTTGAATAGTGTCTCGACCGACTTACTTTCTATCGAATTATTTGTCGACTGAGAATATCTCTGTAAGTCTGTTCAAAATTATGTTTATACAAGTTATGGATTAAATTACTTTGGTCCATGTTAAGTTGAGATAGGACATAAAGATAGTCAAATTAGAGTCTTTGGTCATATCTCAACTTAATTATTTGTGTTTAGTTTGAGGGTCTTGGAACCCATACCAACTCAACATCCTTTTTCTTATGAGGACATGAGAAGGAATAATGTCTAAGACGCAAGCAATAGTGACAACATATGGAATCAATTTCATTTCTCATTCTAGGATTTTGCATTGTGTTCTTGGGTACAAATATGATTTTGGTCTTGGGTGCTTGAGTTCTCTTAGGTTTAGGTTGATAAGATTTTAGCTTTGGAACATATCCTAAACCTCTTCTTCCAACGTAACCAGAAAAATTCTTTAGGATCTTATCAAGAATACCATTATTTCTCAAGATACTAACTTCTTTCTGTAACTAAGAAATCTCATTCATTTTCTTTTTGATATCTATCTTTCCTTGATCTAGATCAGATGATAAAGCATATCATTCCTTAACAATAGCATCATAATCTAGATGAGTACACAAGATAGGTTGTGTTTGAAGATCTTTCAATTTTGCAAGTAATTCAACCTTTTCTTGGCAAAGCAAATTATGACTCGTTTCAAGAGTAAGCAACTTTGTATTGCAATCATTAAAAGTTGATTTCAAGGAAGAATTTTCAGATATAATACTTTCCTTTTTAGAAGCAATATCATTTAATTGAGCATACAAATCCTCGTTAGTTTTAGTAACTCTTTTTAGCTTCTTTTTACAATCAATATATTTATCATGTAATTCTTGAATGCTAGCAACTAACTCTTCTTTAGATAAATAAAAAAGTCTTACCTCATCTTCTTCTTCATTTGTTGTAGCAATAAGGCACTCTACTTCTTCTTCTCCATCTTTACTATCATCACTTGAATCATCCCATGCATCTTTGTAGGCTTTTTCTTTCTTCTTGTGAGATAATTTCTTTCCCTTATTAAGTTTGGGACAATCACCTTTTAAGTGTCCCTTTTTGCCACATTCAAAGCTCCTGGAGGAAGAAACACTAGAATTTTTGTTAGTTATAAAACTTATATACTGCTTACCATTTACAATGAGAGTTTCTTCTTCACTATCTTCTTCATTTGTGTCATGACTAATCTTGGTTGATGCTTTGAATGCAATGTCCTTTCTTTTCTCCTTTTTGTGTTCAGTTGCCAATCTTTCTTCTTCGTCCAAGGTTGCCTCATGTGCTTCTAATTTTCTAATGAGTTGTTCCACCTCAGTCGAGTTAGGACCTAAGAACTTTAGATACTTAATACTCTTCACTAATGGCTTTATATAATGCATTCAAACCATTAACAATAGAAGAAAACTTTGCATATTTCACTAATAGACTCATTTTGTTCCATACGAAACTATTCAAACTTTTGTTTAAGAATACAAATTTTGGAATTCTTTACTTGAACAGTTCCTTCATAAGTAATAGAGAGTCTATGCCATATTTCATATGCAGTTTTACAATTTGATATTCTATTAAACTCACATGTGAAAATTGAACAATAAAGGATACTTACAGCTTTTGCATTGAATTGAGCCAATTTTACTGTATTTGCATCCCATGTAGCATACTCTATTTGAGGAAGAGTGTAGGAATTTGAGACCATTCTCCAAAGATCCTAGTTGATCCCTTGAAAGTAGAATTTCATCCTCCTCTTCCAATAGTTGTAGTTGGTGCCATCAAATGGTGGAGTCCTAGCTACAAGTGTTCCTTCCAAATTGAGGTTGTTTAGTACTCCATCCCCCATTATCTTCAAGACTTGTCAAAGTTCCTTGAATCCTGCTCTGATACCAATTGAGTACATATCTTTGATCCTATATCAAGCGTATTGATCTCCTATCCATTGCGGATGAATGTGATAGTGTGGTGGCTAGGAGGTACTAAGCTGTAGGACACTAATGTAGAACAGATTGCAAGTGAACCTCAGCTTGTTGCTTACAAAGATTGAATATCAAGTGTAATTCTATGCACATGTGATTCTATGGGTGTCCTATAGCTTATACTATTTATAAGAGTTGTTTGCTAATGCTTGGGGATGTTCTAGACACCTTGTAGGGTGTTCTTAGTGCTCAACTAGCCGTTATGTGTCCACTAATTATATTGCAATGGCTATTTGTTTAATGCTGAAAAGTGTAGTCCAAAATGTAGCTCGGTCAAACTCTTTGTCGACCGAGTTGGTCTCAGTCAAATTTTTCTTCGATCGAGTGGGAGACTAAGGTTAGTGGATTTGCAACGTTCAACTCAACTCCCAACCACTTTTTCCCACTAAGTCTTACGGCTATAGAAACTGCTAGAAACTCAATCTCAGTCGAAGTAAAGTTTGACTGAAACTTTCTCAGTGATAGCATTTAGCAAGTCATGCAAAGGTGTTTGTGCATTAGACTGAGGACATATTCAGTCGAGAAGTTGTTCGATCGATTTTCTCTCGGTCAAGATTTTGTTTGACTGAGATAGTCCCTATTTTAGTGGTTCTAGATATGTACTAAATGTGTGTATCAAAATGCAATTGTGATACTATCTTGGGGGGTGACCAATCTAAGTGTTGTGAGTGGATAGGAAGATCTAAATGCTTGATTTACATGATATCTAAGTACTTGTATATTATAAACTTTCACAAGTTTTTACATTGATTACAATCATGAAAATAAAGCAATTTTGAGCATAAGGATCTTCCAAGTCTTTGCTATCCACCACCTTTTTTGGTTGTCCCTAAAACACTCAAATAGAAAGTGAATTCCACAATAATGAAATGTTTGTCATCATCAAAACAAAGGGATTTATAATAATGTCCAATTTATCCAATAAGTTCAACCTAGTGAACCGAACCCAAATGGCTGGTTCAAAGAAGAACTAAAGACCTGAACCTTGTCCTAATGTGTCACTGGGTCATCATAAGTATTGACCAATGGGAAGGCACCACGTGGCCCATGTTTGTATGAATGTTTATTTTGTTTAATTCATACAAAATGTTAGGATTGTCCAAAAATAACAAAATTATATATCAAACTGATAAATAAAATAAGTGGAACGTAAATAAAATATAAGTGAGACCTATTTCTGATCATAGTTCTAAAATTAGGACTTGTACATGATTAAGAGATAATTAAAGTATATAAACCCTAGTCTTTGATGAATAGATTATTAAAAACTTTTATCATACAATATTAAATGATATCATTGAATAAGATGAGAAATCAAGATGATGATGAAAATAATAGGGTTTTTATACCAATAGTCACATACATGTATTAGGGTTTTACTAACTACATATCACAACTTACCATGTTATTAATACATGTAATCTGATGTAGGTGTTGATAATGCACATATATGATAGATTTGAAGATTACAATTTCACCTAATGTTTATGGGATGGAACTAGGTCTTGTACCTTTATCCCTTATCTAAATATGAGGCAACCCTAGACCCAAGATTAGGACTCGAGTATGGTGTAATCTAGATAATATAAGGGTAACACTTTAGGATGTACATACATGTAGATTAAATGTCGATTACTCAGTTCTATAGATCATATTGATTGAATATACTTGAATTATGAATGGATGATCCATAAGGCTCTACATTGAGGTACGTGTTTAAGATTATGAATACTCACATTATCAACTGTTGGTGTTTGTTGATGACTTCTCCAACATAAACTTTTGGATGTTTATTTACTTTCTTATGTATCATAATGCCACTGTGTACCACATAAAGATTAGTGTATGTGAGAAAATGTATTGGGTGATACATAGCCTTCCACCTATTTCATGAAATGCCTGAGTTACATTTTGTAACTTGTATTTCTCATTTTTTAGACTTGATATACTTTGATATACATTCCTGTACATTGCTTGGGCTTCAAGTAATGGGCCGAGCCTTTTGGTATAAATACACTCTTAGAAATACATGGAACCGATGATGTGAGTTGTAAGGAAATATGATTCTCATGTATGCTTCTTTTAAATAGAACAATACTTGTACTCTTTTGTTCTGCCTCTCTCTTCTTCTCTATCTTTCTCTCTAAATCCACTTCAATCCTTAGATCTAGGGTTTCATTCACAAAACCTAAAGTGGTATCAGAGCATTGCTTCTGTCGTTATCAAGTATGTCTTCCTCCTCAGTCACTAGACCATCATCGACATCAAGAACATCAACATCCAAGTATCCATACCTTCCGGTATCAACATTTCCAATTTTGTTTCCCTGAAGCTAACCAGTTTCAACTATCTATACTAGGAGGTTCAAGTTTGGGTACTGATTGAGAGCAAAAAATCCCTTGATTCCTTCATTGATAGAACCAAAAAGCCACCAGAGAAGATCATCATCGACGGTGAAGGAACGATCACTTTCAATCCTTCTTATGTGCTATGGATGAATACTGATAGACTGATCAAGGTGTGGATAATGGGAACTCTAACTGAGGAAGTACTCAGAGTCGTGGTCGGTCTATCTACATCTTCTCATATCTGGACTGCTTTTGCTAACAATTTGTATGAGTCTACTCAGTCTAAAAGCTTTGAGTTAACCACATGACTGTGGTGAATCCAGAAAGGGAATAAGTGTGTGGTTGAGTATCTATAAGAGTTCAAACTCATTTGAGATCAACTTCATGATATCGGTAAGCCTCTACCTGACAATGACAAAGTCTATTTCCTTCTCAGTGGACTTGGATTCAACTTTGAAACATTTGTTGACCTAAAGGTTATACATTGTCCATATTTTGATAATAACTCAACCATTCCATTCGTATGTATCCACTATGTTTGTTCAAGATTGATTTCAGGCTTTAGGTACAGGTAAAGGATCAAATTACACAAGCCCTAGCTTGTCCAAGTTCAACTCAAATGCAATGCAAGTGTGCTAATAAGGAAATCAATTGAAATGACCTTAGAAGAATTTTGTAATCACTTGTATTGATGCTATGATTTGTAACTAAGATGAGAAAAATATGTGAGACACTTAATACCAATTTTTAATCACTTTATAGCCAATTTAGAAAATCGATCACATGATGTTGATCCGTCGAGTTACAATCTCGACTGATCCTATGGTTGATTTTCTGAAGATGGTTGACCGATCGAGTTGTGTATTCATAGAACTTGACCGACTAACTCTTTGAGCAAACTCAATTTTAGCTCATCAGTCGAGTTCCACAAAACAAACTCGATCGATAGTTTGAAAATTGACTTTATCTTTTAGTCGATCGGTTGAGTTACCTTTATTGAAACTCGACCAAATACATTGTATGGAAAACACAGAAAAAGTAATTATAACCATTGGTGACTTGTTTGGGCAAAGATAGATCTGTTTCCTTGTGTAAAAATGGCTATATTTCGACCATAAGTGTTGTTCAGCATTAAATGTGGGTCCAAAAAGGAGAAGGAAGCAAGTCTAAGTCATTGAACTTTTATAATTTATAATTCCCGAATGTTTAGGACGCTCGCAACTAGCATGGGGTCAAAGTAGCAGTTCGGGGTTGAACACGGGGAAGTAGGGGAATAACGCTTCATAACCTAAGTTTTACTTATCTAAGTCATTGAAAAGCCAAGGAATAAGATTTTTTTTAAGAAAGCGTAACCGGAAAGAATTGAAAGAAATAAAATAAAATCTATCTCCAAGGGGAGTTACTAGAAAGATAAGGGCTTAGGTATTATGGGGTTTAGCAATTTTTAGGGTAGTTTTGCATAAAGGAAAAATTGAAGAGAAAGAAAGAAAAAAAACCATCCAGGCAGACATGAAGAAAGAAAACTTTTAACAAAACAAGCAACAGCGGTATACACCCGACACCTTCTTCTCTGAAATAAGGTGCCAACGGACTGTGTACTGGAAACCTCTCTCAAGAGGGCCAGATACAGACTCATGTGGGAAATAAATTGGATGCAACTCTACTCCCAGGTACTCTCATAAATCCGATTTGGATGCTAGAAAGAGATCATTCAACAAAATAAAGCCATATACAGAATGATATGAGAAATGCTCCACAGATTCCAATAAGCATATAACGGTTTGGTTACAATGTTGTATTGAATGAAAGAAAATGTTGTGAAAGGAAGATAGATATTGGTCTCCTTGATTTTGGAAACCAAAATGTAAAATAGATAACGCCCAGGACAGTTCTAACCCGATACTGAGTTGTGGTCATATCAGGTTATGATCGTGTCAAGTTGTTGATCGTATCAGGTCACAATCATGAAAGGTGGTGATCGTATCAGGATATGACTTCAATGTGATGCACCTGTGTCGGATTGCAACTGTGTCGCTTCACAACCATGATGGGTGAAGGGACCATATCGGGTTAGGATATGTATCAGGTAATATACGTGTCGGGTTGGCACTATCTCAGCTCTCAGGTTCTTCATGTCGAGTTGTTCTATTTTGGCGGACCATCTCAGGTTTGAACTCAGATAGAAACACGACATGCTCAGAGAAGATTCAAGGATCATTGGGTGTTGTCTGTTGCTACTGGAATGATCTCTAAGCAAACTCCTCCCATTCCTCTTGGGATGGGAGTATGCTCACCTAACTATCACTTTGCAAACTCTTGGGAACTCGACACACTAGCTCCTCCTAGGATTCGACCCCTCCCATCGTAGGCAGCATGTTGGTAGAGGTTGTAGATTTATTGGTCCATGTGTCTGGCCAATTATGACCTTAGCTGGAACTTTGAATGGAGTTTTCACCAAATTTTACCCACTCTGCTGTGTCAGGTTGTCCTTGCTGGTAGTCAACAGGACAGTGAATGTACGAGCCTATTGTGGTGTAAGGCATCAAGGCATATCAGGCTACGATATGTGATGGGATGTTGTTGTATCGCGTTGTGGTAATGTTCGGATTTCAATGTGACAAGCCGAGGTCATATCGGGCTACGACACCGCCAGGTGATCATGTCGCGTTACTACTGTGTTGGGTTGTAAGCGTGATGGGCTGACACCATGACGAGTAAAAGCCATAGTCGGTTATGACTTGTCCCGTACCTTGCGAATAGCTGAGTCCATGTGATTATTTCTTACAATGTTTCGGGCAGTGAGGACATGAGAACTGATATCCTTTGTTAGAGGGCTTATTGAGCCCATTTGTCCTTCTTTTCTTGTAGAAAAATAGGAAAGCCCTTCAAAAGATGGGAAATATTGTCAGAAACACACCAAACATGATTTTTTATGATAAATAGAACATAATGAACAGGAAGTTGAGTTTGACGATGGAATATGAGTTGTGGAAGTCATTAAGTGGGTGTTATCAACCACCCCCCAAACTTAGCAATTATTGCTTACTGTGAAACATTTATAAACAATGTATACACATAGTATATGCTAAATAAAAGGGAGGAAGGGAAAGGAGAAAAATTTGTAGAGTACCTCCCTCACTGGTGCTATAAAGATCCCCCCCAAAAAAAAGTTATCTCACACCCTATCCCAGAGTGGCAAGAGGAATAGGAAAGAGTGGTTATAGGTTGGTGAGGGTTCAACTGAATGTGCTCCTTCAGTGGATAAGAGCTTCATGATGTATTGTCTTTGTTGGATATGGTAGTTGAGGTCATGAAGCATTTCATGTACTTGTTGTAATGCTGACGCACTGGATATCCAGTGGAGCATGTATATTCTGCAATTATTTGATAGAGGGGCTTGTTGTGGACTGTGGTGAAAGAATTGGAAATCGTGCCAGGTTGTCCCAGGATCTGAAGTGTATGGTGTTTCCAGGGCGACCACCTCACTGTAGAATTTTCTAACTAATTGTTCAAGAGGTGTTTGTGGCACGATAGCATACTTAGTAGGCCAGCCAGTTGGGCATCTAAACTGTTGTAGAAGATCCCAACCCGAGCATTGGTGTAGAGCATAATGAGCATCTAATGATTGTCGTGCAACATAGGTAGAAAGATGATGCACGGTAGATTCTCCTGGATTTGTTATTGAAACAACTAGTGTGCCCCTATTTTGTCAGCTAGACAAATATCATTGAATAGCATGGGATGGGCGATGTAGAGTTGACTGATCTTTGTTGTAGTATATGGATGTAAGCTAGCGACACTGTCATAGCTAAGCACCCACCTATTTTGACTAAGTCTCGAAGATCATCAGTCAGACCACTATAGAGTCTTTTGCATAAATAATATCTGCGGTGCTGGAATCAACAAGATGTATCAAGATGTGATTGACATGTTCTTGAGATAGAGAGTTGTAGGCTAAACGATCAAAAATATTGATGGTTGAGTTTGGGAATATAGGAAAAACAGATGCATCGTCTTTGTCATGTAGGATGTGCAAGTCCCACAGCTGCTTTCCCATCCTACCACGGTATTGGACATGAGAGAGCATGGTCTGTTCCCTTAGTTGGCTGCCTAGTTGTGAAAACGGGCATCATATTCTTTTTCCAGGAAATCCTCGGGAAGATTGAGATCCAAGAAGTAGCACTTGTCTTTAATCATCAGTAGCGTGTAGATGCTCCTCAGCCAGTAGAAATTCATGGCTTGGAGGTGCAACATGTATCTAAAGTTGTTTAGAAGCTCCATAGCTCGTAGTACGATGAAAGACATATTACCTCTTCCTGAGTCTTGTTGGCTAGGAAGTCTCTTATTGCATAGAAGTTTCAAACATCATTGTGGCATTTGATGCCCTATTTGATGACCCCAGAGTGGAAGGAGCTTTAGGTGCTTATCTTTAGGATGAATGAAGTCTTGATCTATGTGAGGAATCTCCCCTGCATAGCAGTTAAAGAGTGTGATGTCGTGAGAGTGGAGGTCCGTGACATAAAGGAACCAACGTTGTATGTGCTTATGGGGGGGCTAACACTAGTCCTGGGTTGTGTTCTTCAATGTGTTTCAGCATGTCAACCACCGGTTGTGATTCGTATGCTCCTGCTAGCAGTCGCCTGGCCAGTGTGAGAGTGGCATTGTAGATTGGCTACCGGTCTGTGTTCAATGTGATATTTTCTATCATTACGCCTTCCATGATGCAAAAGAGGATCTTTCCTATTACAACCTCTGAGTAGAATATTCCTTTAAGTGCTCATCATTATAGGGAGAAGCACATGTTGTTCCATATGACGGTCTTCTCGTCAAGCTGTGGTCTAAGCACCATGTTGAGAAGGTGTTGGTTGCAGGCAGTCAGGTAGCCTATGGCGCATCTGTCGAAGTCAAGAATTTCAAATAGAGGTATTTTAGACGGCTCAGAAAACCGGTCAATTGTTGTGTTCTTCCCTCGAGGGGGTTGTGTTGCTAGTGAGATGTATATGTCACCTTCTTCTCCTTCAGGGGTCATCCTTCATACTGTCAGAGAGGTCTTTTGTAGCATCAATTGGCTCCAGTGGGTATAGTGGAGCTTTCGTATCAGCTGTTACTGGCTCGCTCCCTATTCGGTGTATCCACTCATGTAGATCTGGAAAGATGTCTGTGTGGAGGTTGAAACCCTCTGTGATTACCAAAATCTCATGTAGGCCCTACTCTGGGTCTCTCGTCTCTGTGACCTCGTGAGCTTCACCCATTAACACTTTCGTGGTGTCATTTGGAGGATGAATTATGTTGTCGATGCCGTGGTTGCTTTCTTTCTTTTTGGGGGACCCGTCGGCAAGCTTCTTGGTCACATCCTCCTTGGGCGTTTCTAATACTTTAGAGGACCCGCTAGAATTTGAGGAGGTTGACAAAGATGAAGAAGAAGAAGATGATGATGGTGATGATGATCTTCAAGATCGCCTCGAGTGGAGGCATGTGCAACTTTCCTCGAGTCTGTGCCTGATAGCATCCAAGCGCTGAAGCATGACCTGCATTGTCTGGTTCATCACATCTAGTTGGTTTGGTATACCAACCAGGGTTAGCAGTTGACGCCCCTGCACTCCCAATCATTGTTGGAAAGTCTAAAATTTGCAGGTGAGGGAGTAAAATGTAGCACTATGGTTATGGGTTACCTCCCTCAAGCTATCAAACTCATAGCCAAAGGTGTGCCCCAAAGAAGGAGGAGTAGGTGATCGAATATGACTTCTATAGCGGATGCTTATTTTGTTGGCAGGGCCCGTGGAATGCACCCCTTCAGACAGAGGCGATTCTAGCACGACGGTGATGTAGGTGTGTCCTCTGGGAAAGATGTAGGTTCCCTTGGTGTGGTAGCTTCCGCCTCAGTGTGGGGATGTGGGGAGGGTGGTAGTGTTTGAGGATGGTGATCGGTCGCACGATTCTCAACCTCATCCTCTAACGATATGACCTCCTTATGGCTGGCTACAAGGGAGTTTGTTGAGTGGACCTGAGCTCATTATTCAAGAGTTGTATGAAGGCCTCCTCGTTGTTGCAAGAGGTGTCTGGATGCACTGTGGAAGGTTCTACCGACATCATTGCGACTAACACGACTGTTATAGTGGGTTCAACTGTCATTTTAGTCATGGTGGTTTCTACTCTACGGTTGTGCTTGTTGGCACAACTGTGCTAGTTTGCATAGCTACTTTGGCCTCAAGGTGTTCATTGGCCACTGGGGACCTTTGTTGGTGAGTAGTCTTGGAGGCCCCTTTCTTCTTTGCAACCACCTTCTGGTGAATGGCAGGAAATTTGAGTAAGCCTCGATCTTTGTCGGTGTAAATACCAACTTCTTTGCATCATAGTTGACATAGCTTGGCATACCAGCTTCTTTGCATTGTAGTTGATGCAGCTTGGTAGCGGGAGTAGAATCTCAGTTCTTGCAAACCTGTAGGAGATTTGAGAGCCTTCTTTCTTTAGAATGTTGACCCTTGTGAGGAACTTGATATCTATTTTTCATCACCTTGAGTCTGCGATAGGCTCCGAGGTTCCTTTAGATATCTGAGCCCTAGTGTGATCAGGTTGACGATTCCCCCTTTTTTTTACTCCTTGGTTGCATCTTTGATTGGATGGACCCTATTGATAAGCAAGCACCCCAATTTTATTGGCTTTCCCACCATTATGTACCAGATCATGTGCAACTCTTCAGTATAAAGGGTGTTGGTTTCGAATTTTTTGAAGAGGAGGTTGGCCATTATCTTCTGGATGGTCCTCCAAAAGCAAGAGTGGACTACAACCACCTTGCTACTGGGCTTGAAGGCAGACTCACCTGTTAGCTCCATACACATCTTCATTGGGTCAAAGTTGTCATCCTCACATATCATGGCTTTGTCATCTAGCAGTATCTACTCGTCTTCAGTTTTGGAGAAGATTTTGTTGAGAAGTTTCTCAATGATCTCATACTATATTGTATAATTGGGCCTGCAACTGATCACCTCTACCAAATTTATTGCTCTCTTTGATGTTGTTCGGCACCCATTAGAGGGAGGAGATGAATATCTTGGTCAATTCTGTATAGGAGTTGGAGAAGTAGAAGAAAATTTTGTGAAGCCCAGCGACACCGAGGGAGTTCTTAAACCTCTCAAAGATCCCAATCTTGCTGAAAGAGGCTTCATGGAAGAACCTCATTAGGTGGTAGACCTTCACCACCAGTTCAGTATACCATTGCTGGTGTTCTAAATCTCTTCAAGTGAAGTTCCTTGGAGACTGGGTCAAGGGCTCGGGTTCTGCCACAGCAGGTTGAACGGTCGCATCTGCTTCGGTGTGGGGACTCTTGTCAGCAGTGCAATGTTGAGTTGTTGCTGGGTTAGGGTGCTTCTGCACTACAGTTGCCCTTGTGGTATCTTCAGAGGTGATCCTCCGACTGTGGTAGTCAACCTAGATGATGGTCTCCTTGGTGCGTGCCATTACCTAAAAGGTGAAGAAATCAACACATTAAGCGGCATAATGATTTATAAATTTATATGTTTATTAAGTTTGTATCATGTATCGCGTTAGGGTGCTTGAAGGGAGAAGAGCCCAACTCGACACACGATGGTGACAGAGGTGAAACTTGGTATGAAGTGGTCAGCCCGATACACTTGGGCGACATGCTAAACTGGTATTGGGTTGCGAAAGAAAGCATGTTGTTGGGTTAGGATTAATCCAACTTGGTATCCTCTCTGTGCGATACACGCGTGTATGATACGATTGACACGATATGGAGGGAATGCAGGAAGACAATGCGGTACTACCTGATACACTTAACGCAATACTATTAAAACTTGATAGTGCCTAGCCCGATACAAGTGACTCGGAGTAGCTGAAACCTGATATCATGTGGCCCGTCATGTCTGGGCATGAAGTAGATGTAAACTGATAGGCCAAAACCTAGTACAACTAGGTAGTGCGCGATATGGCTACATGATATAGTTATGTGATATGACCAATGCAATGTGATATCGGGTTTTACCTTATTAGGGAGAAGAAGTTTGAACGCGTTACACGAAGGAGAGGAGCTGGGAACCTTGGACGGGAGAGGAGGTTGCTTTGAGTGATACGGGAGCTTGCAAGATATAAGAGTGAAAGCTGGTATCCCATCACAGTTAACGTCTCGTGGCTTATATATTCGTCTGTCGAGAGCAGTGAAATAAGAAAGATGGGAGTAAGTATCGTGTAGCTATGCAAATCGTCTTCTTAAGCAAGACAAAATTGGTCTAGACACATCGTTTCGCATGACCGAAAGAGTGACATGTTACCTGATACGTACTACAGGACACACGTTCTATGCGACACGTGAGTAAGAAGGTTTGCGACCTGACACACATATAAACAATGTTGGATCCTAGATGGGTGATTAGATGCTCTAGAGGAGGGATGAATAGAGCTGAATGCACTTAAACAAAATTCATTAGACCTTCAAGATATATGATAATATAAGGTTTCTAAATAGGTAATTTGAGTGCAACTAAAACATACATAGCAAGGATGAGAGATATTGAGCAAACACAAGTAGACAAGCTATTTAGAGTGGTTCCACACTTCAAACTAGAAGTATGTCACTCCACTTACTTAGAGAGGTCAACCTCTAGGATTTCCTAACCATTGCATTCTTATATTCATTAATAAGACTTACAATACATGACCAAACAAAGGACTTACCTATCCAATACAAAGAGTCTTCAACCTTACGAAGGACTTACCCACTTTGCAAGGAGTCTTCCGCCTTCTTCCAAGGACTTACCTACTCTTGCACAAGTCTTCAACCTTGAAGGAATTACCCACTCTTCTTGGATCTTCTGCCTTTGACCTCACCTTCACTCGGAGAAGCTTCCACCAAGGACTTACCCACTTGAGCAGGGAGTCTTCTGCCTTCACCAAGGGCTTACCCACTCTAGCTTCAAGTCTTCAACCTTGATCTTCACCAAGGGATGCCTTCCCTTGTTCTTCTTCACCTCTCTTGGATAAGAGAGAGAACCTTCATCTTCATGATTGAAAAGAGAGATGGGGAGGTGATGGAAGTAAGAGCCTCACAAGATATACATGTAGGACTAGCTCTCTTACAGATTTCCTACTCACTCTAATGGATGTAGTAAGTGATTAAGCTTAGAGAGAGAGAGGAGGCTGTAGGAAGCACTCAGCTATAGAGTAGGAACCTCACATAGAGTTTGCAATGAATACTCAACCTTGGAATGAAGCCCAAGGGGTCCTATTTATAGCTGGGGATGCCTCTTAGCCTTTGGGAACACTTGAGAATGAAAAGTAGCCATTTTGTGGCTTGCAACGGATCTATTTTCACTTGTTGCAACTCCACAATGGCTAGAAGCACTTTTCCATACAATGCAATCGGTCGAGTTTCTATAAGGGTAACTCGACCGATCAAGTAAATGACAGGGCCGATACTCAAATGATCGGTCGAGTTTGTCCTGACAAACTCGACTGACCATTAAGAATCAAAATGGTCAGTTACTTGATCGGTCGAGTTTTGTGTAAACACAACTCGACCGATGCAATATGTAGAAAACTGATCAAGGATGATCGGTCGAGTTTTTAGGCTGGGAAACTCGACCGACAAAGTGCATGTAATCAATTTTCAAAGTTGCATCTAAAGTGATCTAAGATTCGATCTAAGTGCTCCTGATTTTTTCTAAGCTTAATTACAAGTCATACAATCATTACAAGTGATTTACAACATGATTCTACTAGATTTACATCATATTACAAAAATTTGCACTTGTATGACTTTGACTTGTCTTTTCTCCAATTTGATATGTGCAAGTTAGGGCATTTGGAGTGTGTCTATACCTAATCTGAAATCACTCAAGTAGAGACATTAGACACCAATATGTGGAATGGTTAGTCATCATCAAAACACGGGTTTAGTCAATTTAGATGTGAGTCAACATTGACCTAATTCACCTTGAGTCAACAAGCAATATGTGAAGGAAGTTGATACATCCTGTTGCCCGACACGGTTAACCTGATGAGCTTTTAGCTGTAAACCAATATTGCCTAACAGTTGTATCAGGCTAAGCACTTGATCAAGTGCTCAATATCATGTGAACATTGGACTTTGGGTGACACGGGAGAAATGCCTGATATGCCTCTGTGTGTGGCACATTCACGGGAAAATGTGATATACTTGCTCAGTATTCATCGAAATCGATATGGAGCCTCTTTAGGTGCAACCTCACCCCGGTCGTCCAGAACCATGGTGATTATTCAAGCAAGAAATTAGAAATCTCTTGATTTGTAAGACATCGCTGGCCTAAGTTGTAAATCTCCAACCTTAGCTAATATTATAGATCAAGGCAATAATAATAAAATTAGTGGCCTAGAAAACACGAGAGTTAGTGTGCCTGGTGCGTGCACACAATTAGACCTTATTACAACAACAATGTTTAGAATGTTTTTCACAAGGAAGGGAAATAATAGTTCTATTCTAGGAAAATAAACTTGGGTTGCCTCCCAAGGAGCGCTATGGTTTTTGTCTTTAGCTCGACATCTTAAATCCTGCTCAGGCTACTTCTTCGGGTGCGGGTTCAACACCATTCAAGACTAGTTCAGAGCATCTTGCGAAAGCTTCATCTTCATAAAATCTTTTTGCATGGTGTCCATTGATTGGGAATACTTTTGTGGGGTCATCCTTATCAAACAGCTCCATCATTACAGATGGTTATATCTTTGCTACCATGAATGATCCTGACCCGTGAATTTGCAATTTCCCTAGAAAAAGTCAAATGGAAGATTTAAAAAGTAGAACTTTGTCACCTTATTTGACATCATTTTTCTTCAAGTGAGAATCATACCAGAGTTTAGTCCTTTTCTTATAGATCATCACATTCTCATAGGCATGAATACTAATCTCCTCGACCTCCTAGATTTGTAAGAGTCTTTTCTTCCCAGCCAGGGTTGGGTCCATATTCAGACGTTTGATGATCCAAAAAGATTTATGCTCTAGCTCTAATGGGAGATGACATGCTTTTCTATAAATCAAACGGTATGACATGGTGACGATTTGTGTCTCAAAGGATGTTTTGTAGGCCCAGAGGGCATCGTCTAAATTTGTAGACCAGTCCTTGTGGGATTTCCCAACAGTCTTTTCCAAGATTTGCTTGATCTATCTATTTGAGACTTCCACATGTGCAGATGTCTGGGGATGATAAGGGGTGGCAACTTTATGCCTAACCCCATACTTCTTCAGCAATAACTCAAATTTCTTTTCGGTGAAATGTGATCCCCCGTCAGTAATCACAATTCTGGGGACCCCATATCTTGGGAATATAACCTTTATAAAGAGCTTTATCACAGATTTAACATCACAAGTGATGGTGGCCATGACTTCCACCCACTTAGAGATGTAGTCCACTGTAACTAGGATATACTAAAAATCGTATGCGAAGGGAAAGGTCCCATGTAATCAATTCCCCAGACATCAAAGATCTAAACTTCAATCCAGTCGGACAAAGGCATCTCACTCTTGTGGGAAATGTTTCTAGTACGTTGGCACTCACTGTAGGCCTTAACATAGCATTAGCATCTTTAAACAAAGAGGGCCAGTAGAAGCCAGATTGTAGGACCTTGGCCACTGTTCTTTCTGCTCCCAAATGTCTTCCATAAGGAGAGGAGTGGCATTCATATAGAATTTTTGGGGCTTCATCTTTGGGTATGCACCTCCTATAGAGGTTGTCAGCACATCGCCTGAACATTAGAGGGTCGTCCCAATAATAGTACTTCATATCATAGAATAATTTCTTCTTTTGATTATAAGTAATCTCTAGGGGAAGCTATTTACATGCTAGAAAATTGTAAATATACACATACCATGGTCTTCTGGGTTGGTTGCTCTGGTAGAGTAGATTGCCTCATCGGTGTAGATTTCATTTACTAACAGCGGGTGGTCATCCTCAATCGTAATTCTGGAGAGATGATTGACAACTAGTTCTCGGTACCATTCTTATCAATGATTTCATGATCAAATTCTTAAAGAAGTAATTCCCATCACAGCATCCTAGGCTTGGCATCTTTCTTTTGCATCAGATATTTGATGGCCCCATGATCTGTATAAACAATCACCTTGGAGCCCCCAAGGTATGAATGAATCTTATCAAATGCATAGATGATGGCTAGAATTTCTTTTTCTATCATGGTATAGTTGATATGGGCTTCATCTAATGTTTTGCTAGCATAATAGATTACACGGTGCTTCTTGTCCTTCTTTTTCTCGAGGATTGTGCCTATTGCATAATTACTAGCATCACACATCAACTTGAATAGAAGATTCCAATCAGGTGACAGGATGATGGGAGTAGAGACAAATGTGTCTTTCAAGGTAGAGAATGACATGATGCATTCTTTGGTGAACTCAAAATTTATGTTTTTCATTAACAAATTGGACAAAGGTGTTGCTATCTTTGAAAAATCTTTAATGAATCTTTGGTAAAAGGCGACATGTCTCAAGAAGCTTCGAGCTCCTATCATAGATGTGGGGGAGGGAGTTTTGCAATAGCCTCAACCTTTGACTAGTTGACTTCGATTCCTTTGTTTGATATCTTATGTCCTAGAACGATGCCTTCTTGTACCATAAAATGACATTTTTCCCAGTTGAGTGTCAAGCTTTGTACTTCACATCTCTTCATCATGAGGGACAGATTCTACAAGCAATCCTCGAAGGAGCCTTCATATACACTAAAGTCGTCCATGAAAAGTTTGAATTTTGTCCTCCAAAAAATCGGTGAAGATAGCGTTCATGCATCTTTGAAAGGTTGTAGGTGTGTTGCAGAGCCCAAAAAGCATTCTTCAGAAAGCGTAGGTTCCATAGATGCAAGTGAACATCGTTTTCTCTTGGTCATCCAGGTGGATTGGGATTTGATAAAATCTCAAGTACTCGTCTAACCAATAGAAATATGAGTGGTTTGCTAAATGCTCGTGCATATGATTGATGAAAGGGAGTGGGAAATGGTCTTTTCGGGTGGCAACATTTAACTTTATATAATCAATACACATCCACCAACTTGTGATAGTTTTTGTTTCGATTTCAATGCCATTGTCCCTCTTGACCACTATAATTCCTCCTTTCTTGGGCACTACCTGGGTAGGGCTTACCCAGGTGCTATCGTTGATAGAGTAGATGATGACAACATCTTGAAGCTTGTTAACTTCTTTGCTGACTACCTCCTGCAACTTCTCATTAAGCTTCCACTGTGGTTGTGTGCATGGTTTGGCATCCTCCTCAAGATGTATTCTATGCATACACACAGAGGGGCTTACACCCCTCTGATCATGATGGAATAACCTAAAGCTTTCTTCTGTGACTTCAACTTAACTAGCAACTGCTCTTTTTGTTCATCAGTTAATTCAGAATTGATAATGAATGGGTTCATTCTCTCTTCATCTAATAATTGATATTCTAGGACCTTCGGTAGATCCTTTAACTAAGGAGGGGTCTTCTTATCTGGATCTTTGGTGGGATGACTCTGTAGTGCATCATACATCACAATTTCAACGGGGTCGTCAGACTCAGTTGGCTCCATTTCATCCAGAAGGTCCAGGAGCTCCTTCACGTCTAAGTCCTCAATCACTTTTGCATCTCTAACCAAAATGCGCATTAACAGGTCCATCATAGCCTTCTCCTCTCTTACCTCATCATATAATTGTTGGTAGCTCTCGACAAAGTAATATAATTCAAGGAATGAGGGGGCTTTCATGCAATCACAAATGTTGAAATCAATGTGCTCTCTTCCAACTCTGATGGTTATCATCCTTGTCTCCACGTTGATGAGTGCCCTCCCATTTGCTAGGAATGGTCTTGCAAAGATAATCAGGTAGCTAGGATCCTCCAAGGTGTCACTAAGGATGATATCACATGGTATAAAGAAATATCCAACCCTGATGGGTACATCTTCTAGCATTTTGACTGGTTTTGTAAAGGTATGATCTGCTACCTGGATCCTCATATTGGTGCTTACTTTATCGGTAAGCCCCGATCTTCTTGCAAAAGAGAGGGACATGATACTGATGCTCGCCCCCAGATCAACTAGTCCTTTTCGGGTGACATTATCACCAAGTTGGAAAGGGATGAAAAAAGTACCAGGGTCCTTTTTCTTAGTATGCATACTTGCCTTCACAAAAGAGTTGGACATCTGGGCCAACTTCGCCATTTCAATGTCCTCACCTCTTTTTTTTTTAAATCAAATCTTTGAAAAACTTGGCATAGGTAGGCATCTCTTTTATGGCATCCAAGAAAGGTATGTCGAGGTGCAGTTTTTTAACTACAACTATAAATTTCTCATATCTTTTCTTTAATTGTGCCTTTACTAGCTTATACGGGAAAGGTATGTGGGGTGCATATCTATCAAGATTCTCTTTAGAGGCTACTTCACTGCTTCGCTTATCTGCTACTTTCCTTTGCTTGGCAGGTACTTCTATAGGCTCCTCAAGTGTTACATCTTTTACCGGTATTGTGGTATAGTTGGCTTTCGTTCTTTGTTAATCAGCAAAATGCAGCATTGTTCCTGGTCTAAGGATGGCCATCTTTGTAGTTTCATTTCCTCTTGGGTTTGCCTCAGTGTTGGAAGGAAATTGTCCCACCTGATGGTTGATGCTCTGTGCCAGGCTCACCAACTACTGGTTTATCTACTTATTATGATGCTGGAGCTCCCCAATTTGGGCTGAGAAACCTCCTATCTGTTGTTGCATGAGATTGAGTAACATTATGCTGTCCACAAAACTTTTGTGTAGCTTCTCATTCAAGTCATTCTACTTTTTTTGCAAAAGACATTAACTCAGTCATCATTGATGGTCGTTGTTGTTGATTTTACTGCATATTCTGGTAACTTCTTTGTTGTTGGAAGTTAGCTTAGCATTATTGATTCTGTGGATCACCAAAAGAGGTTCCGCTGATTAGCTGGTGTGAATTTTCTACATCATTGGTGTTCCTGTAGGAGAACCCTAGGTGGTCGGGGCATCGGTACTGTACATAGCTTACATTTTTTGTATATTCTTCATTAGGATCACCCGACACAGTTGTGTGTGGGCAGAAGTTAGAAAAAAGATCAGGCTCTCCACAAGTGACATAGCTCCTGACTATTTCTTGTTGGGCCTTGATTTTGTAGCTCTATTCTTTCAAGGTTTGAACATCAGTCACTATCTTGTCTAGCTTGTTTGATAGTTCTTCCATCACCTTTGATTCTCCAGGGGTAGAGTTACTTGTTGATTCTCTATTGTACCTATTGTCTTGTTGATTTATAGCCATGTGGTCGATGATATCCTTGGATCTTTGAGCATTGAGCCCCAAGAAATCGCTCCCTATTGCAGCATTCAAGGACTTCCTCTCACTGATACACAAGACATTGTAAAAGGTGGTAATCAAGCTTGGCTCAGAAACGTTGTGGTGTGGGCATTCATGATGATAACCTTAGAATTGCTCCCACATCTCATGCAGTTTCTCCGAAACCTTCTATGAGAATCGGCTGATCATGTTCTAACATTTTATAGTCCTTTCAATAGGGAAGAACTTGGTGATGAAGGCATTGGCGAGATGCTCCCAGTTTGGGACGCTCCCGTCCTAGGGGCTTGAGGACCACTCCAGTGCCTTGTCCTTCAGAGTAAAAGGGAAGCATTAGGTGTAGATATAGGTTATCATGACCATGTTAATCTTGAAAGTATTGTAGGTCCTGTTGAACATCGTGAGATGATTTTAAGGGTTCTCTTTTCTGCTATTTCCTCTAAAGTAGTTGTGTTGCAACAATTGGAGAAAACCCGGCTTCAACTCAAAGTGTGTCATATTGAGTGGTTGCTCCACCACTAGGTCCCTTTCCTCAATTTCCCTCACTTGAACAAAAGATCAAAGGGATCTAGCCTCTAGAGCCTGGTCATCCATGTTTGTGAGAGAAATGGGATGTAGGAACCTAAAAGGAAGAAATGTAAAAAGATAAGGGTGGTGAGGTAGATATGTGAAATGTGTATCTATAGTTTTATATACATCTATAAAAAGTCTTTGACAAATTGCAAGTAAAACTCAGGTTTGTAAAAGGGTATTCATTTCCTAATCCCCGAAAACAGTGCCAAAAATATGATCGACCTTAAACATGGGTCCAAAAAGGAGAAGGAAGCAAGTCTAAGTCATCAGACTTTTGTAATTTATAATACATGAATATTTAAGATGCTCGCAACTAGCATGGGGTCGAAGTAGCAGTTCGGGGTCGAACACAGGGACAAGGGGGAATCGTGTTTTAGAACCTAAGTTTTACTTGTCTAATTCGTTGAAAAGCCAATGGATAAAGTTAGTGTAAGAAAGTATAATCGAGAAGAATTGAAACAATTAAACTAAAATCTATCTCCAAGGGAAGTTACCAGAAAGATAAGGGCTTACGTATTTTGGGATTTAGTAGTTTTTTGGGTAGTTATGCACAAAGGAAAAATTGAAGAGAAAGAAAGAAAAAAATAATCCAGGAAGGCGCGAAGAAAGAAATATTTTAACAAAATAAGCAGCAGCGGTCTACACCCGAAGCCTTCTTCTCTCAAAGAAGGTGCCAACGAACCATATACTGGAAGCCTCTCTCAAGGGGGGTAGATACAGAATTGTGTGGGAAATAATCTAGATGTAGCTTTGGTCCCAAGTACTCTCGTACATCCGAACTGGACCAAGCTCTAGAAGTTCATGACTTTCCTCTCTCGAAGAAGTCAAAATAGGAAAAATTATTCGATAGCTAGTCAACAATGTGTAAAGGAAATAAGGGACTAAAATTTATATTATAGAAAGAGATCATTCAATGAAATAAAGCTATACACAGAATGATATTAGAAATGCTCCACATATTCCAATAATCATATAATGGTTTGGTTACAATGTTGTATCGAATGAATGTAAATGATGTGAAAGGAAGATAGGTATCGATCCCCTTGATTTAGGAAACTGAAATGTACAGCAGCTGACACCCAGGACAGTGCTACTCGATACCGAGTTGTGGTAATATTAGGTTATGATCATGTCGGGTTGTTGACCGTATCGGGTTGCAACGACGGAGGGTGGTGATCATATCTGGATATGACTTCAACATGATGCAGTCATGTCAGATTGCAACCGTGATGGGTGTAGGGACCATATCGGGTTAGGATGTGTATCGGGTAAGATATGTGTCGGGTTGGCACTATCCCATCTCTCGGGTTCTTTGTGTCGGGTTGTTCTATCTAGAAGACCGTCTTGGGTTTGAGCTCATACAGAAACCCAGCATGCTCGGAGAAGCTTCAAGGATAATTGGGTGTTGTTTGCTACTACCGAAATGATCTCTAAGTGAACTCCTCCTATCCCTCTCGGGATGGGATCATGCTCACCTAAATATCACTTCACAAACTCCTGGGAACTCAGAGTACTAGCTCCTCCTAGGATCTGTCCCCTCCCATCATAGGCATATAGCTGCTATTTATAGGCAACAAGTTGGTAGCAGTTGTAGATTTATTGGTCCACATGTCTAGCCAGTTATGACCTTAGTTGGTGCTTTGAATGGGGCCATCATAGGTTGTCTCCCACTATGTTGTGTTGGGTTGTCCTTGCTGGTAGTCAACATGATAGCGACCGTGACGACATATTGTGGTGTCGAGCATCAAGGCATATCTAGCTACGATATGTGACAGGATGTTGTTGTATCGCGCAGTGGTAATGTCTGCATTTAGTTGTGATAGGTTGAGGTCATATCGGGCTACGACACCTCCAGATGATCATGTCGCGTTACGACCATGTCGGGTTGTAAGCGTGACGGGCTGACACCATGACGGGTAAAAGTCGTAGCAGTTTATGACTTGTCCCGTGCCTTGTGAATAGTTGAGTCCACATGACAGTTTCTTATAGCACGTTGGGCAGTCAGGACATGAGAATCGATATCCTTTGCTGGTGGGATTATTGAGCCCACTTTTCCTTGTTTTCTTATAGAAAAATAGGAAAGCCCTTCGAAAGATGGGAAATATTGTCAGAAACGCAGCAGACACAGTTTTTTATTATAAATAGAACATAATGAAGAGGAAGTTGAGTTTAGCGGCTATTTTGATGATGAGTTTTGATAGTCATAAAATGGGTGTTATCAATTGTTCCCCAACTCAAGGGAGCACCCCCAACTATAAATAGGATTCCTTGGAGTTCATTCCAAGTTTTCTCATTCAAGATATTCAAGGTCCTTGACATAGTTGAGTGTGCTACTACTCATTGAACCCCTTTCTCTCTCTAGTTTACACTTCATTTCATGATTTGTGAGTGAGTTAGGCATATTGTAAGAGAGATCCACCCTTGTGTTGGGTTTTATGGGAGGCAGAGAAGGCAACGGAAACAAACACATTTTCCTCCCCAAACCCAGAACAAGGAAACGCGTCAATGTCTATACAATAGGAAGGGATGGTTTGTGGAATCATACCTTGTCCCGAGGCTTGCTCGGCGACAATACCTCACGGCTTGCGCAATCTTCACCTCCGGTCTTGGACGGTGTCTGTGTAGCTCCTGGACACACCGGGACTGACGACTCCTGGTCTCACTGGGACTGTTAGGATTGACAGCTGTCCTCCGAGCGACATAAATCTCCCACCTCTAAAGTAGTCCACACGGACCACCTGGAACTCCAATCTCCTTATCCCACAAGGAATTGGAAGGATTTGCACCCTCCTGTCAGTGTACTAGTCACCAACACACTCTCCTGCCACCAGTCGCTTTCTGCAGTTATCTTTCCCTTGTTGTGTCTCCCTTATTGGGTAGCACTTGCTCGGGCTCTCTCGGTTACCAAAACCAGAGAGAACGACAACTTTACAGAGAAACTGGTTGCACTGAGTTGTACTTTGAGAAGCTCCCAATACCCCTATATATATAGGAGGGTCATGGGACAAAGTTCTCTATCCCGGGCAATGTAGGACTAAAGTAGGAATAGAAGGGTTCGAGATTTTCCACAAAAACAAGCAACTGCGCAACCTGAACCAATCGTTTCATTTCTGAAACGGTCAGTTGGGGACCTAAGCCAGTCGGTTGACACCTCAACCGATCGGTTGGGACCCATTGAACAGTCAGTTCACCTCTAAATCGGTCGGTTCGTGGTCCTAGTCAGTTCCCGATTTACTTTTCCTCTTTTTTTTTTGAATTGGTACCTAATACCAATCCTTGTTCAAATCAAATTGGGCAAGTGAAATGAAAAGAAATTTCTCACCAATCCTACTTTCCCAACTTGCTCGGTTGGACCAGTTGAACCGATCATTTCAACACTTGAAGCGATTGTTTCACCCTGTCCATCAGTCGATCGACTCACCATCTGAGTCGATCGGTTCACCAAGCTCAGCCGATCGGTTCATCACATGATCCGATCGGTTGGGAGTGCAGATTGTACAGAATCAATCAATTGCAGTTTCAATCAATCTGATACTCCAATCAATGTGTCCAACACCTTGAACATTATGATATTGAGCTATCAATTAATTGAGTGTTTAATTGAACTACTAAACTCCTTTAGTAATCAATCTAAACATTGTTTGTGGACAAAACTCCTCTTCTAGGTTAAATCCTATGTGTGTGACCCTGCAGGTCCTTTTCACGTTGGCAGTGAAAGTCCATAACACTTATGACTTCACAAGAAAAGAGCGGTGCCTAGTCACACATCAGTGCTACCCAAGTGAAATAGAAAGTTGGAGAACAACTTTCAATCCTACAATATGTGAATGGTGTTATAGTGAATGTATAATTCCTTTGTCACTGATATCCCGAATGAACTCGAGGCATGGAACAGTCATCCTTTCAACGTTCATTCACTTTCTTGATCTCAGAGTAGATTGGAAAAGATATGTATGACATCAATATCACATACTAATTCACACATGCGTGCATGCCTTTCTCAATCCTACTCATCCAGTGGCCATGGATATCAAACTCCCTCAGGAGGGACATATCCCACATCTATCACTCACCCCTCAAAAGCCCCATGTGTCAAAGCCACCCAATCATCACCTTTATAACAACCCATGTTTCAGGACTGCATTTGATGATGTCAAAGTGTGCCCAACGACATGTGTTGAGTGTAGTGATTTCAGGTCAAGGAATCACACTCACCACCATCACTGTGAGTACTAACTGTGACTACCATGTCATGGTTCCAAGTGTCAAACTCATGGTGGGTCTGTCTGGTAAACTTGTTCTCTAACAAGTACCTATGTGTTTGGTTTGATATCTCTATATCATGACTAATGAGATTTTGTCATCAACCAACACCACAATCTAGTCTTGTGTGTCATTGTTGTCTATCTACCTTCCACAATGACATCTGACTAGGGACATAATGAGAATTTACAAACTCTTAGCATCCGTATGATCTCATCGTTCAGGTCATGAACCTGAAGGCATATGTCATTGAGTATTTTCATTCTCTAGACATTCAATATGTTCTATCACTATCTCATATGATTGAACCAGAAAGATTTGGAAGCTTGCCTTTGATGTTTATCAAATCAATATTAATGTATCCCATCAATCATCCCATGATTGGCTCTCAGGGCATACATACCAACAGAGTCCCACTTGCACTGCTAGCCAATCACCCTTGAATCATATTCATAGTGATCTTCAAACATGTTCCACATGTTACTCTGCTCTAGTGCGAACATAGTGAGTTATGGCAACACCTTGCCAAAGTCAGTTTTTAACTACATGTCTCTCATCTCTTCGATGTACGTCACACGTATGAGATGGAGTTGCCGTAATATGCGATCTAGTATTCCTTTACTAACCTTTTAGCCACATTGCATGATCAAGGATTCCATACTTGTCATTAATGAGCAGAATATCTATAAGTTCATCTCATGAACTTCCAGATCCATATAGTATCCACTACTATTCTCTAACGCATAGATACTCGGAATTTCCTTTTAAATGGTTTTATTGGAACACTTCCAATTATCAACAAACTTTCACTTATATATATATATATATATATATATATATATATATATATATATATATATATATATATATATATTGTGATTAATTTTCTGTCCTTTCGGAAGTTCGCATCAATGTAACTCTTTACATTAAACTCATCTTTATCTCCATAGAACTAGTACCTCTTACGTACTTATCAAGTTCTCATGGTATTCCAGTAACCCTTAATGGAAGTAGACATACATCCACTCGTCATGTCTTACATACGAGTTATCAGGATGAGCACATCATATTGCCATGTCCTACATACAAGATGATGAATGCATTTTGTTCTTGCCATGTCGATACATGCAAGATAATGGGATGATTACATACATGATAGATCCATATCTATTCTTAGTGTTCCCATTCTTCATAAGAATTGGACACTTGGCCTTGGGATACTAACTCCATGTAACATGGACAAGTTTTCTCCCACTGAATCTGTGCATACTGAACCCTTCAGTACAGATTGCCAATGTATGCTTTCTCTTTTCCAGGTCAAGAGGTTTTTGAGAACTATCTCTATAGATCTCTATTCCTATCACATAGGAAACATCTCTATCTTCCTTAAAGATATTTTCCACTTTTGGATTTCCATTCTATAATATTTCCATTTCACATCAACATGTGGAATGTGAACACGCTCCCACTAAATCGCAGATCCTTCTTTATCTTTGACATATCAGTCAAACCCTTTGACTATATTATCAAAGTAAAGATCCAATTCTGAGTTGCTTGTACTCAATCAATCGCATTGATTAGTCCATTGTAACTTATAGACTTCATTTGCATTAGTGGATTCGTAAACCTTATAGGTTGTGTCACATACGCATCCTTGTTTTATTCCTCATAGGAGTGCGGTTTTAGTATCCATATGCCAAATGTCTTAGTCATTAAGTTGCAATCAACAAGCATCATCCTTCTCAAAATGTTATCCATGTGTCTTAACACTTAAGACTTATTTGCACTTATGATTTTATTCCAATGGGTGCTACCATCAAGGTCATACCTTATGGTTCACATGGAAGTCATTAGAATGTAATGGTCATAAACCATAACTCAAGATTCGGTTCCTCATATTCATCTGGATAGTTGACTCATCACATGAACAACTCATCACATAGATAATTGAGGTGTATCTGTTAAGGATATAAGAACTCACAACTCCTTGTGATTCTTAATGTCCTTTATTAGTGTGGGGTATTCTTTTATTAAGAAGAATTCAGTTATTTGATAATCATTCTCTAACTCCTTAGAGTATGATTCCTTCTTGATTTAGACATCACCATGCCTTAATCATGAGTTCACTATGATACACTATCATAATCACTCATAAGGATCTCAAACATTTGGTCCAAGTATTTCATTCATTGATCTCATCAAGAATTAACACTTTACCAAATTTGCACTTCATCTATGATAATCTTGAACACTTCAAGATATTCATATTGGTATTTCTCTAAACACCATTTGAAGTATTAGCATTTGTTCCAATAGGTATGTAAATACATCACATGTATCTTACCTAATAGGATAATCATTCCCCCACTACCTTTAGTGAAGATTGATTAATCATGTCCAAGATATTCATGTCTCTTACTAGTTCTCTAACCAAAAGAGTCTAGATTTATCCATCACATGGAAACTAGAAATGAATTTCTCATTATTGATGCTAATTTAATTGCATGAGTCATCAATAACTTTTAGGTATCATTTTATCTTTTGCATATCAAATACCACAAGATAAACAAGGCATTGCCACAAAGATCATATCTTTAGAAATTGAAACATCTCTTTATTGATTGCCATCATTGTCATACAATATGCAAAAATAAAGTGTTTCTATCTATTGGAAAACATGAAATAGCAGTTCTCAACTCTATTTCGTGCCCTTTAGGCTGAAATAAACTTAAAGGTACTCCTATCTATGGCAACAACTCTTGCTCCAATGATGGGTACTCCTTTCTTGGTCCTTTCGCAAAGGTCATCACTTCTTTGTGGATATTGCATATCATATATGACATATCCATATCTTGGTATCATATACCTCAGATAAAGAATCGGTTCATTTCATGATACCTTAGGTGGAGATCTCCATCCCCTCCTTCATCTTCTTTTGTTCTTCCAGATATAGAGGGCAATTCCCTCAGACACCCTTTCCCCATGTGCCTTGAGGTTGAAGACAACTTGGGCTGTTGGCTAGCATCAAAACACTTCTTTGCTTTGCCCTTGCCCTTGCCCTTAAGACTTACCTTTCATTGATCTCATCAAAGATTAGGGTTGGTCGTTCTTCATATTTGCCTCTATTGTCCTCAACATGTCCAATAACTTTGTCAATGCTTGCAAAGTTGTTCATGTTGTAGTTAATCATGAATTATATGATTCTCGCAACATTTGCAGTATCATACCAATAGCCAACTCTTGGCTCAGAGGGAATCCTTCTTAGTCAGGTCTTTCCACATACCCAATCATATTGAGTGTGTGAATACCTTACTGGATCTCCTTCTGTCATGACATACTAGGACAATGTCTTGGAGACATCATATGTCTCATGTTGTCTCTGCAACTCATAGTTCAGAGAACACAACATCAAGCACTCCTCATCAATGTCATCCTCGGTATGCTTCCATAAGCATACTTTCAGCCATTGATGTGATGGGATTGAGTTCATCTGGTTCTGGTATAACTAGGACTTAGAGCTTTCGCTCTTTGATTGAGAACGCTTCTCAACGTCCTAATCAATCGTGGAAATTATTCCCATTTAACTTGTCCTTTACCAGGACGGATCGCAAAGAAAAGTGATTGTTGTTTGTTATCATTTGTATTATAAAAGGAAATATGCAATTTTAGTCCAAAAACTCATTTTTGACTTATTTGATTGATTTGAAAAGTTGTCGATATAATTAGGCCTTTAATTAATTATCGCTCCCACTATTTTAGTTTAAATTGATAGCCCTCACCATCAATTCAGAAGATTGCAGCGTACAACCTTCTAGTGGGCAAGATCCTGAAATCCTCTAAGTCATGGACCAGCTAGGGCTGTCACCCACAACTTAGATCTCTTAGGTAGGCAACTTTTGCCAATTGCATCACATGCAACTCTTGATAAGATGTCATATGCAACTCCTTGCCATGATCATCTCCATGCCTCAAGGTGCTAGATCCTATCTAGGTCACCTTGTTAAGCCTAACCCAAAGCAAACACGATGAATATGCACCCTGCTAGGGCAGACCCACATATCCATCCTTCACGCTTCCACGAGATAGACGGTGCACCACGCTAGGGCATGCCCACACTTGGTCGATCAAACTTTTCGCGTGGGTCACATTTGGAAGGCATCTAAAACTTAATATTTAATGAGGGATTTGGTTTTATATACATATACATATCCAATCACCACAACACATAGTGCGTATCATATACATGCTATATCCCACAGAAAACATGCAAAATGATAAAAGCGATGATTATGGCCATCCTAATGTGATTCCTCGAGCCAAGAGGAATCACGGTCATCTAGGTCTACATCACATGCAACCTGTACAAGATGAACTCTGTGCTTTGCCTTTCTGGGTTTGATCAACTCATCACATGACTGATCGGCTCGCCATCAGGCTGGTCGGCTAGGTGCCACCAGTCGATCGGTTGGCTACTCCAACCGATCTGTTCGCCTAGTCACCGTGCATCTCATCATGGCCGCTACCCGCTCATCTTGCTCCTCGAACCGGTCATCAACGTATCGGCTCACTCCTTGAACCGATCATCTCAAACGTCAACCGATCGGTTCAAGCCTTGAACCGATCGTATCAGCTGTCATTAGGATGTCCTCCGTTCTTTGACATATCAGGAAATAAAATTCTATCCTATTTCACATTGTAAAAAGAGAAAACTTGAGTTATATTCGAGGGGAGCAAAGGTAGGAAAGAAATCTTGAATTATTTCGAGTTACATCAGAAATAGGAGAAGGAAGATCGGTGCGCAGACCGAGATGTAAGCAACCACATACAACCAAACACAGATAGAGTTTATTGGCCATAACCACACTATACATCCACCACAAAACTCGTTTAAGGGCGACATGTATCGAGTGCATTCATAATACATATCATATATGTAAATTGGGATTTGTGGATTTAGGATTGGACATGCATAAAGCCAATTTTATTCGCATCGTATGCAATAAATAAAGGCGACAAACCAAAATCGATCAAATCGATAATCCTAAAGTATAGAGCAATTGACGTGGCTCTGATACCACTGTTGGGTTTTATGGGAGGCGGAGAAGGCAGCGGAAACTAAAACAATTTCCACCCCAAACCCAGAACAAGGAAACGCGTCAACATCTATACAATAGGAAGGGATGGTTTGTGGAATCATACCTTGTCCCGAGGCTTGCTCGGTGACAATACCTCACGGCTTGCACGGTCTTCACCACCGATCTTGGACGGTGTCTGTACTGCTCTTGGTCGCACCAGGACTGACGACTCCTGGTCTCACTTGGACTATCGGGATTGACAGTTGTCCTCTGAGCGGCAGAAATCTCCTGCCTCTGAAGTAGTCCACACGGACCACCAGGAACTCCAATCTCCTTGTCCCACAAGGAATTGGAAGGAGTCGCACCCTCCTGTCAGCGTACTAGTCACCGACACACTCTCCTGCCACCAATCGCTTTCTGCAGTTGTCTTTCCCTTGTTGTGCCTCCCTTATCAGGTAGCACTTTCTCGGGCTCTCTCGGTTACCAAAACCAGAGAGAACGACAACTTTACAGAGCAACTGGTTGCACTGAGTTGTAATTTGAGAAGCCCCCAATACCCCTATATATATAGTAGGGTCATGGGACAGGGTTCTCTATCCCGGGCATTGTGGTACTAAAGCAGGAGTAGACGGGTTTGAGATTTTCCACAAAAACAACCAACTACACAACCTGAACCGATCGTTTTATTTCTGAAATGGTCGGTTGGGGACCTGAGCCAGTCGGTTGACACCTCAACTGATCGGTTGGGACCCATGAAATGGTCGGTTCACTTCTGAACCGGTCAGTTCATGGTCCTGGTCAGTTCTCGATTGACTTTTCCTCTTTTGTTTCGAATTGGTACCTAATACCAATCCTTGTTCCAATCAAATTGGACAAGAGGAATGAAAAAAAATTCTCACCAATCCTACTTTCCCAACTTGCTCGGTTGGACCAGTTGAACTGATCATTTCAACACTTGAAGGGATTGTTTCACCCTATCCATTAACCGATCGACTCACCATCTGAGCTGATCGGTTCACCAAGCTCAGCCGATCAGTTCATCACATGAGCCGATCAGTTGGGAGTGCAGATTGTGCAGAATCATTCAATTGCAGTTTCAATCAATCTGATACTCCAATCAATGTGTCCAACACCTTGAACATTATGACATTGAGCTATCAATTAATTGAGTGTTTAATTCAACTACTAAACTCCTTTAGTATCAATCTAAACATTGTTTGTGGACAAACTCCTCTTCCAGGTTAAATCCTATGTGTGTGACCCTGCAGGTCCTTTTCACATTGGCAGTGAAAGTCCATAACACTTATGACTTCACAAGCAAAGAGAGGTGCCTAGTCACACATCAATCCTACCCAAGTGAAATAAAAAGTTCGAGAACAACTTTCAATCCTACAATCCATGAATAGTGTTGCAGTGAATGTATAATTCCTTTGTCACTGATATCCCGAATGAACTCGAGGCATGGAACAATCATCGTTTCAACGTTCATTCACTTTCTTGATCTCAGAGTAGATTGGAAGAGATATGTATGAAATCAATATCACATATTGATTCACACATGCGTGCACGCCTTTCTCAATCCTACTCATCAAGTGGCCATGGATATCAAACTCCCTCAGGAGGGACAAATCCCATATCTATCACTCACCCCTCAAAAGCCCCATGTGTCAAAACCACCCAATCATCACCTTTATAACAACCCATGTTTCAGGACTGCATTTGATGATGTCAAGGTGTGCCCAACGACATGTGTTGAGTGTAGTGATTTTAGGTCAAAGAATCACACTCACCACCATCACTGTGAGTACTGACTGTGACTACCATGTCATGGTTCCATGTGTCAAACTCACGGTGGGTATGTCCGGTACACTTGTTCTCTAACAAGTACCTATGTGTTTGGTTTGATATCTCTATATCATGACTAATGAGATTCTGTCATCAACCAACACCACAATCTAGTCTTTTGTGTCATTGTTGTCTATCTACCTTCCACAATGACATCCGACTAGGGACATAATGAGAATGTACAAACTCTTAGCATCCGTATGATCTCATCGTTCAAGTCCTGAACCTGAAGGTATACGTCATTGAGTACTATCATTCTCTAGACATTCAATATGTTCTATCACTATCTCATATGATTGAACCAGAAAGATTTGGAAGCTTGCCTTTGATGTTTATCAAATCAATCTTAATGTATCCCATCAATCATCCCATGATTGGCTCTCAGAGCATACATACCAACACTGTGTTCATGTAAAGCTCTCATCTTCTCCTACTTCCCTATCCCCTTCCTACATGAATAAAAGGTGAAGCAAGCTCCATCAAGTGAAGAAGGAGATGTAGTTGGTCCTCTTCAAGGTTGATGTAGAGGTGGTGATCTTCTCTAGATTAAGGAGAAGGCAAAGGCTAAAGATCTAATAGGAGAAGCAAAGTCCTTCAAGGCATAAGACTTGAGCTTGAGTGGGTAAGACCTTGGTGAAGGTTGAAGACTCAAGCTAAGTGGGTAAGTCCTTTGGTAAGGTGGATATTTCCTTGTGTTTGAATGGGTAAGTCCTTTGGTGATCTTGTATTGTAACTCTTATTGATGATAATATAGAGAAAAGCACTTGCAAAGTCCTAGAGGTTGACCTCTCTAGGTAGTGGACTAACTCACTTCTAGTTTGAAGTGTGGAACCACTCTACATCCTTTTGTCCAGTGATTGCTACCAACCTCTCCCATCCTTTCTATGCTTGTTAGATAGGAATTTAAATTGCAATTAATCTATTAAGGTAAACTTAATTAAAATTTGAAGGTCTAATATGTTTTGTGAGAAATGTGTAGCTCTATTCACCCCCAACTAGAGCCCTTAGATCCAACAACATTCACTATGTCGATAATGAGGCCTCCTCTTCCCTCCTATGATGAAGTAATCTCTTTTTTAAAGGATCATGATATGTGTAGATGCTCTTCTAAATCCTTTTCTAGTCCTAATATGGCTTTTCTGGGATAATGATCAAGTTTTGCACCTAGAAATCCTGTAAGAGGTAATTATCAAATGAATCATCCATATGTTTAGCAATACAACTCTATTACAGGCCTTGTTGGAGTTAGACCTCCAAATTATTTCTCTTCTTAAGGACGTGGCTTCAATTAGAGCATTAGGCCTCCTCTTGGTAGCTTTGAAAACTCCTTTCGTCCACCTATCTTTTGTCATATCTGTGGAAAGAGAGGTCAAGAGTACAACTACTGCTGGCATCATTTTGACAAATCATATCAGAGTTTGGAGATTTCTAGAAATCTTACTGAAGATGCAGTTACTGAACAAGCTAAGGCTATGGAAGCTATGTAGATTTCTGAACCAAATAACTTCAGCATGACTAAGTGGCAAGTGGACTCTGGAGTTAGTAATAATATTGCTTAGAGTGCAGGTATTCTTAGTAATATTATTTTATATAAGGGATATGACTTCATAATGATTGATGATGATACCTATCTCCCAATCACTTATATTGGTAGATCTCATATAATACAAAATCATGTTATACCTCTTGAGAAAGTCTTCGTTGTCCATTCCATAAAGAGGAATCTACTATTTGTTGCTCAGTTGACCTGAGATTTCCCTTGTTACTTCATTTTCTACAAGAACTTATTTCTTATACAACATTTGTAGATGCACACAACCCTGGCTCAGGGGGTTCTTAAGGATGGAATGTACTCAATCACCTCTGGTAGAAACAAAGCTTTCCTATCAATCAGAGGTACCACCACAACTTCTTGCACCTGGCATAGACAGCTTGGTCATACTCACAGAGAATTATAGAAACATTTAGAAGATAACAAGCTAATACATTCCTCAAATAAGCAGCTAGATTTCTACAATAGTTGTAAGTTAGGCAAGAGTCATTGATTACCTTTTTGAAATAGTCATGTTAAAAGTAATGTTCTATTTGGACAAGTTTATTGTAATTTGTGGGGAAGTCTCTTGTAATGTCTAAACATGTATTTCACTACTATGCCTTATTAGTTGATGATTGTACTAGTTTTTCCCGATTCTATCCTCTGAAAGCTAAGTCATATTTCTTTAATCATTTTGTCTTCTTTTGTAAAATGATTGATAATTAGTTTCATACTAAAATTCAAGTGCTCATGACTGATGGAGGAGGAGAGTTTGTAAATCACAAAATGCATGATTTTCTATCTTCGAATGGCACTGTTCATCATCTTTCTTCTCCACGCACTCATGAACAGGTTGGCCTAATAGAGAGAAAGCACATACATGTTGTTGAATTGGGACTAACTATGCTTCTGGATGCCAAAGTCCCTATGCCCTATTGGCTTGGAACTTTTTCCTCTACAAACTTCATCATTAACCATCTGCCATCGAAAATACAAGATCGTATATCTCCTTTATTCAATTTATTTGTGAAAATGCCTGATTATGATATGTTGCGTGCTTTTGGTTGTCTTTGTTTTCCCTACCTTCATGACTTCAATAAACACAAGCTACAACCGTGATCACTACCCTGTGTCTTTTTGGGCTACAGTGATACTTATAAGGGATACATATGTTTGAATGTCTCTACTAATCACATCTATTTCTCTCGACATGTGGTTTTTAATGAAAATGTATTTCCCTTCAAAGAACACATTCCACATAATGTTTCTCTGGGCAAACTTTCTATGTTTTCTGAGTTTATTTTTTCTTCAGACGATTCTTTAGATGATATTCATTCAATGCAATCTACAACAATAACATGTAATGATTATATTGTTGATGTTAATACACTCCCAAATATTGCATATGTTGATCCTTACATTCCTAGTTCGATTGCACCTATAAATCCATCAAGTTTAGCCTCTATTTCTGATTGTCAAACAACTACACCTTGTGAACGACCTCAGATAAGCTCTCCTCACATTGTCTCTTCTACTAGTAGTAGTGTTTCTACTGAAAACCACTCTTTACCAGATCCGAACTCTGTGGAAGTTGTCTCAGCCACTCTAACTGACCATACCACACAACAAGTTAGGGATCATTTGACTTCTCTACAAAGGCCAGATGCTTTCAAATCAAGTTCAAATATCCATCCTATGATCACCAGATCCAAAGCACGCCTTCTAAATCATACTTCTCACTATGCCATGACTGTTCAAGCCATTCCTAATATACCACATTACATCAAGAGTGCTTTGAAATGCCCTCACTAGGTTCAGGCTATGAAAGATGAACTTAGTGCACTTGAATAGAATGCCACTTGGACTTTAGTTCCTCATCTTGCTCATAGCCATGTTGTTGGCTCCAAGGGGGTGTTCAAGTCTAAACTGAAGGTTGATGGTCACTGAGAAAGGCTAAAGGAATGGTTTGTGGCCAAGGGTTACAATCAAGAAGAAGGTGTTGATTACATTGAAACATATAGTCCTATTGTCAAAGATACCACCATTCGGGTTGTTCTTGCACTGGCTACTACTTTCAACTAGAAAATAGTTCAAATTGACATCTGCAATGCATTTTTAAATGGTGATCTATTGGAACCATTTTTTCTTGAACAACCCCCTAGTTTTATCAACATGTATCATCCTGACTATGTTTGCAAACTCAATAAGGCTATTCATGGGCTTAAACAAGATCCACGTGCATGTTTCAACAAACTCAGTGACTTTCTTCTCAAGTTTGGATTCTTTTACAATAGTGTTGATCGTTCTCTCCTTATATATTATTATCACCAGGATGTCATCTATCTACTTCTCTATGTTGATGATATAATTCTCACTAGTACTAGC
Source organism: Alisma plantago-aquatica (assembly GCA_963693085.1). NCBI lineage: Eukaryota > Viridiplantae > Streptophyta > Magnoliopsida > Alismatales > Alismataceae > Alisma > Alisma plantago-aquatica. The sequence continues at coordinate 525,867,309 of OY856409.1, read as the reverse complement.
ATGACATTACTTAGTCGTTTTCAAAAGGCTCTTAGTTCCACTTTCAATCTCTGAGATATTGGCAACCTATCCTATTTCCTAGGCATCCAAGTCTCTACTTCCTCATCTAGACTTCTACTTATTCAAGAGAAATACATTGTTGGATGTTCTTGACCAAGGTAACATGACTGATTGCAAACCTTCCTCTACTCCTATTGCTCTCAACTTTCACAATGTTTTTGAAACTCCCAACTTTCTAGATGCTCAACTCTACAGATGACTAGTTGGTTGTTTATAGTACATAACAATCACAAGACATGATATAGCTTATGCAGTCAATATTGCTTACAAATTCCTTGCTCACCAACGCAACATCACTTCCATCTGGTTAAACGTATCTTATGTTACTTGAAGGGTTCTCACTCTACTAGCTTATCTATTCAGTGAGCTACTTCTATTACTCTCACTGCCTTTAGTGACTCCGATTGGGTAGTTTGTCCTTCCACCTTATGCTCAATAATAGGATTTTGTATATTTCTTGGAACCACTTGTATCACACGGAGTGCTAAAAAGCATACCACAGTTTCTTGTTCCAGCTGTAAAGCTGAGTACAGAGCTATAGCCTCCACATCAGCAAAGCTCACGTATATTTCCTTTCATCTTCACGATCTTCATGCTCTTCTTCCTTAACCTGCTCAACTCTTCTGTGATAATCTCGAAGCTCTTTAGCTTTCTTTCAATCCATTTTTGCATGCTAGAACAAAACTTGTCGAGATTGATTATCATTTCATCTATGAGAAAGTTATTTTGGGACATATTATCACAGCTCATATCACTTCATCTCAATAACCAGCCGATTTGTTCACCAAACCTCTCATTAAATCTGTGTTTTGATTTCTTCGGCTCAAACTGGGACTTCATCTATCCTCATCCAGTTTGCGGGGGGGGGGGGGGTGTATTGCGTGATATAGAGCCTTCCACCTATTTGATGAAATGCTTGAGTTACATTTTGTAACTTGTATGTCTCATTTTCTTTACACTTGATTACTTTGATATACATTCCTATACATTTCTTGGGCTTCAAGCAATCGTACAGACCTTTTTGTATAACTACACTCTTAGTAATACAAGGAACCGATGATGTGAGTTGCAAGGAAATACAATTCTTGTGTGCTCTTCTTTTAAATAGAATAGTACTTTTTCTCTTCTCTCCCGCCTCTCTCTTCTTCTCTATCTTTCTCTCTCAATCCCCTTCCATCCTTAGATCTAGGGATTCATTCATGAAACCTAAAGAAATGCAATTCTTATTTATAAGTAATTGATTGACTATATATTGTTATCTTATTTGCACACTTTTACATGCACCCCACGTACACAATGAGCAATATAATGATTTGTGTTTTTGTTGCATGTCATTTTTGGTAAATGCAAAATATGAAGATATCAAGACATTATGAATTACATAAAATCCACCAAAGACGTAAAAGCCAACTAGCAGAGGATTAGTTAGATACTTCTTCTCAATATGCATTACTTCATGTTGGCAATTCGTGTAATCCCTGAGAGGAGCATCATTGCAATTTGTAAATAATATTTGTTATTTGGTAAAATATGATCTTGGGAATTTGAGGTAATGTCTCTCAACTTTACAATCCTTTCTTTATTGGGGGATGATGAAAAGTGAGGTCATTACATTATATTAAAACATGAGAATTCCGCTCTTACAAAAGAATAAGATTCCAGTATCACTCCTGGCATGTAATTTTTACTTGGATGATGAATCCTAGACTATGTTTCATGATATTCAAATTTCACTTTCATCACCAAATCCTACTTTGGATCAGTTGAAGTACAAGCCATATTGATGGTAGGCAATGAAAAAATGCAACTGGGGTATGACCTTTAACTAGACCCATTTTAAATCTAAATCCTTCTTAACATAAGTTATTTCTAAATATGCAACTCTTTTCCAATCTATTTTTATTCTTGATTGTGACCTTAAACTAGACCTTTTTGAATTTCATACCTTTATTCTACAATCCATGTCCTAAACATGCATCCTTTTTTTTAATCTCGGAGGTACCATACTATGACATTAAACTAGACCAACATTTGATATGAATATTTTAGGTCATGAACTAAGACCTTAAACTAGATTACTCACATGTCATAAAAGTGCTACATTTGGTAGTTATCGGTAGTGGGCCTCAAATCATAACCTTAAACTGTACGACTCCCATGCATAAAGCCATGTTTTGAGAAGGAAATTTATTTACTTTAGAAAATGAAACCCTACCCATATTAGGCACCTCATGATTCACTCCTTCACTATAGGCCTACTTACGATAGGTATCCCATTCTCATATATAGACTTATACCTAGTAGGCATCATGACTTCATGGCAATTCCTATTTTAATAGGAACTGTGTACTTTAAAAAATAATATCTCACATAGGTATATCTTCACATTTACCATCTTCCAGGTCTCAAAATTTACCTAACTCACTCATATACCTAATTTAAAAGAGAGAGATGTTAATTCTTCAAGATCATTTCAAAACCAAGCATTTTACTTAATCCTTCTTGATTAAAAACCCCTATATTGACAAAATGCCTTTTGATAAAATTCAACATTATTCATTACCCTCCCACCATTTTCTCAGTAAACATGAATCTATGATAGTATCGTGCATGGAAGGTATACGAACTTGAGAACCTAAAAGGGATACTTTTTAAGGTCCTAAAGAAACCTAGAATCCTTTGAATAAATCATTGTCACTCTAGGGAACATATAGTCAGTCAACTATATAACAAGACATGGAGGCTACCTTAAACCTAATTAATTTCATGTATTCAACCTTATCCTTATATGAATGGTTTTCCCACCAACCCATCTCTATAAGGAAAAAAAAACTATTTACACACCTCTTGCAATATTTGACCTTTTCTTAGTAAATCATGAATCATTGAGAGCATTAGACATAGATTGCATAAGAACTAGAGCACCAAAAGTGATACTCTCATAGATCCTAAAGAAACCTAGAATCATTTAGATAAGTTGACTCACACTCTAGAGGATCAAATGAGTAGTCTAGTACAATAACATACCTTGGAGTTCAACTTATCATCAAATGGTCATATGTATGTACCCAATTCTACTCCCCTTGTAAATGTTTATCACAATAATACACCTTTATGAGTAAATGAGATCACCAATTTTATTCACTTCATGAAGATCTTTATAATATACCTTAACATGTCCATTCTTTGGAACTTTTAATAAAAATGTGGGGCAAACATGGCTCAAACATAAAGTATTGATTCTTACTTCAAACCTTGTATTAAGAGGGGAAAATTATTAAAACCAAATTTTTGGTCACTCAAATCAACAATGAAAATTGGATCCACTCTTTGGCTAATCACGGAACTCATTCCATTAATTCTTTTTTTTGCACCCCTTTAATACACCTTTTTCATATATTTGACATGAACTAAGGGTTCAACAAATATTAAAATATTCACATGAACTTTAAGTGAAATTTATCTTTTTATTTTTTTTAAGGTTTTTTTCTATAATTTCCCAATTGGATTATCTATATTATTATACATTCTTTAGTCACATGAGATATTCAATTACTTTTCATCATCAAAGAATTGGCTACCAAAATTTGTGCCTATTCTTTATGTTCATTCATACAATTCAAATCCCATAGTATGAATCAGTTCTATTTGGAATTCTCTAAAAATGTTAGAGAAGTTCGGTAAGAAGACTCCACTTTTTCCTTCCTAGGTACAACCGGTTGAACTGAGCATTCCATGAGGCTCCATGTGTCAGAATCATGGGATATTCCATAGGCTATCCCTGAAGATCTTTATGGTCTGCAAGATTGTTTATGAACCTTCTATATGAATCCTAGAACCCTAACTCACACCTATAAATAACCCCCAATATATCTCGTTCACTGTTGCCCCTTTTGACTCTCTTCAAGCTAGATGGTATACTATCTATCTTAATGTTTATCTATCGAGGTAAGTAAGAATCGTTTCTCTTGGACAATAAATTCCTAATGCTAAAAGGTTGCATAAATGGTAAGAAGGTGACATTTTTTATATTAAATGTTAGGATCTTAAGTGTTTAAGTTATTGATCAAAATTGCTCTTAAATTATTTATTTGTCTTGTATGATCTATATCTACTCGCACATAATCCATATATGGCAAGCCCAAACTCACTAAACAAGATTTAACCCCATAAAAGAAAGATTATACCATCCATCCGCTTCTAGTTACTATCTAAAATAAGCCTTAATTTTTTTGTTTTGAATTATCAGAACAATGAAATATTATGTAATAGATAACATATGATTTAAGCATAAACATCACGAGTTCAAAATTGAGTTTTACTCTAACATCATAATCAACTAAAGAAATGAGTTCTAGGTTCAATATACATCATAAACAAATATTAAAAATTTATCCCAATCCTCACTTTTAAATTTCTAAGACCATATGAAGGGTAAGAGATCATCTAACTAAGCTAGATATTCTTTTCAAGACCTCATTTGATCTACTCATAAAAGCTAACTTCTAACTACTGCTAAGATGGACCCGTTCATAAAAAATGTTCAAGTAGAGTGTGTGAGCTACTACCTTAGTGTGGGAAATCATCAAGAAACCATGATAATTCACATCTATACTTGTAATTGAGTTACAATATATAGGAACATAAGCATGATAATTGAAATTTATAAACCATTGAACATGGAAAAATTTCTAATCAGTACTGCATTAAGTAAAAAATGTAAACCCATTCACTAATATTTTATTTCTTATATTATGCCTTTAAACCACATCAAGTGTACCACAACATGTGGAAATATCATAGCAAGAAACGATCTCAATGTATAAGTCTTAGAGTAGACCTAAGACTCTAGTACTATTAAACTAGATCCCCAACCTACAATGAGACTTGCCACATCTGGACTCAGTGGCAAAATAGTTAGTTAGATAAACTAGAATGCTCCTATAAATGTAGGTACTTAAATAGAGAATTAAAGCACTTGGCTTAACAATCTATATTACTGGATCCACAAGGTATAACCTGCTAATAAGCATCTAAGCTATCTGAATTATAGTGGGTACCACTGAAATCTTCATTTAATATTTGGTACCTTACTAGTTCATTGAGGTTGTCATCATTGGGATTAGTCATGTGTGCCTCTCTAGTATGCTCTGCCTACCTCATCTGAGACTCATCTAGTCAGTGGGCACATTTCCTCATTCATGGTGATACATCCATAATGAATTTTATGGTGTTCATGGCATATAATATTTGGATTCTTTAGTCTCACTGATAGAAATACTATTGTATCATTCTTAGTTTAATTTTGTACTTAAGGCATATACTTATATTTTCTAAATGATAAACTTAATTAAGATCACTAGAATTAATAAAGCATACTACTTGAACTTATAAACTAAACATACTAATAAATACTAGAGTAAACAACGCATCTAACTTCTCAACTAACTAGTTAGTAATAACTGTCCACTAGATAACAAATTCATAAAAGATTCATTACTAAATAGAGATTAGGGAAAACCCTAGGTTTTGGTGCCTTAAATTCTAGCATTTATTTTCACCACAAGATCATATATAGCTTATTCTCAAGCTAACTGCATATCTAAGACATGACATATATGCTAAAATAATCAATTATTTAACTTAACTGTCATATTTTGGTCAACAAATGGAAAACAATATTCAAGGTATACAACAATACATGCTCTTTATAATTGTTGGATTAATTTCTATAAAATAAAGCTTAAAGGATCATTTTCCATTCACCAATATTTGATTCTAGCTTATTGATATTAAATCTAGGCTTGGTATGTCCCACTCTTTTCGTACTCTGCTTGATTTTGATTTTTTCAAGTTCCAAAACATCCTTAAAATAACCCATAATTAGATTAGTCACTTCAAACATAGACTAATGGAGTAATAAGATGAACAAGAAAATTAAATGCGAAAGATATAATCAAACCATGGCTCAAAAGAACTTAGCACATTTGATCTATTGTTAGGTCTTCAATTATCTCAATTCTTCACATTCTTCCCTTAAAATATCTCCATAGGAAATGCCATTCTATTCTTATGTTCTACTATTTAGCACTTTGTTTACCTAGAGAATAAGATCTTAATCCAAAGAAACAAATTTCATCAAATTATGATAAGTCTATTAAAAGATATTGCCATTTTAGTGATTGGTCGTGCTAGGTGGCAGCCATAGTAGATTTCCATTGGTTTATGGCTCCACCAAAAGGTGGTCCATCAGTTTGTACTATCCATAGATGGCCAGTTGGTCGATGACCTATTAATTGTTAGTGGATGGTAATATTGTGTGATTACTAAACTGCCATAACTCTCTGATTTTAACTCTAATTTGTTTCATTATTTTTTATAGATTCTTAATTAAATTCTCTACAATTATACAGAAAATCCTTTTATTAAGTAACTGTATAAATATTCTTAAACCTACCAACATGCGTGGGTTGCTACTAATTCAACCACTACTACAGAAACAACATTTAGTGTCGCTTTTCGGGGCATCGATTATTTAGGAAAACCGACGCCTCTAATATTAGACGTCGGTTATTTATGCAAACCAATGTATATATTCGAAGACCAGCCAGACACCTGTACCGCTTTGTATTCAGCGTCGGCTGGTTATAACAGATCGACGGCTAAAATCTCCCGCGAAATCCAATTTTTAGTCAAAAACATTTTAGGTCACCTACAGCGTCGGTGTTTTAACAGTTCACCGACGCCTATGTAACATGAAAATTTGTGCGAAACGTCCCACTTTCAGTGTTGGTTATCCTTTGATAACCGACGCTGATAATGGTTCCCGCCAAAAAAAATTAGGGTAAAGGTTGTCTAGTTGGGCGTCGGTGTTTTACTATCAACCAACGCCTAAGACTTTAGGTGTCATTTGTATTTGATAATTGACGCCTTTACGAACTTAATAGACCCACGATCGATCGATCGCACCCGTACTTGTTTCATTGTCTTCATCGCCCGCTAGCTGCTGCCTGTGCTTCCTCGCCTCACCTCGCTGTCGCCGCCGACGGTGCTGCTACTCTGCTCGCCGGCGCTGCTTCTTCTTCGCCGCCACTGCTCTGCTTCTTCGCCCATTGCTTCTCCGGCCGGCGCCTTCTGCTTCTCTGGCTGTCTGTTGCTTCTCCGGCCGCCGCCCGCCCCTCGGCTTCTTCGTCTGCTCGCCGCCACTGCTGCCGCCGCTCTCCGCCGCTCTTCTCCACGCTAGCTCCAGGTTGGCTAGCCTCTTTGCTTCCTTCTCCTTAGCTCCTTACCAACAGCAAGCACGGCCATGGCTGTGTTGGCCTACCACGGCCGTGCTTGTTGTTGGTAAGGATATGAACAAATTTTTATGTAATGCTTTATGTAAATCCTAGGATATGAACAAATCTTTTGCTTGCATATATTTTTCATATATTTGTGCTTCTAATCGTTATGTTTGGCCAAATTCAGTAAATTTTGAAGCATGTTGAAATAAGATTTAAACTTGTCAATTGTAGCATCCTAATTTGATTTGATTAAACCCTAACATCAATTGTGATGAAACCCTAACATTAATCGTGATGAAACCCTAACATGTACATATCTATTATTATGTTTGTTGGCCTAGAAACTCGTCCAAGATTTACTCATTAGGAGTAAATCTTGGATAGTCCCCGGTTTGGGACTGTTCTTGAACACCTAATCTCACTTAGGATGTAAGTGTATATTGTGTATTGGGTTTTCGAGAAAATTTCAGTAGCATTTCCCCGTTTGTTCTCTAAGTACATATGTACTTAGAGAACAGCGGGGAAATGCTGCCGAAATTTTCTTGAAAACCCAATACACATTATACACTTACTAGTGAGATTAGGTGTTTAAGGATGGGATAGGTGGTACACATTTATTATATATAAGAATGACATCACATGTGTTTTTTGGCCTAGAAACCCGTCCAAAATTTACTCATTAGGAGTAAATCTTGGATAGTCCCCGGTTTGGGACTGTTCTTGAACAACTAATCTCACTTAGGATGTAAGTGTATAATGTGTATAGGTGGTACACATTTATTATATATAAGAATGACATCACATGTGTTTGTTGGCCTAGAAAGTGAACAATCATTGTTCTTTATATTACTTGTATATTTGGTATAAATTAGAATGAACAATCACTAAATTATATATTGTTTGTATGGAGTCCGGCTTCATTGTAGATAATAAGAGTAAATCTTGGATAGGATGTAAGTGTATACCCTAATCTTTTCCTAATATATACTTGTTTTCTCTTTGATCATAGAATGGATAGATCATGGATGTCCATTCGCAATCGCTGCACCCCAGAGTTTATATCTGGTCTTGATCAATTTGTTAGATTTGCCGAGGAACATAGGAAAAAACCTACAGATAGGTTCTACTGTCCATGTAGGCATTGCGGTAACAACTTGAAAGTCAACACTGGTGAGGAAATCAAAAGTCATGTCATGTGCAACGGGATTGTACAAGGCTATACAGAATGGCACTGGCATGGAGAGATTTCAAACTCCGATAGCAGTGCTTGGGTGGAAGAAGAAATTGCCTCTGATGACGTAGATGTGAACGAACTAGTTCCAGTAGACATCGTTGATGCGATGCTGGATAGTTGTAGGGTAGAGCACACCGATCCACCTCCTATCTTTAGAAACATTGTGTATGATGCTGAGATACCGTTATACACAGGTTGTGCTAAGTTTACGAAGCTTAGCGCTGTGTTGAGATTGTATAAGTTGAAAGCTAACAATAGATGGAGCGACAAAAGCTTCACTGAATTGTTGACTTTGTTGAAAGAAATGCTTCCTAAAGGAAATGAGCTGCCAATCTCAACATACCGGGTAAAGAAAATGTTGTGCCCAATGGGAATGGAGGCCAAGAAGATACACGCATGCCCGAATGATTGTGTATTATTTCAAAAGGACTATGTAGATTTGAAAGATTGTCCAAAATGTGGTGCGTCACGGTATAAATTGACGACTTCGGGGGAGTCTAAAACTGGTTCTCCTGCCAAGGTGTTGTGGTATCTACCTATAATATCACGGTTTCAACACTTGTTTGCAAATCCGAAAGATGCGAAGAATTGGAGGTGGCATGCAGATGTTAAGAAAAATAATGATGGGATCCTACGACATGCATCTGATTCCCCACAGTGGAAGAAGATTGATCTATTGTACCCCAAATTTGGTGAAGAAGATAGGAATCTAAGACTTGGGCTTTGTACAGATGGGATGAATCCGTACGGGACATTGAGCAGCCAACATAGCACTTGGCTAGTCATGCTTGTTATACACAATCTTCCTCCATGGCTGTGTATGAAAAATAAGTACGTTATGCTGTCGTTGTTGATATTGGGCCCTAAACAACCTAGAAATGATATCTATGTTTATCTTGAACCGCTGATTAATGACTTAAAGAAACTTTGGGTTGAAGGTGTGATGACCTATGATGCTTCAGGAAGAGAGGCATTTCGTTTGCACGCTATGTTGTTTTGCACTATTAATGACTTTCCAGCATATGGGAATTTGTCTGGATATATTGTCAAAGGAGCTAAAGCGTGTCCTATATGTGAAGAAAACACTGATTCAATAAGACTAAAACATGGCGGCAAAACTGCATATCTTGGTCATCGAAGGTTTCTTTCAAAATTCCATCTATATCGTAGGAAGCGCAAAGCATTGAATGGATGGAATGATGAACAGAGTGCACCTAAACCTATACCAGGGGATGTTGTTTATGAAAGAGTAAAAGACATTGTCAATGAATTTGGTAAGAAATCACAATGTAGTATGGCCACACGGAGTGACAATTCTTCATTCAAGAAGAAGTCAATATTTTGGGATCTTCCTTATTGGAGTTCTTTGACAGTCAGACATTGTATCGATGTAATGGACGTTGAGAAAAATGTTTGTGATAACATCATTAGTACTCTGTTAATTATACCAGGTAAGACTAAAGATGGGATAAAATCCAGAATGGACCTACGTGAAATGGGAATAAGGTCAGAATTAACAGAATTACATGAAATGGGTAATAGAAGAACATACTTACCTCCCGCTTGTTACACGTTGTCTAGAAAGGAGAAGAAAGCTTTTTGTGAATGTTTGGTAAATGTTAAGGTGCCACATGGTTACTCATCCAACATCTGTAGATTGGTATCAATGAAAGATCTGAAGTTGATAGGTCTTAAATCTCATGATTGTCACACTCTATTGCAACAAATATTGCCTGTGGCAATTCGATCTATATTGTCGAAGCATGTAAGGTTTGCAATCACCAGACTTTGTTTCTTTTTCAACAATCTATGCAACAAAGTTATTGACCCTGATACTCTCGATAATTTGCAAAGAGAAGTGGTCGTTACCCTATGTCAGCTTGAGATGTATTTCCCTCCTTCGTTCTTTGATATCATGGTACATTTTGTTGTCCACTTGACTAGGGAAGTGAAAATGTTGGGACCAGTTTTCTTGCATTGGATGTATCCCTTTGAACGATACATGAGCATTTTTAAAGGTGATGTTCGAAACCATTATCGGCCTGAAGGGAGTATTATTGAAGGTTATGTGGCGAGAGAGGTTATGGATTTTTGCAATGAATTTCTGAGTGGTAATAACACTCCTGTTAATGACAAGAATATTGAGGAGGGCAAAGGAATTTTGGGATCACGGGTGAAAGTAATCAACCGTGAGCAGTTGGAACAAGCTCACTTGTATATTTTACACAACATGGATGAAGTGAGTGTTTATATCGATGAACATACCAATTTCATCAAGAGACAACATCCTCGAGAAAAATAAATGTGGCTTGCTAGAGAGCATAATAAGACTTTTACTAAGTGGTTTGAAGATAAAGTCTTACATCAACTATCTCAAACACCAAATGATATTATAGAAACTATCAAATGCCTCGCCTTTAAACCAAAACTGAATGTTATGTCTTATGAAGGGTTTAAAATTAATGGGTTCACATATTACACAAAGCGCCAAGATGATAAGAGTGTCGTACAAAACAGTGGGGTCACTCTTCAAGCGTCGACTATGTATTTTGCAAGTGCAAAGGATAAGAGTCCACATGAAGCTAAAATGTCATATTACGGTGTCATTGAAGCCATATGGGAGTTTGACTACATAGATTTCAGAATTCCGCTCTTTAAATGTAATTTGGTTGATAACACCAAAGGAGTTATAGTGGATGAATTGGGTTTCACTTTGGTGAACTTTGAAAAGATTGGCGAGAAGGGTGAACCATTCATATTGGCATCACAGGCGAAACAAATATTCTATATCGATGATCCTGCAAATGATAAATGGTCGGTTGTTCTTCATGGTAAAAGGCAGTTCATTGAAGATCCTATAGATGAAGAAGAGTACTATGATAAGTATTATGACTCCAATCCATTCTCAGTTGGGTTGCCAACTCCACAAAATATTGAAGCTAATGATGACTTATATGTGTGCGGAGATCACAATGAAGGATTGTTAATTGATAAAAGATCACAATTTTAGAGACATGTATGTTTATACAAATGCTAAATGTTTGCCTTTTTCTGGTTAATACAAATGCTAAATGTTTGCCTTTTTCTAGTTAATACAAATGCTAAATGTTTACCTTTTTCTAGTTAATACAAATGCTAAATGTTTGCCTTTTTCTAGTTAATACAAATGCTAAATGTTTGCCTTTTTAATGACATTTTCAGATGGCTGACCATGATGAGCATGATGTCCATGATGAGCATGAAGTCCATGATGAGCATGTTGTCCATGAAGAGCATGGCGAGGATACCAATGTAAGTTCTAAAAACATATCTTGTATTTCTATAAAATTCATTATCTTCTAGTTATGTCATATATCCTATATTTCTATATTGGGCTAATTCAGTGTGTTTATTTTTGTCAAATTTGAGGTTGATGATGCACATGTACCCACTGAAGCACTGGAGTAACTTGATGCGCAGCACCAAACACTTAACAAGAAAAGGGGCATCACTCTATTGAAGAAGTTAATAGCGCTGACTGGCAGTGGATCCAAATTGGTTGTTGAGTTTGATAATGGAGGAAATGCAATTGGAGTGAACCGCAATAATTTTCTAAACTATCTAGGGTGTGTCACTCGAAGCCATTGTGGTGTTAAGTATGATAATTGGCATAAAATTCCTCAGGTGAAGAAAGACTTGATATGGAAGGATTTATGCATGAGTTGTTATTATTTGCAATTCTATTATGTAGATTACAAATTATATTATTTGCAATTCTATTTTTGGATACTAGTTAATAAGAATTCTATTTTATAGCATCTGTTTGCATTGGATGAGAAGTTGCATCGTAAAAGCGTGATGCAACACGCTGGAAAGATGCTTAGGAACTATAGGACAAATCTGAACAGAGAATACATAAAAGATGGTGATAAGAAGAAGAAGTCAGCCCTTGAGCAGTGGGACTTCTTGGACAAAGAAGATTGGGAAAATTTTGTTGCTTCAAGAAAATCTGAAGAATTTAAGGTATTAGGCGTCGCTCCCAATTTAATTAATATACGTTGTATTCACCTATTCAAGATTAACATTTAGTGCTACTAACCAAATCATTAATGTGCATACTAACTAGGCCCTCAGTGACGCGCAAAAAGCAAGGCGTGCACTGAATGTGCATGACCACACTATGGGTCCAAAGGGCTATGCAAGTGTTCGCCAAAGACTACAGGCGGAGTCTACGGCTACTCAGGAGTCTGCTACTACTTAGGAGTCTGCCACACCCATGCCTCGCCATGATATCTGGATAGCTGGGAGGCAAAACAAGAAGGGTGAAATAAAGAAGCCCGTAACTGCTGAGGCGGCTGCGAAAATGGTAAAATACAACTCTTAGAGCAATCGTTTGAATATTGATTATTTGTGGTGTTAACTTACCAATTTCTGTTGATGGTGATTAGCGGGAGCTGCACGAGCAGAGGAAACAAGGCACATTCATCCCTCAGGGCACAAGGGATGAATTGACAGTTGCTCTGGGTAACCCAGAGCATCCTGGACGTGTTAGGGGTGCAGGCGCTGGTGTGGGCATCAAAGCATTCTTTGGGCCATCCCAGCGCTAACCCAGAGTGGGACTTTCACAAGAAGAGGTAACCTATTCTTTTTTTAGAATGTTACTGCAAAAGGGAATTCCATAATAAGAATCTAATGTTTGTTTTATCCATGTATAGGAGAATAAGAGAGTCGAGGATATAGTTGCTAAGAAGGTCAATGATATAGTTGTTGAGAAGGTCAAGGAAGAAATAGTGTGATGGCAGGCATCTCAGGCTTCCAATCAGCCTATGGCGACCCACTCTTCTCCTAATGCATAGACTGCGAGTAATCCTGGAGACCCATCGCCTAGCATGTCTCCTGTAAGTATTGTTTATGACATTGGAGCTAGTCTTTTCAAGATGATATGTTTTCAAGATGATATGTATATATGTATAACATTCTTTACATAAATTTGTAGGCATTGAAGCCATGCCGCTTAAGAATGTAAGACTCTGTTGTTGCAGAGGCATGGGCTTACCCGTACCTTCCTGGGGCAATGTTTCATGGGACTCCAATGCCGCAGGGCTACGTTCGTGTGAGCCTGATATGTGTATTACCCGATTGGAGGGAAGCTGCATTGCCATATGCCCACCCAGATATTGATACACTTGGTGAGGCAGAAGGTGGGGTGATATTGTGGCCCAAAGCAGATGTCGTCTACACTACTAAAATTGTAAGATAAATTTACATTACTTTAGATTGTTAATGTGTATATATGAGGTCAACTGATCTGAAATTATATATACAGGTTAAAAAGAAGACACCTGGAGCACCTAGGCCTCCACCTCCACTTCCTGCATTACCAAGTTGGGTTCCAACTGACCTAAAATACCCGTTAGGTCCTGCTTGTAGGGGAATGGCATGTTGGCTACAGGCACATAATATACATTGCCCTATAGTTGTTTCTTTAGAAGAAGATTATGTAGGTCAATCATACGATAGCTCTTTATTTATACAAGATATTATTGAGCTATTTATGTATGATTGGTTGAATACATCAATGATAGAGACATGGATAAAGTGATATCTTGTTTATACATCCATATACCTTGTGTAAGATCTGGTGATCTGGTTTCTTATATATTAATGCATACATAATACATGTTTTGTAGCTACTTAATCGAAGATCAATGAAAACAATTTGCATTTGATCATGTGGGATTTTTTATTCCATCATTGATTAGTATGGTAGCTAAAGACCCTGATAGTGTTCAAAAATACTGTATAGATGGTTTTACAATTTTCGGTCAGCAAAAGAAGACGATAATAATAGCTGCATTCAATGTCAAGTAAGTTTACTTTATTTATAATTTGGACTTAAGAAAATTCTATTTTTATTGTGCATTTTGAGTTATTAATTTTTAACATTTTTACCTATAGCGCTAGACATTGGGAGTTACTTGTTATTGTCCCCGAGACGTTCACTGTTTATTATCTAGATCCTGCGGGAAGTACATTGAACACTAAAATTGGACACACATTGAGAATGTCATTATTCTGGTGAGAAATATTTCATTTTTATATTCGTTAACATCTGTTATTACATTACTATTTAATTATGCAATTTACTGTGTTACATTAACATGTAGGGGTTTAGATGCATTCAAAAATGTTGGAGGAAATGTCCCAAGGAGAAAGAACCAGCCAATAATTTGGGAGAACGTAAAAGTAAGTTCCTGACTCCAATGTATATATTATTTATGTGAATTGTGCTTAGTTGTATTTTTTAATATTTTGTATGTTTCAATTTATAGTGTGCTACACAAGACAACGACTGGGCATGCGCATACTATGTGATGCAATTTATGCATATGATTATCCGGCATGCCGCATTGGATATTAATAGCATACATGAGGTATTATATATAGTCTCATTAGTTAGTATGAAATATATCAATCTTATTTTTATATTATTACCTATATATATACATCATTCTCTTTGCAGGTGTTTAAAATTGACCACACTATAGGTAAACTCTTAAAAAATGTACATGCTCCATATACGATGGAAGCATTAAATGAAGTAAGAGAAGAATGGGCAAAAGCCATACAAGCAGTGGTGATTGTAAGATATAATTGGGATGCTGATAGCGATGCTGAATGATATTTTGTAAATGAATATTTCTGAATGTTTATACATGTCTGAATGTTTCTACATGTATTTGAATGTTTCTACATGTGTGAATGTGAGAATTGAATTGATGTCTGAATGTATCTACTTGTGTGAAAAAATATTTGTTGATTTTGCAGGTTTGTGGCCTGTTTGTAGGCTGATATCAATGGATGTCGTAAACCTGCATTTCAGAAAACTGAACTGCAGGTTCTCATCCTGTTGACCAGCCACAGCAGGCCTGCAAACTGATAAGAAAAAAAAAGTTTAAAGTATAGGCGTCGGTTATTTATAGAACACCGTCATCAAAGGCCTACAACGTCGGTTATTGGATAAAAACCGACACCTAATATGACAAACAACCCGACCGTGCAGGAAAGCACGGCCGTGGTGGAAAAGGCGTCGCATATTCGTATAAAACCAACACCTATAGTACTAAACACGGCCATGCAGCGAAGCACGGCCATGTCGTCTGGGAGTATGGCGTCGGTTGTTCAGTTGTTAACCGACGCAAAAAGTGTCCTAGTCGGTGCTCTTTTTTGTGGCACGAACCCTATAGACGTCGGCCAACTATATATAACTGACGCCTATATATCATATAGGCGTCGGTTAGAAAACCGACGCTGAAGAGTTCGACCTTTAGCGGCGCCCACATAGGCGTCACTTGAAAACTGTCGCCAAAGGGGGTTAAATAACCGACACCAAAGGCGTGTTCTGTAGTAGTGAACTAAGGTTCAAACCTTGATGTATTCACAACACATATTTTCTTTAGTATATTAAAGAACATTTTAAAGCTAAAATAAAACATAAATCAACCAATTAACAATGCAAAGTATAAATTAAGGTCCTATTAACATCATGATTATCTTGGCTACCAAAAAACATGATGATTATCTTAAACCCTCAAATTACTAGTATATCAAGGTATGGGCTGTAACCCCCCCCTCAAATAAAAAAGTTTGTCTCAAAGTTTCTATAAGGGAAATGGATACTTGTTACATATATCCAACTCTAACTCCCATGTAGCCTCATTTAACCATGATTCCTCAAAAGGACCTTCACTTAGAAATTTTTCCTCTATCTAAGATTTTGAATTCTACAATCTAGAATTTATATAGGGCCTTTAACACATGAGATATCTTCTCTAAGATGTATTGTGTATGGAAATATGAACTTCTCTATACTTGGAGGACACTTCTTCAACACAGATACATGAAAAACATCATATAAGTTGGCTAGCTCAAAAGGGAATTAAAGTTTGTATTATACTAGTCCAATCATCTGAATGATTGGATACGAAGATATCTATGAGTTAGTTTGACTCACTTTCAAAACCTTAGTACACATTTTTGTGGTAACACTTTCAAGTAAACCACATCCACAACCTCAAACTAGAGTGGTCTATGTCTTTTCTCTACATAGCTTTCTATCTATCATGTGCAATTTTCAATAATTTTATGATCACATGTATCTTTTCTGCTATCTCTTCAACAAACCCAAGCCCTAGAATTTGCCTCTCACCAATTTCATACCAACAGACAAGAGATATATACTTTCTACCATACAAATCTTCATAATTGATCATGCCTAAGCTGGAATGCGAACTATTTTTATAGGGAAACTCCATAAAACTAGGTGTTTATCCATGCCATTGAATTGTAAAGCACGTACTCTCAACATGTCCTCTATGGTTTGAGTTGTCTGTACTAACTTTCCATCTGTTTTAGGGTGAAATGTTGTGCTAAACTTCAAACTTGTTCTTAAGGCACAATATAGATGATCCCATAATCTTGATGAGATATGGGGTGTCTATCTAATATAATAGTGAATTGTATTCCATGTAATCTGACTATCTCATCAATGTAGACCTTATCTAGCTTGGGTGCATCCCTATTTGACTTATGTGATAAAGTGAGTTTCCTAATTCTTTTATACTTTGTTCCTTTAATCTTCAGTATATCTTAAAACCCTGATTCACCTAAAGATTAATAGATCACTCAATGATAGGAATCTCGACCCCAAACGTTAACAACATGTGGGGTATGCTATGGTGAAGCTATGGTCCAAATTTCATGTCATTTGGACATTCCTAGCTCCCTCTACGATTTTTTTTAGTTCTATTAATGTTTAATCAAATATGTGTCACGATTTCAATCATCAAGCCATAGTTTCGATTATTTTTCCTCCCTGGTTCGTGGCGCTGACGTCACCCGACTCTCCTGAGCAATGATGACCATCGGATGGCGCGTCCATGGATCCTGAGTGGATCGGACGGCCATCCGGTCGTCCTCTTCCTCCGATTGACCCGCAGAGACGTGGCTACAGCCACCTCGGACCACTCCTCGCCACTCCACGCTGCTTCGCGAGCAACTAACCAAGGCGTTGCCTCCACCTCGCTTCCACGAACTCTCTGACCTCTCACACGACCCCCGAACGTGACCTCAACCCCTCGCACGACCTCACCAGCGAGTCCCCGTCTCCAACAGCGGCTGAGCCCAATTGGGCATACACTCCTCAACCAACCTCGTGCCTACTTAAACCCCCTCGTAGCTCTGCCGACACCTCTTTAGTTCACCCTTACCTCCAATTCGCCCGAAGCAAGCCGGCATCGCTCCACCCTCAAGCTTTCCCCCTTCCAGTCTATCCGCCGCCGTCGAGCTGCTGGACGAGGCTCCTACCGGCCTGCTCGTCCCCAATTGGGTACTCCCTAAGCTCCGAGGCACCTTCACCCACCTTAGCGGCCCCTCACCTTGAAGCTTCATCGTCTGCTCCTCCCGCTACCTTCACCCTCCGCCGCGAGCTCTACAACTCGCCGGATTCTTGGTCGACCCAACATCTCGCGGGGAGCTGCGACCTGCAAGCTAGCCGCCCGGGTTCGGATCCGCCTCCCGAAGGTGAACTCGACCCCCTTCTCGCGCAAGGACGAGCACAGCCTCCGCCCGATCTCGCCGGAGTCCACCTCCCCTACCTGTTGTTCGTGAGTGGAGCAAGAAGGAGGAGGACCCGCTTGGCTTAGTTGGACCAATCGCGCGGGTCCACGTCAAGCTGACTCAGATCCAGGTGGACGAACCACAGTTCGCCAAGTAAGCAGCCCTTGACCCACCTCAGCCGTCTTAAATGCATATGCGCGAGATCTCGACCGTTGGATCTGAACATCCAACGGTCCACGCTTTTCTTTTTTTCTTTTATCAACTCAAAATTCAGTTTATGACCCAATCTTGGGAAATTCGTTAAAAATAGTAGGAGTGTCAGAAAAATACGAATAAATACTCCATTTTGATCAGAAAAATACGAGGATCACGATTTTGACATCTGTTGACCCTAAATATGACTCGAGTAAATTCTCATGTTTAAATATGTTCATATCTTGATTAATTAATTAGAAAATACTCGGATCTGTTTAAATTACCAAAAACCTGTGATCATCATCTTTTTTCATCTATATCATCATGAAATGATTAGATCCTTTTTGCTCAATTATCAACAAAACCAATTTATCACTCTTTTTCATATTTTGACCTACCAATATGTGCATAATTAATTAATATGATCTCCAGACCATGATTCTGACTTTATGATCCTACTCTGATGTGACAATAATAATCTTGGACTCAACTCCATACTCTAAGACCCATACTCTAATCTCATGACTCCAAATCTATAAAGGGCCTTTTTATATACTCTTTAGAATATGTGTAATTCAAACAATATATCTAATAAATACCAAATCTCCAATAATTTCAGGAAATCAAAGGTACCAGTGAGGAGCATCTCTGGACTCCCCACTTCTGAGTAGAAGGTACGCCATTACCTCTTTTTGGCCTACTATATTTAATGCTTGAGATATATGAATATGTAGAACCCTTGGCATAAGATATTGAATGAAATGAATGTCTTGTATGATGTTATGCATGATTTGATATTTTTCTTGAATTTCTATATGTATAGTTTCAAACACCTGCAAACATAATATATATAGTGTCCATCATATGAGTACTTGGTAGACTAGTGCATGGAAGTGATCTCAAACTCTTTGGTAGTAGATCACATGTGTAATGATCTCAAACTCTTTGGTAGTAGATCACACATATAAAATGATCTCAAACTCTTTGGTAGTAGATCATAAAGGCCTGAAAGCATCAAAGCCATTAGTGGCGGATTTATGAGAAAGATGATGGAAAATATGCTTAAAAGATACATGTTCCTTGTTGTTAACAAACTTTTGCTTAACTTTGGATATATTGTTGTAGTTGCCTATTACTGCCAAGTTTACTTTTATCCTTATTGCCAAGTATGAAAGAGGTAAATCAAATGATGCGTAGGCGTACTCAGTACAATATATTTATATATTGTGCTGACGCGTACCAATTGCATATGTTTTATAGGTACCTTCTGCTTATGATGCTCATGATGAAAGAAAGATGATATTGCTACTCTATATGCCGGCTCACAAAAATCAGATCTATCATGGGGATGCTAAAGCTAAATGGGACTCTTAGTTTATGTTTCTTTTCTTCTGTAATTAGTTTCTCATGTATTAAGTTTCTTCTGTAGTACTCCTATGCCTTCGGGCCCCTATGTAATGAACAATTTGGTTTATGTATGGAAGCTTTTTATTCGGTGCATTTATATATTCGTGTGTTTGATCCACTCAGGGACGGGCAATTTTAACTCTATTGTACGCCTTATGTTGGCGCCTGAGGTGTACAATGGAGTTAGGTTGTTAACCCGTGACAGATAGTATCAGAGCGGGCACATGAATCAATATAGATGTATCAAATAATTAGTAACCTTACCTAGACCTAGGGTAACCCACATTTAGCACTAAATTGCCGAGGTGTCTAGGAGGGTACCTTGCGGAAGGTTCTGACATAATACTCTCCCCATCCGTTTTCACGGTGCGAGGGTTCCCGTCGCAAGCTATCTGCCTGGCTAACGCAATTATTGTTAAAGTGGGCACCCTTACCTTAGAAAAATCCTTCCTCTCATCTTTTCTCAATTAAGGACTACCCCCCAACCAACCTATTTAGTGAATAATATACACTAGGTTTTCTCATCTACTTTCTCTCTCATGACCATGATCGATGATATACTCTCTCTATTATGTGGGTAGATTAGGAAAATGGGAACAACTAAAAGACATGAAAAATTGGAAAAATATATGCCATGATTGCTAAATCTTTAACACTTGTTTTATGATCTATCTCAAATAAATCTCTAAACTGCCTTTTATACAAACTTGCAGATGCCTCCAAAAACTAGGTCCAAGAGAACAAGATCTAGTGATGGCTCTGGTGATGAATCTGAATCACGCCCTAATAAGACCAAGGCTGTAGGCAGTTGGGAAGAACAAAAGAAGGTGATGTTGGAATGCATGCATGCCCTAGCCCTAAAAGAAACCAGCAATAGTGCCTCATCCTCTAGGACCAACCATGGAACCACCATTAGTGACTTCCTTAAACTCAAACCCGAAACCTTTCATGGAGAAGACTTAGGTGAAGTCCTAGATAAAGCCGATGCATGGATCATATCTGTTGAAAATGCCTTTAGAGCCCTTAAGTGTCCTGAGGAAGATAAGGTCACCTTTGCTACCTACCAACTTAGGGGGTCCACGAAGTTGTGGTGGGAAAATTATTACCATACACGAGAACTTCCAGATGCCCCCATTGGTTGGGAGGAGTTTAAGGGGATCTTTACCAACCGTTTCATGCCCATATCAGCTAGGAAGGAGAAGAAGAAACAGTTCAATAACCTCACCCAAGGAAACCTATCTGTCGCTGACTATGTTAGGGCCTTTAGACTCCTAGAGCATCATGCTCACAACCTTGATGAAGATGAAAAGATTGAACACTTCATAGATGGCCTTAACCAAGAAATCAAAGTTCACCTTTGCACCTCCACCCATCCTACCTTTGAAGCTGCCATCAACAACGCCCTTACCCAAGAAAGAACCCTAGGGAAGAGCAAAACACCGAGCTTGGGATACCTGGGTCTAACCGATGCATCTGTCACCAAGGGCAAGGCAAAGGAGCATGACAAGAAGAAGCCTAACAGCCATGGCATGGGCAGAGGAGGAGGAAATCACCATAGAGGTCAATCATACCGAGGAGGACTAAATCGGGGAGGTCGAGGCCGAGGTGGATCACACCGTGGACATGCATATGAGCACATCAGGTGTAGAAACTGTGGAGGTTCACACCCCGGAAAATGCAGGTTTGAGAAACCAGTGTGTTACTACTGCAAGAATGAAGGGCATATGAGGTACAATTGCCCAAATCTGGTCCAGGGGGCACCTCAGAATCGTCCTGCCCCATTACCTCAGCCTGGAGCTCCACCTGCTCAACCAGCTGTCCCCATAGCTCAGGCTCAGCCAGAACATCGTCAGGGCCGAGTCTTTGCAATTGATTCAGAGGAAGCTAAAGCCAATGATAACCGTCTGATTGAAGGTAATAATGTTAAAATTTCTTTATTGTAATAAATCTTTGAAAACCATGATCTCATATAAAATCATAATGTAGGTATGATATGTCTCCAAGATCATCCTGTTGTGGCCCTATTCGATTCAGGATCAACACATACCTTCATATCTAGAAACCTTGCTTCTATGCTCAAGTTAGAGATTAATGATCTAGGTTATATCTTGGATGTGACAACTCCCAGTGGCAGAATTTATACTTCTCTTCAGAAAACTAAAACCTTGCCTTTTTCTTTTGGTGGCCATAAATTTCAATCTGCTTTCATTCTTCTTGATATGGAAGATTTTGACCTAATTTTGGGGATGGATTGGCTCTTCTCCAACTTTGCTATGCTTGATTGCCGAGGCAAGAAAATAGTCTTTTGTGCACCTAATTTTAAACCTTTGACTATTTCTGGGAGAAAAGAAAGAAACCGAAATATGATTATTTCTTCTCTAAAAGCCGAAACTTTGATTGCCAAAGGATGTAGAGCCTATCTTGCTGTTGTATCCATGCCTGATCCTAAGGTGAGACCTATAGAGAGCTTGGATGTGGTGAGAGATTACCCGGATGTTTTTCCTGAGGAGCTTCCAGGGCTGCCTCCAGATCGTGAGATTGAGTTCTCAATTGAGTTAGCACCGGGCACCGCACCAGTCTCTAAGGCACCTTATAGGATGGCACCTGTCGAGCTTGCAGAGCTCAAGAAACAACTAGAGGAACTTCTTGATAAAGGCTTCATCCGTCCTAGTACTTCTCCTTGGGGTGCTCCTGTCCTTTTTGTCAAAAAGAAAGATGGGTCAATGCGAATGTGTATTGATTATCGCATGATCAACCAAGCCACCATTAAAAATAAATATCCCCTTCCAAGAATTGATGACTTGTTTGACCAGCTTCGTACTACCACTGTGTTCTCCAAGATTGACCTTAGATCAGGTTATCATCAATTACGAGTAAAAGATTGTGATATTCCAAAGACAGCTTTCAGAACTCGATATGGACATTATGAATTCATGGTGATGCCATTTGGCTTGACTAATGCTCCTGGAGTGTTTATGAATCTGATGAACACTGTCTTCCAGCCATTCCTTGACAGCTTTGTGGTGGTTTTCATTGATGACATTCTTATATATTCAAATTCTGTTGACCAACATCGTGAACATCTCCAGAAAGTCCTTGATGTTTTGAGAGCCCAGAAATTGTATGCTAAATTATCTAAATGTGAGTTTTGGATTGACCAAGTCATGTTTCTTGGCCATGTCATTTCGGGTGGGAAAATTTCTGTTGACCCTGCCAAAGTTCTAGCTGTCCTTGATTGGAAAGCCCCTACCAATGCTTCTGATATTCGTAGTTTTCTTGGCCTAGCTGGCTATTGCCGTCGTTTCATCCTTAATTTCAGTAAAATAGCCCTACCCATGACTAAACTTACCAGAAAAGATGCCAAATTCGTTTGGACTTCTGAGTGTGAAGCTAGTTTCCAAGAATTGAAATCTCTCTTGACTTCTGCTCCTGTTTTGACCCTACCTTCTGGGAATGATGGCTTTGTAAAATATTTTGA
Source organism: Alisma plantago-aquatica (assembly GCA_963693085.1). Taxonomy (NCBI): domain Eukaryota; kingdom Viridiplantae; phylum Streptophyta; class Magnoliopsida; order Alismatales; family Alismataceae; genus Alisma; species Alisma plantago-aquatica. Next base: position 525,844,055 of record OY856409.1, on the reverse strand, counting down.
TGCTTCTAAAATGGGTCTGGGTTGTGTCCTCATGCAAGACGGTAAAGTTGTTGCATATGCCTCTAGACAGTTGAAACCTAATGAGGTCAATTATCCAACTCACGATTTGGAATTAGCTGCCATTGTCTTTGCTCTCAAAATCTGGAGACATTATCTGTATGGTGCTACTTTTGATATATTCACAGACCACAAAAGTCTCAAATACCTCTTGACTCAGAAAGATCTCAATCTTTGACAGAGGAGATGGTTGGAGTATCTTAAAGATTATGATTTCACTATTGCATATCATCCAGGCAAAGCCAATGTGGTAGTTGATGCCCTTAGTCGTAAGAAGTCGATTTGTGCATCAATGCATCTGGAACCTTCATCTTCTGGGTCATCTCAAGCAGAATCTAGCTCTATTATTTTGGCAAATATCAATATTATTCCTAGTCTTCTTTCTGAACTCCTGATATCTCAAAAGAACAGCCCTAGATTGGAGGAGATGACAACTCTTGTGGCAAAGCCCCAGACACATCTATCTGTTGGTATGGACGGTGGACTAAGGTACAAGCATAGGATGTGGGTACCTGAAGAGTCAGAGATTAAGAAGCCTATCCTGCAAGAGGCACATGGGTCTAAGTATTCCATACATCTTGGATCTACTAAGATGTATAAGGACCTGCAGAGACACTTTTGGTGGAGGGGTATGAAGAATGATATTGCTGAGTTTATCTCTAAGTGTCTCACTTTCCAGCAGATTAAGGCCGAGCATCAACGACCCGGTGGTCTATTGCAACCCTTACCAATTCCTGAATGGAAATGGGAAAATATCACCATGGATTTCGTGGTGGGACTACCCAGGACCAGGAGGGGTCATGATGCGGTTTGGGTCATAGTAGACCGGTTGACCAAGTCTGCACATTTCTTACCTATGCGGACTACGAACAAGGTTCCTGAGCTTGCTGAGTTGTATATAAAGGAGATTGTACGACTGCATGGAGTACCAGTTTCGATAGTTTCAGATCGAGATCCAAAGTTCACATCACATTTATGGAAGCAGGTGCAGAATGAGCTGGGCACACAGTTGAACTTCAGCACAGCATATCATCCCCAAACTGATGGCCAGTCAGAACGTACTATCCAAATCTTAGAAGATCTTCTCAGAGCATGTGTCTTAGATTGGGGAGGATCTTGGGATTACTACCTTCCATTAGCAGAGTTCGCTTACAATAATAGCTATCAATCTAGTATTGATATGCCACCCTATGAAGCTCTCTATGGTAGGCCATGTAGATCCCCTCTCCATTGGGATGATGTTGGGGAAAGGAAGATGCTAAAGTCCGAGGAGTTACAATTATATGCTGATAAGGTGTCTTTGATCAAGCAGAGGTTGAAACGGGCCCAGGATCGTCAGAAGTCATATGCGGATGCACACAGATCGGACAGACAGTTTAATGATGGTGACTATGTATTCTTGAAGATCAGACCTATCCGTGCCATAGCCAAGAACAAGGGAAAGATTAGTCCGAGATATGTGGGTCCTTTTGAAGTTCTGGAGCGCATTGGCAAATGTGCTTATCGACTTGCTCTCCCTCCGCAGTACATCATGATGCATAATGTCTTTCATGTATCCAACTTGAAACAGTATGTGAAGGATGATAGTCATGTGCTGAATCACGAGCCTCTTGAGTTACGGGAGAATCTCTCTTATCCAGAACAACCTACAAAGATTCTCGACTCTAGGGTAAAGGAGCTTAGGAACAAGCAGATTCCGATGGTGAAGGTACAGTGGAACCATCACGGTGCAGAAGATGCCACCTGGGAGCTACGAACAGACATGGAGCGACGTTTTCCTCACCTCTTTCCTCCAGTTTAATTTTGAGGACAAAATTTCTTTTAAGGTGAGTAGGATGTGATAAAGTGAGTTTCCTAATTCTTTTATACTTTGTTCCTTTAATCTTCAGTATATCTTAAAACCCTGATTCACCTAAAGATTAATAGATCACTCAATGATAGGAATCTCGACCCCAAACTTTAACAACATGTGGGGTATGCTATGGTGAAGCTATGGTCCAAATTTCATGTCATTTGGACATTCCTAGCTCCCTCTACGATTTTTTTTAGTTCTATTAATGTTTAATCAAATATGTGTCATGATTTCAATCATCAAGCCATAGTTTCGATTATTTTTCCTCCCTGGTTCGCGGCGCTGACGTCACCCGACTCTCCTGAGCAATGATGACCATCGGATGGCGCGTCCATGGATCCTGAGTGGATCAGACGGCCATCCGGTCGTCCTCTTCCTCCGATTGACCCGCAGAGACGTGGCTACAGCCACCTCGGACCACTCCTCGCCACTCCACGCTGCTTCGCGAGCAACTAACCAAGGCATTGCCTCCACCTCGCTTCCACGAACTCTCTGACCTCTCACACGACCCCCGAACGTGACCTCAACCCCTCGCACGACCTCACCAGCGAGTCCCCGTCTCCAACCGCGGCTGAGCCCAATGGGCATACACTCCTCAACCAACCTCGTGCCTACTTAAACCCCCTCGTAGCTCCGCCGACACCTCTTTAGTTCACCCTTACCTCCAATTCGCCCGAAGCAAGCCGGCATCGCTCCACCCTCAAGCTTTCCCCCTTCCAGTCTATCCGCCGCCGTCGAGCTGCTGGACGAGGCTCCTACCGGCCTGCTCGTCCCCAATTGGGTACTCCCTAAGCTCTGAGGCACCTTCACCCACCTTAGCGGCCCCTCACCTTGAAGCTTCATCGTCTGCTCCTCCCGCTACCTTCACCCTCCGCCGCGAGCTCTACAACTCGCCGGATTCTTGGTCGACCCAACATCTCGCGGGGAGCTGCGACCTGCAAGCTAGCCGCCCGGGTTCGGATCCGCCTCCCGAAGGTGAACCCGACCCCCTTCTCGCGCAAGGACGAGCGCAGCCTCCGCCCGAGCTCGCCGGAGTCCACCTCCCCTACCTGCTGTTCGTGAGTGGAGCAAGAAGGAGGAGGACCCGCTTGGCTTAGTTGGACCAATCGCGCGGGTCCACGTCAAGCTGACTCAGATCCAGGTGGACGAACCACAGTTCGCCAAGTAAGCAGCCCTTGACCCACCTCAGCCGTCTTAAACGCATATGCGCGAGATCTCGACCGTTGGATCTGAACATCCAACGGTCCACGCTTTTCTTTTTTTCTTTTATCAACTTGAAATTCAGTTTATGACCCAATCTTGGGAAATTCGTTAAAAATAGTAGGAGTGTCAGAAAAATACGAATAAATACTCCATTTTGATCAGAAAAATACGAGGATCACGATTTTGACATTTGTTGACCCTAAATATGACTCGAGTAAATTCTCATGTTTAAATATGTTCATATCTTGATTAATTAATTAGAAAATACTCAGATCTGTTTAAATTACCAAAAACCTGTGATCATCATCTTTTTTCATCTATATCATCATGAAATGATTAGATCCTTTTTGCTCAATTATCAACAAAACCAATTTATCACTCTTTTTCATATTTTGACCTACCAATATGTGCATAATTAATTAATATGATCTCCAGACCATGATTCTGACTTTATGATCCTACTCTGATGTGACAATAATAATCTTGGACTCAACTCCATACTCTAAGACCCATACTCTAATCTCATGACTCCAAATCTATAAAGGGCCTTTTTATATACTCTTTAGAATATGTGTAATTCAAACAATATATCTAATAAATACCAAATCTCCAATAATTTCAGGAAATCAAAGGTACCAGTGAGGAGCATCTCTGGACTCCCCACTTCTGAGTAGAAGGTACGCCATTACCTCTTTTTGGCCTACTATATTTAATGCTTGAGATATATGAATATGTAGAACCCTTGGCATAATATATTGAATGAAATGAATGTCTTGTATGATGCTATGCATGATTTGATATTTTGCTTGAATTTCTATATGTATAGTTTCAAACACCTGCAAACATAATATATATAGTGTCCATCATATGAGTACTTGGTAGACTAGTGCATGGAAGTGATCTCAAACTCTTTGGTAGTAGATCACATGTGTAATGATCTCAAACTCTTTGGTAGTAGATCACACATATAAAATGATCTCAAACTCTTTGGTAGTAGATCATAAAGGTCTGAAAGCATCAAAGCCATTAGTGGCGGATTTATGAGAAAGATGATGGAAAATATGCTTAAAAGATACATGTTCCTTGTTATTAACAAACTTTTGCTTAACTTTGGATATATTGTTGTAGTTGCCTATTACTGCCAAGTTTACTTTTATCCTTATTGCCAAGTATGAAAGAGGTAAATCAAATGACGCGTAGGCGTACTCAGTACAATATATTTATATATTGTGCTGACGCGTACCAATTGCATATGTTTTATAGGTACCTTCTGCTTATGATGCTCATGATGAAAGAAAGATGATATTGCTACTCTATATGCCGGCTCACAAAAATCAGATCTATCATGGGGATGCTAAAGCTAAATGGGACTCTTAGTTTATGTTTCTTTTCTTCTGTAATTAGTTTCTCATGTATTAAGTTTCTTCTGTAGTACTCCTATGCCTTCGGGCCCCTATGTAATGAACAATTTGGTTTATGTATGGAAGCTTTTTATTCGGTGCATTTATATATTCGTGTGTTTGATCCACTCAGGGACGGGCAATTTTAACTCTATTGTACGCCTTATGTTGGCGCCTGAGGTGTACAGTGGAGTTAGGTTGTTAACCCGTGACAACTTAATAGGAAGAAACATGAAAAAATTTATTTGATTTGTCCACAATCACTCATATACAGTCAAATTCAAGTGATGTTGTAGGTTATCTTACCACAAAGTCTATATCAGTATGTTTTCAGTTCTAGATAGGAATAAGAGTGCTTAAAGGGTACCCGTTATTCAGCATTGTCTTGTTGGTGCACACCACACTTGGCTACATACTCATCTAGATCTCTCTTCATACATATCAACCAATATAATTCCTTGATGTTTATATACATCATATAACTACCTAAAAGCATTGCATACATATAAGAGTGACACTCCTCAAGAATCTACTTTTTTAACTCAATGTCACATGGAACACACAATCTATTATGTAGATACAACAACCCATCATCTCAATATCTCAACTTTTTCCTATTACCTTCTGTTAAATCATGCATGATTTTCTTTAATTCACTATCTCTTTGTTGAAGTTATTTAATTTTCTCATAGAATATATGTGTAACTTTCATTTGTTCAATCATCCCACCTTTTTTAGACACATTGAAATCTAAAATCATCTATCTCATTTTGACCAATAAGTATCTCTTTACACATGCCATGGAAAACATTTTAACCGGTTATTTAAACTTCCTACTCAGATCATCTTCCATAACATTGGCTTTCACATGGTGGTAATTAATAGTAACATCATAGTCCTTTATATGTTATAACCATCTACAATGTCTTAGTTTGAGATTATTTTGTGTAAATTTGTAATTTAAACTCATATGGTCAGTAAAGAACTAACATGGCTCACCATAGAGAAAGTATGACATGTATTTAAGGCATGTACTAATGATGCTAGCTCAAGATTATGTGTTGGATAACTCTCCTCATTCTTCTTGTTCTATGTAGAAGAATAGGTTAGTGTCATTCCTTCCTGCATAGGAACACATCCTAAACCTCACCTTGACGCATTATAGAACACCACATGTCCCTTGTCTTCCTTCGATAAATAAAAATTGGTGCCATTGTTAACTTCTTCTTTAGTGTTTAAAAACTTTTCTCACATGTTTCAGACCAAACAAAAGGCATATCCTTCCTTGCTATATGTGTGTAAGTGGTGCTACTAAATTCCTAATAAATCTCCTACAATATTCAACAAACCCTATAAAACTTCTGATATCATTAGGGGTTGTGGGTTGTTCTAAATTAAGAATAGATTACACCTTCTTAGGGTCTACATTGTTTCGTTCTCCTAATATGACATGCACAAGAACACAAACTTCATCAGACCATCTCACATGTGTTGAACTTAGCATAAAATTGATAGTGTATTGATAACTGTAGAGTTGTCCTCATATAGTGCTCATGTTGTTCTTCATCTCTAGTATATTTATGAATATTATCTATAAAACTAGTATAGACTAATCTAGTTGTGGTCTAGAAATTCTATTCATCATATTGATGAAAATTGCAGGGGGTATTTGTCAATCCAAAAACACATAACTACAAAATAAAAATGTCCACATCTTGTTCTCAGGGCTGACTTAGGTAAATCGTATGCCTTTATTCTTAACTAATGATAACCTTACCTACGATTTATTTTTGAAAATATTGTTGTACATAGCTAATATTAAATAGGTCATCAATCCTAGGAAAATGATATATGTTCTTGATCACTATCTTATTATGTTGTTTATAGTCTATGCACAAGCACATAGTGGCATCCTTCTTTTTCACAAAAAGCATTGGAACTCCGAAATCATGATGTACTAGATTGGATGAAATCCTTATTTAGTAACTCATGTAACTAAATCTTGATTCCTTTAACTCTACAACTGCCATTCTATACACTTGTAATGCTATTGGGTGACTACCATGTAGAATTTGTACCTCAAAGTCAACATCTCTCTCTGGAAGTAAACATGCAACTCATCAAAAAAATAATTTGTGAACTCGCACACTACATAAACATCCTCTATGTTATCTTTCTTTGTTCTCTGATTTTGCATCTACCATGTGTGCTAAAAAGGCCTCAGACCCTTCTCATCATCTTATTAAATATAATAGTCAATGATACGCATGTGGATAAGACTTTTTTGTCTCCCATGAAGATATAGGAAAATACATCTTGATGAAAGATAGCATCTTTCTTCCAAAAATCTAATTTTACATGGTATGTCTCAAGGAAATCCATACTAAAATTATTGGAAAATAGTTAATGTCTAAGGGTATGAGATTAACCTCTATGTTATACCCACTAAAACTCAAAAGACATTTCAGACATAATTCTGATAAAATTGTTGTCTCAAACAACAATACTCTTAACAAAAAGTCAAAAGATAAATCTTGAGATAAGATTTAATCTGCTGACTAACAGTCTCTATATACAATAATGTGTTGCACCAGGATCTATCAAGACTTTAATTTAATTGTTATAAAAGAGAAGCATCACACATGTAACAACTTTGGGCAAGACTACTCCAATGGTTGAGTCATAGAGAAGAAACTTCTTGTAGATCTCCCTCTGCTACATTGTCCTCATTGTCCACTACTGCTACTAAATACTTCCAGACTAGAGCACAAAGACATTGAAGAACTTTCTCCTCTAACTGAAGCCTACCTCTGTAAAGTTCGAAGCTAGGATTGTGAACACTATGTTGGTGTGCTCTGAAGCTTTGGATATTTTCTCTTGTAATGACTTAAATGTCCACATTACTAGAATCCTTGAAAATCAGTTCCATAACATTAACCATAGTTTTCCCGACAACAAGTGTCACATACAATCGTATCTTGTCTCTATGGACCTATGTTGGTTATTTTGAAGGCTTTGATGAAGGTTCTTACCTATGTGGCATATTCCATATAGAAGGGTTAGATCTTCCTCTAATGTGAGAATATACCACATCAAAACTAGATCATTACCTTCTAAAATATGTGAGACATCATACTTTTTTTGGAAAAGAATCCACCACCTCATATGTGTTTGACACTACTATGTCTTCCTCTAGCAACATATTCAGATCTTTTTCTACCCTTAGAATGTTTATCAATATTAACTACTCTTCAATACATTTTGTTTCTTCCAAAAACTCTTAAAAGTTTTCTCTATTTCTTAGGCTAACTATTCATATAATGTGTCAAATTTATAATGTTAAACATGCTTGAAACCCCCTACATTTTCTCTATGTCATTTGGTAAATGCTATCAACAAAAGTTCACCAATCTACTATGATCTGCCTCATAGCTATCATATTGTCTTGTCCAATGCTCTCCAACTATATGATCTTATCACTCAGGAAGGTAGGACGGAAAGAATTGAAGTGGAACTCATCAACAAAGTTCTTCCATCTCATCATTGTGTCTTTCATCTTGTCTTCTACTCCAAGACACCATAATCCAACATCTCCTTTATGTAGATAGATAGCATGGTTAATGTGCTTGTTCTATTGTAACTCCATTAGGCAGAAAACCTTTTACAACTGTCAAAACCATACATATGCAACAACTGAGTATGAAGTCCCAAAAATCTTAGTTCTATAGAGCTTCTTCACTAGTTCATAGGATGTCATCAAGTCCTTGATAGAAGATGAAAACCCCTTGTCCATGTTATTTTTCTCTTTTCTATTTGAAAGATATGTTACATCCTGGTTGCCACATCTCCATCTTCTCCACCTTGAAAAATTATTTGATGATCAAGGCCATAATGGCTCTTAGTTTGTTTTTCACCATGACCACGTCCTGTTCCTGCCATATCCAAACTCCATATGGACATATATTGTTATTAAATTGTTGTTCAAAGAGGAAAATATCATAATCCTATTTTTCTCTTACCACATATATCCCAAACCTAAGTTCTAATAGAAAATGTTGACGCAAGACAAATCCACTAGCCATTGTTTAAGCCCACTAAGAGGGACTAGACTAACCATCCAATTCTAATCACTAACTAAAGTCACTTCTAAGTTTTTCTTTCTTTAAATTAACAAAATGGAGGAAACATCACGTTAATTTAACAAATAACATCTGGTTTAAGAACAAGCATCATGAGTTCAGAATTGATTTTTACTCTTATATCATAATCAATTGAAATAAACAAGTTCTGGTTGTAATATACAACAAATACAACTGTAACAAAATTTCTCTCAATCCTCATTTTCACATTCCCACTACTAGAGGAAGGATAAGATACCATCTAACTAAACTACTTCTCAAGACCTCAGTTGATCTACTCCTGATGAAAGATAACCTCTAGATCCTCCTACTATGCTAGACCCTATCTTGAAAACTATTTTAATATAGTGTGTGAGATACTGGCTGAGTGCATGGAAAGTCATTAAAAAATCATGATAATTTAGACATGTATTGTTATCTGTATTATAACATAGAAGAATATAAGCATGGTAATTGAAAATTATAAACCAACCAACACATAAGGAGTTATGGTAATAACTACATTAAGTAAATCAACTAAATCCATAAACTAATCTTTTATTTTTTATTATGCCTTGTCGGAAATGCAGTGTCCTTAAGCATGTGCAAGTATTAGTGCAAGATAGAAACTCACAATATAAGACTTAGAGTAGACATGTGACTGTATGTATCCTAAAATCTCTCCCTAGCCTAGAAAAGGGTAGGCCATGTCTAGTCTTGGTGGCTAAATAGATGAATGGATAAAATTTATTGCTCCTCTAAACTTGGGTACTCAAGTGGAGAGTCAAAGCACTTAGCTTCACTACCTTCATCAATGGTTTCACAAAGGCTAACCTACTGAGTAGTATTTGAACTATCTGGATTGTACTGGGTACCACCAAAATTTCTAACTAATGTTGGGTGCCTTATTAATTTATGCAGATCATGCTCCTTGGACTCATTCTTGGTATGCTCAAGTATGCTCCAGTTACCTCATTCTAGAATTTTCAATTGGTAGTCACATTTCCTCCTTCATGGTGCATACGTCTGTGATTGATTCTATGGAGTTCAACTTACCTATTGTTTATTTTATTCTTTAATTTAACTAACAGACTTCAAACTTATGCTAAAAGAATCAATTTCTCAGCTAAATTCTCCCATTTTGGCTCAACAAATTGAAAACAATTTTCAAGGTATAAGACAATTTACGGTTTTTTTAAATTTTGGCTTATGTAAAATCAAGGTTCAAGAATGATTTTCCACTCACATAGATCTGATTCTAGATCATTAGTCTTGAATATAGGCTTGGTGTGTTTGTATTTTTTCCTACTCTACTTCATTTCAAATTAAAATCTCAAAAACACATTCAAATAGGCAGGTCAGTAGCTGCAAACATAACCTACTAGAGAATAAGTAAAGAGGATAGGTAGAAAACAACCTTTGGAAAGTCCTATAAAAAACTCTGATCAAGGGAAAGAGAAAGAGACAATGAATCTGTGGTTTAAAAATTTTACCATGTTAGATCTACGGGTTGGTTCTCCCTATTCTTCACATTCTTCTATGAAAATATCCTTATAAATTGCCTAATGATTCATTTTTTTCTATTTAGAAATTTTTTTATGAATAATTGTAATACCAATCCAATAAAACACATTCTATCGATTTCTGATTAGTATGCCAAAATCTATGTTCGTTTCTGATAGGATATGTTGGGCAGAAGTAACAAGAAGTTTCTATTCGTTTGTGAGCCTGCAATTTGCATCATTGATAGGCAGTCCACTACTTGATTGGTCGTTAGTTAATATCCCCTCGGTCGTCACCTGATTATAATTTTTGTGTGATAACTAAAAATACCATAAATCTCTTATTTTAACATTGATTTAGTTCATTATTTTTCATTGGATTCATAATCAAAGTCTCAGCAATTATACAATAGAACAAATGATAATATCATTATTAAATAATTCCTTAAATATTTTTAAATCTCTTTCTACCAACATGTGTGGATTATTCTACGTAAACTAAGGTTTAAACCTCATTTTTTTCATAACATATGTTTCCCTTCTAAATGAAATTAGTGATTCCTTCATCATGTTGCCAATAGAGTTTAAACTCGGGATCTCTATGTCTTATCACTTTTAGCACTCGGGTTTCAATTCACTACCATATTTTCTTTAGTTTATCAAAGAATAATTTTAATCTAAAATAAAATGTATATCAACCAATTAATAATGAAAAGTATTAATAAAGGTGTAATTAACATTGGGATTGTATTAAACTTGATTGTAACAATAGAGATCATATCTTTCTTGATTTAGTTAAACTAAGGTATTAGATCTTTTCATATGAAACTTATCATATATGATCCTCATTCATTTCTCATGATTTTTGTCTCAGACGCTTGTAATAAATCTTCACCATGGGGATGTCGATTAAATTAGGATCCAACAACTTAAAAGTTAGGACATATATGGATAATACTGAGAAGGACACGATCATTTATAACCTCCATAAATTCTCAAACTAAAAATTAAAATCACTTTATATGTATTGGTTTTCTTATTTTAATCAAAAACCATCATTTAACTTGAGATTATAAAAAATATATTACCTCTTTTTCATTGATAGAGGGTTGCCTAATATTTTCCTAGTCATAATAGGTCATCAAATTTATCTTTGGCGCACATTCCTTATTCGTACACTCTTGGGTAAGAATCATCTTTTTTATATTTTTGTGTTTTCCCAATAATTTAAATGTCAATCTCTATTTTCTTGCTTTCTATATAAAACATGATCATGAGTCTGAGCTTTATAGTTTTACTTTTTTCATCTATTTTATGTGTCCACTGAGTTATATTTATTGTAAGCTTTTTTTTCCTTTGGGGTAAAATAGTTAGGAACTCTAAATGAATTACAATCCCAAAGGATTATGTCTAGATGTATGTCTTAGGGATATAAGTGCATATAATTTTGATCCTTATGTTATTTCTATTGTAGTTGGTGACATATCCTCTCTTATTCTCAATGGTGATGACTGTAAATGAGTGTCTTAGTAGATCATGAGAAAAAAAAAGACTTATCATGCATGTCTTCTTCTTTATAAAATGTGGCATGAGACATCTACACTACTCAAATTTTAGAGAGTAGCATGATGATATTTGATAGCTTTAGGTTAGTTCATGGCTAGCATAAATGAAGAAGTCTGACCAACTGAGTTTATATGTAAGACCTAAAGTAGGTAGATGTCTAAATTTCATGCAATTGGATAATATATATTCATGCCAGGTTTAGAAGCCCTGAACTCGAAGGATTAAGTTGACTTTAAAGTTAATTGAAAAGGTATGACCTAGTTCTAAACCTATATATTAATTAGATAGATATGTTTGTCTTATGCATGTGGAGTATTGGTGACTTAATTATCTAGTAGTTTAGAACTTGTTAGAGTAGAATTATTAACCTTTATGACAAAGTTAGGGTATTGAAGGAGACTTAGAAAGCTATAAAATGGGTAAAATCATAAGGTGGATACTAACATGGCCTTTTGAGGATGAAAGTTGTATAAGGTGGGTAATATTGTAATTTCATCATGATTAAAAATATAAATTGATTAATATTAGGTCTCAAGTATAATTTTACACCAAATAGAATCTAACAAGGGTTCATAATTCATAGTGGACCTCAACACAACAAAACCTCATCATATAACACCTTTTTCTAGAAATAATTATATGAAGATAAAAAATGTTAAATAAAATATTTATGCTCTATGTAATCTTCCTACTTAGTGATAATATTCAATTTAATATAGAAAACCTTGAATCTCAAAATTTGTTATAGTTAATCCAAATATCAAGTATGAAATCACTTATTTATCCATCCTTTATATGATTTCAGCATCCCTTGAATGATTTACCCACTTTAACCCTCACATAATGAAAATAATTAGTAATTGAACAACTATGTTTTCATCTTATGAATTTGGTAAATTTATAGCTCTATTTATCATAAAAAAAGATAGCCACAACAATAATGGATTATATACTAACTCGTTTAATATGCATAAGGTAAATATAAGTGTTGGAGTAATCATTGATTGATTAGTTGCAATAAGTGCACTTAGATACATAGGAATAATTTAAACACTCTAGTTAACCTATGATCAAAATTTATGAATACAAATACATTTCTTTAAATGTTAAAATAAAATTATATAATTAATGTTTCATATACACATATAGTGTGGGCGGTTAGGTCATAGTGACTCTGAATGCAAGTTTGTCAACCCCCCTCAGCTGGACCTTGCCTCCTCGTCCATCCCAGTTCCTCTCCCTAGTATTTCCTACACTATGGTGATACACGCCTAGAAGCCAGAGTGGCGCAAACCTGCTCATAAAGACAACCCCCCTACAACTAAGCCCAAAAGCAAGCCAAGGAATACGGAGAACGAGGGCACTACAGTAGCCATATCAGAAGATGAAACCCCTACCATCGATGAGGAGGACGGCGAATGGGAAACTGTGGTTAGAAAAAAAAAAGAAATGATTGGCAAAGAATAAAAAGGCCAACGTGGATAAAGGAAAACAAGACGACAACAAGAAAACAGTCCATACCCCACCTGCTAACACTGCAGTCTTACTGTGTGATGATCAAGTTAGCGATGGGAGGACTCAGCAACACCCTTCTGAAGGTAACTTCCAGTTCAAAGCGCACAATAACACTAATTCAGATCATAATCAACCTCCCTTGTGACGTCACAGCCAAGGTGGCCCAATTAGCAGTGACTATATGATGTTACGCAATAGAAATATCGTGTACCAAACTGTTCAAAGCCTCGATAGGGTGAGGAATAAAGGCCACACAGGGGACCAGCTAGATGGTAAGGACACCCCTCCAGATCCCAGCAATGTTGCACAAACCCTCTCATTCTAGGATGAGGATCCTCCTGACCAGAGCGATGCTAATATGCAAGTCAATGAAGAAGAAGGTGACGAGCAGTCGGTTGGACTGTGTGTCGCATTCAACTAATCCATGTCCAACCTCCTAATCTTCGTCATAATGAAGTTGTGTTGTTGGAACATCAATGGAGCCTACTTAAAAGACAAGATCAACCTCATGAGAGATCTCAAATCGTCACACAACCTTCAACTTCTTGCCATCATGGATCCGCGATGTAGTGGGAAAGTTGCAGATAAAATTATCCGCAAAATTGGTTTTAATAACTCCCACAGAGTAGAAGCCATCGGATTCTCTGGGGGGATCTAGATTATGTGGGATAACCACAAATGTCAAATTGATATCATCACAAACCATCGACAATTAATCCATTGTAAGGTGAATGATTCATGGTTCTTAACGGTGGTTTATGCTAGCCTAATCCCTGTGAAGTGTCACCTTCTCTGGAGCCAATTAGCTGACCTTTTTGCAACCATCCCTTCATCATGGGCCATTATCGGTGACTTCAACACCTTATTGAGCGTAACTGAGAAATCTGGGAGCAACTACTTCGAAAAAGACACAAGCACTCGCTTCAGCAACTGCCTCATGCAATGCGGTCTTCTGGATATGCAAAGGAAGGGTCATCTTTTCACCTTCCGTCATGGCAATTTACAAGAAAGGCTCGATCACCTAGTGGCCAGTGAAGATTGGCTGGACAATCATCCCAAACCTACCATCACCACCCTTCCCAGGGTGGACTCAGATCACCACCCGATCCTCCTTAATACTGATTGTAGGAAGAAGAAGCCTCAATGTTTGTTCAGAACCAAAGCCAGCTGGAAGATGATGCCCAACTTCCACTCTGAACTCCTTCCAAGATGGAATAAAAACGAAGATTTCCTTACTGCCATCTCAGCCTTTAGTTCCCATGCACAAACCTGGGACAACAAACGTATGCAACAGCAGTGCAAAGAGAAAAGAAACCTTCTCAGGTGCATCAAACAAAGACAGGTATCAGCTACAAATCCACATTGTGGTGTTTCTACTGACCCTTCTTCTACCCTCTAGGAAAAATACGTTGCTATCCTCCAATGCGAGGAAGTTGATTGGCAACAAAAGGCGCACATAGATTGGCTAAAATCTAGGGACAAAAACACCTAATTCTTCCAATCCTATGTGAAAGCCAAGTGTTTCTTCAACAAAATCACCAAGCTGAAAAACTCATCTGGCGATTGGCTGAGTTCTCCGTCTGATATCAAGAACTTAGTACACCAATTCTTTGCAAACTTGTTAACTGCACCTACCACTATCTATCAATCGCACATTAACGATTTTGCAGGCTCTTTTCCACCACTGTCACTGGACTATCACCAACTTATAAAAAGCATGCCTTCCACTAAGGAAGTACGCATGACCCTCTTCAAGATGGCCCCCTCCAAGGCCCGTGGCCCAGATGGGGTATATACTGAATTCCTCCAATCCAACTGGCCCACTGTGAGAACCTCGGTGATGAAAGAAGTCCGCGAGGTTTTCTTGTTTGAACATATCCCCTCCAAGCTTGCTAGTGCACACATGGTACTTATACCTAAGGTGAAGACGCCTCAGAACAATGGTGATCTCCGGCCGATTTCCCTAACAAACGGATGTCCCAAGCTTATTTCTAAAATTTTAGCATAACGAATCAAGCCTATCCTTAATGAGTGGATATCCCCAACTCAATCAAGTTTCATTCCTGGAAGGCAAATCAGTGACAATATTCTTCTAGTATAGGAAGTGATCCATTCTATGCATATGAGATCATCCAGAAAGCATCTTCTTTGTATAAAATTGGACCTTTCCAAAGCATTCGATCGTATGAGCTGGAATTTCATCAGTGATACTTTAAGGAGAACAGGCATGTCATCCAAGATCTACAACATAATCATGCAAATCATCACGCAAGGTTCTACTTCCATCCTCTGGGAAGGTACACCACTCAAGTTGTTCAAGGCCACACAAGGGGTTAGGCAAGGGGATCCCATTAGCCCCTATGTCTTTGTGCTTTGCATGGAACGTCTCAGTCAGGAAATCACTAATGAAGTGAACAATGGTTCATGGAAACCTATGATCCTCTCTAGAGGCGAGACTCCACTCAGCCATGTCTTTTTCGCTGATGACATCCTACTCATGGGGGAAGCTACACTTACGCAAGCTCGAGTCATGAAGAATGTGCTCAAAAGGTTCACCAACACATTAGGGCAAATCATCTCCAAAGAAAAATCTAGATGCTATTTCAGTACCAATACTCAACGACATGTAATCTGAGCCATCAGTAGGAAGCTTGGATTCCCATGGACCACAGATATTGGGAAATACCTAGGTGTGCCTATCTTGCAGCACCGTGTAAACAAGGATACTCACGCTAGTATTGTCAACAACATTCAGGATCGAATGAATAGTTGGACAATGAGACATCTCTCCCTTTTTGGACGGATCACCCTCGCTCAATCAACCCTACAAGCCTTGCCTACATATATGATGGAGACAGTTCATCTCTCTCCTTCCTTGTGTGATGACCTTAACAAACACATTTGTCTTTTCATCTGGTCAGGTAATTGGGACCACAGGAAACTACCTCTTGTTTATTGGAATAAAGTCACTACTAGAAAATCTTCAGGTGGCCTTGATATAAAGGATGCCTGAGACCAGAATCATGTTCTAATGTTGAAGAATGCTTGGAAATTCATTAATACCCCCAATGCTTTATGGGTTAAGATCATGTCTGAGAAGTATGTTCGAGGGGAAATCATCTCCAGGAAACCATGTTCCTCTACATGGAGATTTATTAAAAAGCAAATCCCTATTCTCAAACATATGGGAAATCACGTTATCAATAATGGTGAATCTACTAATGTTTGGACTAACAAATGGATTCTTGGAAATTCTATACAGGACCTTGTACCGTCCTTCCAAATCCCTGAAGGTCTTCAAACACTAAGGGTTAGCTCCATGCTCTCAGCCCCACACACATGGGACTGGGACTTCATCCATCATTTCCTTTCAGCATCGACCTAGTCTGCAATTAAAGCATGCCCGCCCCCTGATAGAGAAGCATGCCCTGATCAATGGAGTTAGCCGCTTGATGCATCTGGTGACTTTACATCAAAATCAGCCTACAGCTGGATACATAAAGGTACTGCACTACACATTGATGGCCCCTGGACCCAGATCTAGAAATCCTACCTGCCAGCCCGTATCAAAACGTTCTTGTGGCTTCTTCTACATCATGCCCTTCTCACAAATAGGGAGAAACACTGTCGGCACATTGAAATTGAAGAGAACTGCTCCTTATGTCAAAATGATAGGCACGCTACTTCATGCTCTTTGAGACTGCCCCTCGAGCAAGAAAGTGTGGGCAGGCCTTAACCTGGTTCCTCATCACCTTCAAATGCCCAAATTCACCTAGATTACTTTTATCATCTCTGAGGCAATGAAAACCTCTGCCGATTCTTTAATCTGTCCAGTAGCCTGCTGGCATATATGGGGCCTGTCGGAATGAAAGCATACATCAAGGCAAGTCGAAAGATATCTTCTCCAATGTATCCTGTATCAGAGGATGAGTGTCCACCATTTCTAACCTCTCTAGGGAGAGCATCAATGGCAGCAAGATCCAACCTCACAGACAGTCCTTTGTTTCGTATTATTGTGAAAGATTCATATTCACAGACGCTTCTTACATCAATTCCACCACACCCTCTAGTGTAGGTATCCACATCATCGACTCCAGAGGGAAATGCTGCAGAGGTCTATGTGAGCAATCTGCTACATCATGTGCGTTAGAAGATGAATTGCAGGCCATCTTCAACACTATGTCAATAGTTAGAAGAGAGAACTGGAGCAGCTACCATCTTCTCTCAGACTCACAACAAGTTGTACAACTACTGGAGTTAGGTACAAATCATGATCTGTGTAGTCCGATTGTTCTTCGGATTCTCCCAACAAGGGCTATAGTTTTCCTTGGAAATATGAGTAGTGAGGCAAAATTCCCCTTCTTCAAGTCAGCTTCAAGCCATCCTCCCTAGACATCTTAACAATGTTGCAGATGCTTTGGCTAAGCATGCCTCTAAATCTAATATGTCCTCTTCGTTTTCTAGTAATAAGCCTATTTGGCTCAACTTAGACATTGATGTATCAATGGTTTTAATTTTAGCCT
Source organism: Alisma plantago-aquatica (assembly GCA_963693085.1). NCBI lineage: Eukaryota > Viridiplantae > Streptophyta > Magnoliopsida > Alismatales > Alismataceae > Alisma > Alisma plantago-aquatica. The sequence continues at coordinate 525,826,319 of OY856409.1, read as the reverse complement.
ACATTACAGAGTAGGATCAATAATAACATATTTTACAAAAAAACATTATTTTCATAATGTTTACATTTTCACATACTCCTTTTAGCTCATTTCCTTTTTGCATATCAATCAGACAATGTATTATTTTTAACTATTTTGTTTTTGTCTATCTATGAGATTTGACATTGGGAGTTTTCTCTCCAACATCACATCCTTTTTACAGCCAGGATACCAAGTACCTGGTCTCTTTATAGTCTCATCTCTCTCCCTCCTTTTCATATCTCATCCTCATCATGTGATTCCTCCTTCCCTGAATTTGTATCACCTTCTTAAAATGAAAGAGCCCCCACTTGATCCCTACCTTTCCCATCAATAGAAATCTCCCAAATCCCATTTCATACTCTTCTCTACCCCAATCTATAGAATCCCCCATGGCACTATATATATATAAACAACAATAGAAAATCCACTCCCAAACTTACAATATTCATAATCCACCCTCAATTGATCCATTAACGTCATGTCTTTCCACTACAATTGTATCCTACTAACTCTAGTCATTTCTTCTACTTAAATGTTGTAGTAAGCATCCCCTGATGCCCCTCTTTCTTACATACACAATAAAAACTAGAGAATTTTGATTGATGTACTATTCTGAACCCCCAATACACTACTTACTTTATAAAGTTTTCAATGTTAAAATCAAAATTGTACCAATAATTCCTATTTCTCTCTCTAAGTTGCGTGGCAGAGCTCTGATCCCTCTCTAGTTTTCTGCCCTAGCTATGGCGGGCGGGGGCGATGGATCCCTGCCTGTTCCTACCCCCAACCCCCACCCCCCACCCCGATCCTCCTCCCTAGGGTGGCGACTAGTTCTCCTCAAAGACATATGTCACTGTGGCTAGGGATTGGGTTGGATCGGTCAGCGGTCCTCCTCCTCCTATTAGGGGAGCAGTAGTGGCGGACCCAAAGACCCCCTTCCGCAAGGAGGGGGACAAGAGGATGTGGACGAAGTTCAACAACCCGATAATGGAGGAAATGGAGGACTACCATCGGCACTCGGAGATCATCCAGGTTCTAGGGAGAAATGTCCACCCTATCCCCCTCAAAGGGTGGATGATTCGGAGTTGGCGACCAAGAAGGGAGATGGAGCTTTTCTCACTCAATGAGGGCATGTTCCTAGCTCATTTTGCTAGTGATGCGGACATCAAAAAAGCTCTTCTTAAAGGACCCTAGTTTTTCGATGACCAGTTGGTCCTGGTGAGAAGGTGGACATAGGAAGCTGATACATAGAGAGATGCGCTCAAGACGACCCCCGTTTGGGTCTCCCTGCCAGATGTGGGCCAGCATTGGACAACTACGGCTATTGTTGTCATCGCCCACTCGATTGGGGAACCCAGAGCCATCGACAGGAGGTCAGATGGAATAGTCCAAGGGTGTGCTCATTTTGGTGTGGACATATCTGCGGAGAATGAGCCGCCACCAGAGGTGATGGTAGAGCTTCCAAATGGGGACGAATGGGAAGTACGCTTCAAGTATGAAGCCCTGCCGGATAGGTGTGCTACTTGTAAAGTTTTCGGGCACATTACAGGTAGTTGCCTTGGGGTGAGGATTGCCATCAACTTGTCGCCACCCATCATCCCAGAACAGGCGAGGAAGACAAAGAGAAGACAGGGCAAATCCAAGCACCCACCTGGGGTCAGATGAGCGATGGATAATCCTTCGTCTGAAGAGGTGGTGGTTATAGATAATGTGGAGTCTGTTGAAGCTGGAGCATCAATCTTGGTTCCCCCCCCCCCTTTCTGGGGATACAGATCTGACTCAGCCAAGAGCACCCTGCAAGAATCCCCTACCCAACCTACCTCTTGTGGATACGTCCTGATCCAGGTAGGGTAAGGAGAAAGGCAAGAAAACGAAGGATGTCTTCGGGAAGGATTATGAATCTGGGATCATCAATGCCAACCCTTTCGAGAGCTTGGATGATGTTGAAAATGAAGCGCCTGATACCAGTAGATGCAGCAGAAGTCCTAGACAGACTCGTACTATTGCAAAAGATCAGAAGAAGAAGGCTAAGGAAGTATCCTGCTCGAAGGGAGGGAGCGGGGAAAAAACTTGTTAGATATGTCCCTGCTCGTTTGGAATGTGCGGGGCACCTCACTTGCTGTTAGGCAGAGGGAGGTAAGAAGAGTGATAGCGGAGGAAGAAGCCAGCCTGGTTTTCTATATGGAAAATAGGATCACAAACAAAGTCAAGGAAAGGATACATACTCTGTTCCCGGTAGGGTGGCAATCTCTATCGAATATTGAAAGTAGTGATGGTTGCAAGATTTTTGTTGGGTGGAACCCTACTGCTTGGGTGGTTGATGTCATCAATGCTACTGACCAAGTGGTTACTGTCAGTTGCTGTAATAAAGGTGGGATGGACTTCATTGTGTCTGGGATCTACGGGGAGAACCTTGAAAGAGACTGCACAACAAGAGGTCCCCTAGCTGGTCCTTGGTGACTTCAACAATGTTAGAATGATGAAAAAGAAGATAGGAGGACTTATTGTCCCAGAGAGAATAATTGTTGCTTTTAATGACACCATGGAAGAGGCAACCCTCATTGAGCTGAATAGAATTGGTGGTCGAACAACATGGTCTAATAAACAGAAACCGGGTCGAAGAATTGCCAGCGCTATTGATCGTGCTATGGTTAACGAAGCCCGGCTTAATGTCTGGCCTAATGTAGTCGTCAAGATGGGTGCTAACATCTTGAGTGATCAATGCTGGTTAAAAATGGAGTTCACTGCCAGGGATAGAATCCAACGGCCATTTCGGTTCCTTAACCTCTGGTGTAACTGGGTTGGGTTCAAGGATCTGGTGGAAGGTAGTTGGGATATCGATGTTGTGGGGAATCCGATGTACAGAGTCCTAAAGAAGATACAGAACACAAAAAAGGCTTTAAAATCTTGGAGTCGGGAGAAGGTTAACCTTAAGAACCTCCTTGCTACTGCTACAAAGGAGTACGATGAAGTTGCTGCTGTCGCCAGAGAGTCACCTGAGAATGAGCTTTCTATAAAAAATGAAATGAAAATAGAGGACAGGCTAAGGAAACTTAAGAAGGCAGAAGAGCAATTCTATTGGCAGTGTATCCGGATGAAATGGATAACGGATGGGGATAGGAATACCATGGTGTATCACGCTGCCGTCAAGAAGAAGGAACTCAGAGAAACAATCCATCAGCTGGTTGATGAACAAGGTGAGATTGTCAACATAAGAGATAAGATAGCTTCTACTGCCATAAACTAGTTCCAAAGCATTTATAACCAACCTTCTTATGAAAACATGACTTATGGTGATCTGCTTCCTGGTACAAGAGTTAATGAATACATGAATGAAATGCTTTGCCAACCTACAACAGACGAGGAAATTAAGGCAGTTGTATTCTCTATAAATCCGTCTAAGACCCCGAGGCTAGATGGGTTCAATGGGATGTTCTACCAAAGAATGTGGCACCTCATCGGTAATGACATTAGTGATGCTATAAGATGGATCATAAATGGAGGGAACATGGTTTTGGCTGCGAACCACACTTTTATAAAACTTATTCCCAAATTTAAGGAGGTGGCTGGTATGACAGATTACAGACCCATCTCCTGCTACAACGTTCTTTACAAATGCACCTCTAAACTTCTTGCCCATAGACTTGGGAACATCCTGCCCCTTATTATATCCGAGGAGCAGAGTGCTTTCATAAAGGGTAGGAAGTTAGCTGAATGCACCCTTCTGGCTGCTGAGTTTCTGACTACTTTCAATTTAAAGAATGCAAACTCAAAAGCGTTTGTGAAGATTGACCTACAAAAAGCCTATGATTATGTTAGATGGGAGGCCCTATGGAACATCATGGTGAACATGGGATTCTCAGACAGGTGGATCAATATGATGAAATAGTGTGTCCAAATTGCCTCCTTCTCTATCCTGATAAATGGTGGTCCTGTGGGGCTCCTTAGAGCCACTAATGGGTTGCGACAAGGGGACCCCCTATCTCCCCTGTTGTTTACTATTCTTATGGAAGGACTGACTAATATCATCAATAAAGTAGAGGATAGAGGAAAGATTAAAGCGTTCAAGATCAAGGGCATCAAAGTAAAGACGCACCTCATCTTTGTTGATGATTTGATGTTATTTTCGGTGGGAAATTCTAAAAGGATCAATGAGTTTAAGAGAGTGTTGATAAAATTTGGCAACTTGACTGGGCTTTACATTAGCTCCATCAAGTCGAGAATTTTTCTTTCAAAGTCCTGTGACTGAAGAAGGGGGAGACTGAAGTTGTCTATTAACCTGAGTGGGGGTAGGCTCCCAACTAGGTATCTGGGAGCTCCTATTGCTGGGGGTAAAGGAACCTCTTCGGATTTCTCTTTGTGCCTGGACAGTCTGAGAACTAAAGTACAAGGCTGGATGGGTATTAGGCTCTCTCTTACTGGCAAGTTGGTTCTCATTAGATATGTTCTCCAAAGCATGGTGTGGTTTTGGTCCGAGGTCTGTGACATACCACTTATTGTGGTTGAATATATGAAAAGGATCATAGCTGGCTTCCTTTGGGGGGGGAAAGAACCATGTTGTCGCCTGGGAGGTTCTCGCCCAACCTTTCAGCAAAGGGGGTCTCAATGTCTTATACCTGAAGGTGATCGTTCTTAATGCCCAAACCAAGCATCTTGACAGATTCCTAAGGGATAAGACTAATGTGTAGTCTAAATGGATGACTAAAAGGTATGGTTTTATGCCCAATAACTCCGACATATCTTCTTCTAGGATGTGGAAAAGCATGTGTAATAGGTGGATGGAGATCAACGCTATGTACATTGTCGATGAGCATGAGATGGTGTGTCTTGTTAACCAACACACTACCCCATGGATCAACAGTGATACATTTGTTGATACAGACTGGGCCAAGTTTCTATGGGGGCCTTTCCACTGTCCAAAGTGGAGCACTACTGCTTATAGGGCTATCCTGAGGAAGCTCCCAACAAAGGACCGGTTGGTGAAATGGGGCATACAGGTTGATGCGCTATGCCCCCTTTGCAGGAGAGCCAATGAAAGCCATGGTCACCTCTTCCTTGATTGTAGCTACACCAGGCTCATCTGGGCCTCAATATGCCTGAAGAATGAGTGGGGCCCGAACCAGAGTCACAGCTTGGATGATATGGCAGACTGGTTACTACTCAATCTTAAAGATAAACATCGGTTGGATTTTGGCGGCCTCTGTCTAACTTCCTTTTGCTTCAATATATGGGATGAAAGAAATAAAAGAGTCCACTCTAAAGGCAGCCGAACAAAGACATATCTGATCAAAAAGATAAATTTTCATCTTTGTAATCTAATCTATGTTAAGAAAGACATTTTGAAGGGTGTGTCTAATCATGCTAAAATATATTGGGGATTTTGTATGTAACCCTGTATATACTAGTTTAGTTACGAGGGGATTTTTTGTTTAATCCCCTTTCTTTACAGATCATGCCCCATGATCTCTGACTTGTAAGGTGGTAGTTTTCTCTACCCGCCTTTTGGCAATATATTTACCCATTTCCAAAAAAAATGGTTTTCAATGTTGCTCGAGCCACCATCCAACCTTTTTTTCCTTTCTTGAGCAAGTGCACTTGATTCAAATGTAATAATAAAGTTTATTTCACAATTTCATGGTTTCCTCATCGATTGTCAGATCATATTGCAACTATGGTTTTCTACACTCTCTAGTTGGCATGCATGGGTGTAGTGGTTTTTTTTTCTTGGTTGTATTTCAACCAAAATTTGTGGGATTTTAACAAAGTTCTTCCCATGAATGGTTTTAACTAATTTTTCATGATTCTTTTTGCTTATGGATTGGGGTGTTTCTATTGGCATCTTGTAGAAACTACTCTAGTGTGTCGTAGATCATGATTCGTGGCTCCTTGTGATTCTCAAAGAACTAGGATCTCAATGAAGTGTGTCCTCCACATGTTTTCCACTCTTTTCCTCACAAGTATGAGTTGTTGGGAATCTCAAAGCTCTTTTGATTATAGAAGAAGACAAAGAGACAAAGTCCTTATACCCAATGTTTATTTTATTCTAGTTATGTCTCTCAAGGAAAATCAAAATTTTTTGCACATGTTTATAACTACATATGAGTGCATGGTTTTCACTTCGTCATATATGATAAGTCTACCTAAGCATGGCATACTCATGAGTAAGGTTTTGAGTGACAACATAGTTCCAACCCATGAGCAACATACTGTGATACCAAATTTACTAACATCAACAATATGAAAACATACAATCTATTTGCTCAACATGATATACAAAATAATGGAAAGGAATTTTGCCAACTAAAGGGACAACATAAACATGCTATCAAAGAAAGTAAAAATATTATGGCAACACAAAAGGAACTGGAACATGCTCCAAGATTTTACTTAGTTGTCTACACTAGAAGAATCCATGTGACCAGGTCCCATTGTCAATATCACATAGGTATTCATTGACGTTATGGACAAAGAGAAGCAATCGATCAAAAAATGTTGGTGTTACATCCTCATTGTTGAACTATGCACAAGGTAGTTTATAGATGCGTGAAAAAGTTAGGAAGGGACTAATTGAAGGACTAGAGTCTAACAAAGTAGGAATTTCAAAAATCAAGTTCAAGATAGAAATTCTTTTACAAGATCATCTACTAAGAAAGATTCAATATCAAAGATATGCAAAATCTATCTAGGCTATTCACGAAGTAAATAAATTTCAAACTATTCAATTTGTAAACATTGGAACCTTTCTATCATGTATTTTTTAGGTCTAAGTATCTTGTGTTCTCACACTCTAGGACCTTAAGTAATTTACTATATGTTTTTCTCTTGGGTTTCCTTAATTAAACCAAAAAAATCCCTTTAACTTGACATTACATATAAATACAATACACATTTTTGAGCACATGGGTTTTATGAACTCCTTCATCATAATGAGATAGTCTAATTATTTCGTTGGCCACACTTTCCACTTTCATCTTTCTTTGTTTGTAGTTATGGTTTTGGTATTTTAACGTTCTACTACTTATTTAAATACTAATCTCTATTTTCCCTTATTTCCCTCTAAAATATGGTGGCAACCCTGAGATTTATTCTTTTTACCTTTTAATATGTTCAATGCAATCGTTGAGTTAGCATCATAACCTAGATTTTTCTCTCTCCTCATGCATGTTCAATGCACTTCATCTTGTTATTTTATCAATCTTTAATTCAATTGATGAGTGAAAGTGTTTTGACACTAAATTGGTTTGTCTTAGGTACACATGTCCTATGGTGAGACTCAATTTAGCTTATTAACCTTATTTGGTACACATTGAAAATTATCATTCTCACCCCTATTTCGATCCCCTCTATGATTCTCTTTCTACCCTATCATGCATTTACTTTGTCAAGAACATTCACATGTTGCCAATGCACCAAATTTTGTCAAATCAAAACTCAAATGAACGAGTTATGCCTAGTTGAAAAATCCCTTATTTCTCTTTGATTTAATTATTGATTATATCCTTTTCTTACCAAAGGGTCAACATTTTTCTCTTTTGGGCCCAACTAAAAGGGCACATGTGTGGCCCATTTTTTCATGTTTTCTCCTCCTACTCTTTATCATTGGCTAACCTGGGACATGGGATCAAGTCTCATGATTCCCCTTCAGATCCAACCAGCCAAGACTTGTCTCCTTCCCCAAGATGTACACTGTACAAAGGCATTATGTGAGCCACTTTGCGATCGGGCTAGGTCCCACTTCCATCCTCCTTTCCCAAACAATATTCTCTATTTAGCGATGTCTCTTTCTCCTCTCATATTCTTCATTTTTCCCTCACTCTTGCACCCTAGAGAACCATCATCACCTCCTTCTTTGTCTCCCTTATTCATGGTTGTTGTTGCTAACCCTAGATTTGGAATTTCCCTCTCTCCCCTCCATGAAGTATTAATGGTGGAGGAAAGTATGCAACATCAAGGTGATGGAAAAAGGACACCTTCTGCAAACTCCGGCTCCCTCCTATCCTTATCATGCCTTGCTTTGGTCAACCCTAACCAGAGCCACCATGGTTGCTCATGCATCCTACACAAGATGGTCATAGGGGAAAGGAAGGGTTGTGAGCCTTTGGATGGAGGGCATTATTAGAGTGAGAAGTTTACGTTCCCCTGACCCAAGATGCATGAGGATTTAGGATCCAAATAGGTGATGTAGTGATGGTTGACCATATGCAAATCGCAAGCCAATGTGATTTGGTGATGTAGAGAGGTAAAAGTTGAGAGAGGACCACATTTGGGGGTGAGTGACCGTAGGATCTAGATCAAATAGCCAGAAGCACCCCATTAATATTTAGTAATGCCCCCTCTTCTCCAAAATATTCAATAAAAATATTCAAAATACTAAACTCATAGATCCCCTTCCCAAATATGACGAACCTATATACCAAATAGATCATCTCGCTGAGAACTATGCAATAGATATACTTTCAAGCCCTAGTTTTACTCCTACTATCTCTAGTTTTATCAAAAAATACTATCATTTACTATACTTCACTTTAGTCACTAATCATCAAATGTTTCTTTAAATCACAAATTAGTTACTTCACAAAAATGTGTACTTGTTTAATGCTTTTGGAGCAACTTGATATGAGTTAAATGACTTCCTTGATCTAAAACCAACCCCTTTTTTGTATTTGCATGATGTAGCCTAATCAAAATGGAATTTTTAACCTTTTTTCTATCATTTGTTTATCTCACTTTGAAATTGAAACTTGATGTTGTTGTGTGAACATACGTCATTGTGTAATATCATTCTTTAGACATCTACTTACATATTTTTAATCATCTCATGACTCAGACAAACATAATAGATGGAATTACCTTTTATTATTATCAAATGAGGTATCTAATGCCACATTCCAATCATCTTATGATTGGCTCTCTGGGCATACATTCCAACACTAGGAACTAAAATAATGTCATATAATGGATTTTCTAGCATACATTCCCTACCTAGTTCAATTATGGTGTTATGTGCCAGAGACAACCATGTTGGCTCTTTTCTAGACATGTCGTAGTATGGAATCAAGCACACTCGTGTATGCAATATTCGGAATGACATTCTTTTATTCACATGTTGGTTTCCTATTTACAATAAGGATTTTGATTTTAAAGAACTTGATTAGACATTGATGCTCAATGTCTTAGCATGGGAGCTTGGGTTCCATTGGGAATGAAATAGGTTTTCCTAGCAAGGGTTTTCCAAGTGTGTGGCTCCCAGGATGCTCAATGAGAAGTTTAGTCTACTTCCTTTTTAAAGTAGAGGTGTAACAAGATACAAGGGATCTTAAACTCTTCTCCAGACATCCAAACTTTTTGTATCATGTTGACCTATGCATATATCAACCTCATCATGAAAATTAATGAGTTCCATCCCTATAAGGTAGTCTAGATAAATAGAAATTAGCTATGAGGTACATCTCACCTCCCAATATTCATATCTCTATGATATCTTTCTCAGGTAAATATGATGACCATGAATGGGTGTCTCCATGTTGACAATATGCATTGAGATCCAGTCATATGATCATTGTTATTACACACCTCAAAATTGATTTTATTATTAAATAGGTGCTTCCAATTATTATGTTTTCTTCAATATGGTATAATGAAAAAATATGATAATGTCCTAAGAATGAATGACTCAATGACATGTTGGGTTGAGAACCTAAACATGATATCATGTGTATGATAAGAGTATCAATTCTTATCTAGATCCCTAGTCAAATATTAATTTGGAAATTTTGACAATAATAATACTTTAAGGATAGTATCTGTGCTGACTAATGATTATGCCTCATTAGACATGATATTGGATATAAATTCAAACACATAGGTACTTTTTATGAACAAGTGGACTGGAAAGACCTAACATGACTATGATTCATGGAAGCCATAAATCGAATTCTCAATCATATCTCATGGTGAAAGTGGTAATTGTGGTCCTTACACTTGAAGTCACTACAATGTTCATTTAACACCTCATCGTGCCACAAGAAGTGAGATTACTCAAAAAAAAGTGGGATTAATACTAACAACTAGATTACCACAAAATAGGGTAAATTAAAATCGATATTATATATCCACCTCAAGTTGAATCACTTGCTTTTGGGTCCAAAAAACCACATGTATTATATATATAACTCTTGTAAAAGGTTATTACATGATATTGTTCACTGGCTCACTTGCCACAACTTGTTACAACTGATAAAATGTTCACATACATACATTCCATACATGTACAACAAAGGCATATAGACAAAATTGTCGTATCATTGTACAAACCAAAAAACCTTCCCCAAGGACCTGAGAGTATAGGGACAGAACTTAAGACTCTACTATGAAACAGTAGTATCATGTCCAACCTTTCAATAGCTACTTCTCCTCTAGCTACTCAGCCTCAACCGCACGATCTCTACTTCTTCATGCACAACCACATAAAAGATGTGGACACCCACGGGGTGAGACCAAACATCCCAACATGAGATAAACTCTCCACTAACGTCTATTAAAATCACAGATAAACTAAAGCAAATAAATAAAATTATTACTAAGTTGAGCAGATTCAGCTAAATGATATGTATTAAACTAGTTATACAAATTAAGCAATTGATGAAGCCATCACTGAGCAGTAGAACAATTCAAACTTTTAAAAGGAATATGTAGAACATATATAACAATTGATTTCTCTCATATCATTATAATTGAAGAAATTAGTATGAAGACAAGGCAAGGGGTCACCCAATGTGAATTGTATTTGACCCTAAGAAAATATTCTACACGATTGTATTATTTCTATCATTATGACCTTTGTATTTGAGTCGTACCACCCAAATCCAACTGGCCACTACTAAGTTGAAATCAGTGCCATATAAGATCAATGGAACAACCACACTCCATGATCTTCCCCTACACTACTCAGTCAATTCGAGTCTACATTGTAGTGACATATAGTCAAACTACAAAGACAACAACTTATAGTCAAAGCTATAGTCGTATAAATACAAAAACTCATAGTTGAGGCTACGGTCCTGTAAAAAACCTATCCCTCCTTGGTATAAGTCAAGGCGCTAGAAACCAGGGTAAATAACCCAATCACTGAGGCACATACCACAATTATCCTCTATCACATCATATCAAATGCTCATCACTGAGACCCAACCAAAGTCATTCTCAAAACACTTGGGTTCAAGATGTCAAGGAGACATGGTCACTTGCACCTCACATACTCAATAGTATGTGCTCTGGGTTTTCCTTGGGAATGCTCATTTCACAATTCAACATGGTAGTCATGCTGAAGATGGATCTACGGCACATGGTAGCTATATTGTTAGGGTTTCACTTGATTTATTAGGCCAATTGAGGGTCTTCTTAGCATCAATCATGTTATAACATATAAACCCTAAACAAACTCGACACAAATAAGGGCATGATGTAACTCCAGAAGATATAAAACATATAAGATATAAACTTGTCATACTATCACTTGATGTCACTGCCATTTGAGGCTATCAACATGTCACACAATAATTCAAGGCTATCATGACAATTGCATAGCCATGGGATATACATCCCTCATAACAACACTGGAGGATAACACCTTACACTAGGCACTAAGCATTTATTAGTTCATGAAACCCATCATATCAACATGCCTCGTCAGGCTCATAGCCATCACCCTTTGTCACATGATTACAACCATATCATGCACAAACTATGACATTCATTCAATCTGCAAAATTGGATTTGCACAAGTAGGAGAGAGAAAATATAATCACATGCCATACATCAAAGAAAAATCAATATGCATAGCACACCCTAGAATTAGGGTTAGGGTTTCACATACATAGCCGATTAGGGTTTTCATATTACTATCCAACCACCAAACCTGAATTACACCATCTCCCACTTTCTTGGAACTCATTAGGGGTTATGTTTATTATAAATGTGATGGATTCACCAGATCAAACATCACTAGCCATGAACTATCATTTGCATGTACATGTATATCAACCTTACCAAGATACACATATGTAGCGAGCTTACTCTCATGTATATGTGCCGACCATTCTAAGTGATAACATGTAGAGACCATTTAGGGTTAGCTCAGGGTAACTACCATTAGAATATGTATCACTATGTGTAGTGACCACTACAAATCAACATCCATGCCTTAACCAAACAAAGTTCATGTTGTGACTGATACACAAGCATCCAAGAGTAGTGACCATACTGAAGTAATGTTGTGCTATGAACAAAGCAAAGAATGTGTGTCGGTTGAAACAAAAACAAGGGTGTATCACCCAAAAAATTTCACATGGGATACATTATCCAACTCAACCAAGGTTCTTTGATCGTGGCAAATTCAACAAGGTGTCGACCAACCAACTAAACTAGGTGCTTCGACCAAAACCAAACCAATCAATTGTTGTGATCAACTCAAGCAATGTATGTGTAGCGCCTTCTACACTTCATCCATCCATAAGTATCGATCACAATAAAGACCAAGTACAACAATCAAATACATGAACCACTTGTGAGTCGACCAAAAACACCAAGGGAGAACATGCATGCCCGAAATAGGTGTCAAACTCTATGAATATCAAGCGCTGCCAAGATCAATTCTCATGGAATATGGAAATAAAACCCTAGAAACATTCTCCAATGTGATCAACTGAGAAACTAAACTAGGAGAGAAAACAAGCTTCAACATCATGAAAATAAGTCCAAAAACCTCAAGAAAACATAATGGCCAAACTATAACATGGTGATAAAACCAAGGATCATGTTGCATGTAACAACATCACTTCATCCATCTCATAGAAATTGGATATATGAAATTAGGGTTAAGAAAGAGAGCAGTCTATATAAGACCACTACAAATTCAAAAACCCTAAACCATAGCAACATCATCTACCATCTTTATGTTACGTTTGTGAGATGAAAATAGTAGCACGTAAGAAAGGTGCAACAATAGAAGAAGATAGATAGTTATAAAACCCGCCTTATTGAGAGACCACACTCAAAAGATCATGATTTCCAAGAGAGAAGAAAGCTCCAATCAAGGGAAACTCCACTACCAAAAGATCATGATCTCCAAGAGAGAAGAAAGCTCCAATCAAGGGAAACTCCACTGCCAAAAGATCACCTCAAAAGAGAAGGACACATAGTCAAAGGAGATCTCAAGAAAGAGGTGAAAAACTCTAGGCCGAACCAAAGAAGAAGAAAGGAGAAAGAGGAAAACTTCTTTTCACATAGGTACCACCATGGTTGCACCATAGTCTTCAACCTTAGTGAGTAGAAGATCCTCAAGAGAAGGCCACCATGGTTACACCATAGTCTTACGACCAACAAAGAAGAAGAAGATAGGGTAGAGAACTAAAGGAAAATGTGATCAAGGGTTCAAAACTACTTACAAAGAAAGAAGACCACCAAGGATCACCACAAAGGAGATGATCAAGCTCAAAATCACCATATGCAAGGTTGCTCAGACTCAAAACCTCTGAGATTTGTCCTTCTATGCTAAAAGTTTCAAGGACGATCACAAGAGAGTGGAGAAGAAGGAGGACCAAAAAGAACACTTGTATGAAGAAGAGAGAGGTTATATATACAAGGGAGGAGGGAGGTAAGATGGTTCTGAGGTGTCAACACCTAAAGGCATCAAAAGGACACATGTTCACCAAGAAAATAGACATGCAAAAACTCAACACATGCATGCAACATATGGTGATACAAACTTGGTGGGGTATCAAATACATGGGTCACCACCACACCTGTTGTGGTCGAGACATACCAAGGGTCAAAACAAAGCAAGTTGTAGCAGCCACTACACAAAACTACCCACATCAACATCGTTGAAACACATCACTAGGGGACAAACCCCTTCGACCAAACCATATCTAGGGCATCAAGGTCAAAACAAACATCACTTAGGGAATGTGTTTTAGTTGCAACACGCATCCAAGAGAGTTGTTGTGATTGGAACACATTCAGTACTTGCTCAAGGTCATTACACATCACCAAAGCCAAAACCCTAAAAACCCTAATCACCATGTGATGTCACATCATCAACCACAGTCGAAGAAAGGCCCCACATAAACTTGTCTTCTCTCTCATGATGATAAGGCAGAAAGGACACAACCTACATGTGCCAAATTGAAACTTGGGCCAAAACAGACCAACATAGCTGAAACATCAACCAAACAAGACCAAACTGGATACATAAGCTTTTTGCATGTTATAAAAGCATATAAAAGGATAATATTAAGCTCTTAAGAATCTAATCAATTAAATAAATCACACTTAAGCACTAATCTAGGTGAGGTGTCTTACAACCATAAACCCCTAACAAGGATTTTGCCCCTAAAATCCTACACAAAAATAGATTGGTACTTCCTACACATCTCTTCCTCAAGCTCCCATGTGGCTTCCTCTATGCCATGATGATGCCAAAAAATCTTAACCAACATGATATCCTTATTCTTCAACTTCTTGATCCTCCTATCCAGTATCAACACATGACCTTCAACATAAGATATGTCCTCGTCCAGCTCAACCTCATTTGTTGCAACACCAACTTTGTATCTGGGTAGCACTTCCACAACATAGACACATGGAACACTGGATGTAACCTATGCAACTTATGTGGCAACTCCAACTTGTAGGCCACTTTACCAACATGTGCACCACTGGGTAAGGTCCCATATATATAGGAGCCAACTTACCTTTCTTCTCAAACCTCAAAACACCCTTCCAAGGAGAGACCTTGACATCCACTCTATCTCCCACTTTGAACTCTAGCGATCTATGTTTATTATCTGCGTACAACTTCTCTCTGTCTTGTGCTACCTTCAACTGCTATTGAATCACTCTAATCTTCTTTGTAGTCTTATGCACAAGCTCAGGACCCAGAAGCTAATATTCACTGGTCTCGTACCAACACAAAGGAGATCTACAATGTCTCCCATACAACACTTCATGTGGTACCATATCAATACTCCTATAATAGGTTTTATTGTATGCAACTCTATCAAACTGAGGAGGACATCTGAACTGCCCAAAAATTGCAAAATACAAGCCCTCAATAGATATTCTAGAATATGTATAATTCTCTCTAACTATCCATCTGTCTATAGATCAAACATTGCACTAAACTTTAACTACGTACCCATAGTTATATGTAGATTCTCCCAAAAGTGATCGATAAACTAAGGACCTCTATCTAACATAATGGTAGTTGGAATACCATGCAAACAAACAATCTCATCAATGTATATCTGAGCAAGATTATCCGTTGTGTTTGTTGTCTTCACATGAAGGAAATGTGTTGACTTGGTCAACCTATCAATGATGACCCAATTGGAATCATGGCCTTTCTCTATCCTAGGGAGACCAACCGCAAAGTACATTGTAACTTGATCCCATTTTTTATGTGTTATGGGCAATGGTTGCAAAGTTCTTGTAGGTTTCTGATGATCTACCTTGACTTGCTGACACACATGACACTTTTCCACAAACTGAGCCACACCATTCTTCATGCCAGGCCACCAATACAAATCCTTAAGATTTTGGTACATCTTGGTGCTACCTGGATCCATAGCATACATCAAAGAGTGAGCCTCTATGAAGACCATCTTCCTTAGATTGTCAACATCAGGAACCATAACTCTGTTGTGGTAACATACTATCCTATACTATGACTCATGAAAGCCATCATGCTTCTTGTTGCCGAACTTTGATCAGATCTAGTGTATCACAATATCACCCTAATGTGTGTCTCTAGTCTACTGCCTCAACGTAGGCTTCACCCTCAACTATTCCAACTATCCTGCTAGAATGGAAACCTCCTAGTTTACATTCACCTGATGTAAGGACCCAACATGTCTCTCTTATTGCACACCAAAGAACATAACAGTGCCTTCTCAACAGATTATGATGATGAAGACTTCCTTCTCCAAGGGTCTGCCACCACATTTTCCTTCCCTCTATGGTAATCGATGGTGCAATAACAGTTTTTTGAGAATGAATATCACATGGATACTATTTATTTCATTTAATGAACCCTAAAAAGGATCTTTGTACACTAAATTAAATATCATCATGCAAAGTGGATCAAGGGAGATATTGCCAAGTTATGACCCACGATAAATGGTGGGGCACCTAGGGTTTACTCGCGGCAGTGGCCATGAGGGGGGCATTAGTTGTTGGCCCGTGTCATGAATAGCCGGATCATCCTCCGAACCCTAGCATAGGTGCACATGATGATGTATCTTCCAAACAAGGAATACTAAGCTCTTTTAATGCGGCTACAACAACTCTAGTGGCAGGATAAGAGATGGATACTGAGATGGTTCCTGAGACTAGCTATAGTCCACGGGCTCCTTGACATATGACCATCTGATCTCGCCCAATGTCCAACAAGACACAGACATTAGTGTCGACCTAAGTGGTGTCCTCCCGTCATTTTTGATCCGCAATGAAGTGTTGCAGCTGCTTCTTGAACCTTGGAAATTCACATTCATCGTGAAGGTGATCATAATCAACATAGGATTCAAGGATCTAGTGAATATGATCTACTCCATCTGGGAACCACAAAACGAGTTCATACTAATTGATCTGGAGAATTGACACTATATCATCCAATTCACTGGTGAGGATGACTACATCATTGCCATGATAGGCGGACCATGGATGATTTTCAGTAATGATCTTTCAGTTTAGTGCTAGTCACCCTCATTCCAACCATTAGACCCTATTCCAAGGAAGCTCATCATTTGGGTGAGAGTCTCTGACCTTCCCATGTTCCTATTCCAAATCGAGCTGTTGAGTTGCAATGGTAACACGACATGGAAAACCATGAAAGTGGATGCTCATACCATGTAGGGACACTGGGGGAAATTTGTTCGCATTGTTGTTGAGGTGGAAACCTTGAAGCCTCTGTTGCCTGCCATCTTCATCAATGGAGAACACTTCAGGATTGAGCATGAAAAGCTCTCAATAGTATGCATGAAGTGCGTCTGGGTTGGTCGTGCAGACACAGATTGCAAATAAGAAACACGTGCAGACAACTGTGAGGCCGCCTCATGATCAACGTCGCTCCCGCTACCTGGTGTAACGTACACCATGGAGATACATGACAATAGGAATGAGACAAGGAAACAATCACAAAATAAACTAGAAGCTAAGAAAGTGTCATCAACAGATAAGGTGAAATCAATACCCTACTCAGACTCTGAGGCTGAGGTAGACTATAAGGCCCCTAAACTTGCTTAATGATTTTTATAAGCTTAATTACCATATTTGAATGACTATAAACCTAATCTAACCTTTTTGTATGTTTTGAAATCATAATGCAGGCTTAAGTTTCAAATTTGGTCCAATTTGGACATTGTTTGAGCAAGTTATGCAATTTTTTTGTACATTTTGGACTTTATGCATTTTACCCAATTGAGGGGTTTTATTTGCAATTTTTTATATATATTATGTTCTTTAGATGTTATATTATATTTCTTGAGTATTTTTATCCATGAGGCTCCTATTTGAGCCTTGGTTTGATGGTGTTTTCCTCAAGGGTATTTTAGGGTTTACCCCTTCATGGATGAGCTACTTTCAGTAGCTATCAACTAATGAATTTTGTGATTGTCTGGGAAATTCGACAAAGTAAAGCTAAGAAGGTCTATATAGATGGTGGGGGAGCTACTTGTGTGTGTGCTTGTATATTATTAATAAATTAAGGCCATGGACACTTGGATAGATACTAGAACTTCAACTTTTTCTTTTTCTTTATATTAAAGTTTCATATACTTAGCTCCAAACACCAAAACGAGCCATTTTCTATCCACCAATTCTCTCCTTCTCTGACCTTCGTTCCCCCTCTGTGCTTTTGTGAATTCCCTGCCCAAGGAAAAACAAAGTGGGGATCTTCTTGGAAAAATTTTAGGGTTGCAATTGATTTCCTTTTTGGGTCTAAAAAGCTTCCTCCTAGTGATCTTGACATAAAAATGTAAGTATTAACTTATTTCTTCCATTTATTTATTTTCTCTTCTTACTCCTATATCTCTCCAGGTCTGAACCCTGTTGTTCCATGGTGAAAGTGGCTCTAGAATGCAAAAATCTATCCTTCTTGTTTTTTTTAGGATTTTGCTTCTTTGTGGAGAGAAGTACATATTTGGCCAAGTTCAGATCTGAATCTAGGGATTTATTGCCTTATTTACTTGAGACTCTTGCTGTTTTAGATCTGACCCACTCTATAGAGGCGAGTTATATAACATTCTTCACTTATATTGCTTACTAAAAGCTTGTTAGTTCATATTTATGCTTTAATGTGATGATCTAAGCATAAAGAAACCATGCTTGTTTAGAATTATGAATTTTTGTGGTGTTCCCTATTTTGTTTCAGTTCTATATGAACTTGTAAACATGTGTACGACCTTTCTAAGGTGTAACATGATCTGGGACAGGTTGATAGAATCAACCTATGGTGCTAAGAACAAAATAATTGATGGTTCAAATTAGGGTTTTCAAGCTATTTCCTTCCCTATCACACAATCGATGGCCATACCATTCAACAACCAATGGTGCTTCTATCTTGGCAATTAATGTTCATGATAAAGGGTGTCAAATTTATGTTGACAACCTATGGTCACCCCCTTAGGACAGGTTTTGGATCAATTAGATGTTTAATTATCATTTACTAAGTATTCTAATGATGTTATCAATCGATGATGACATTAGCTTAATATTTAATGGTGTTAATTGAATGTATTACTAATCTAACAACCAATGGTGACCTAATGATCAAAATTAATAGTGGATCAGTTCATCACCATATATGATGAGTTAACAATGTAATTATAGATTTGACTAAACCTTGAACCAATGGTTCCTTGGATCAATTGATCTAATGGTTAGACCTATACATCAATTGATAACCTTGAACAATGAACCTGATCCAATAAATAATATTGGATTCTTTAACATCCAATGGATTAGAATAAATCACATGGTATTATATGTGGGTCCTAGTGATGATAATTTTATGGTTCAATGCCATTAATTTGTAGTCTTACCTTATATAGTTATATTTGATAAATAACTATAATAAGTGGATATGTAACTCCCATGTGATCTAGCTTGTTATACCTAACATTAATGGAATTATATGATGTTGATTGTTTATAATAAGACCTCTTGAATGATTAATGTGATAATGAATAACACTCTTCTTATGTTGAAACCACAATGTAGTACTATTTGAATATCATAGTGCCTTGCCATGTTAATATCTATGGACATATATGTGCTAATGATCTTTTGAGCCTTGTTTAAGGCATGGAATGATGATGATAACATTACTATGAATAATGTGATGGTATTAACGACCTTTGGGCATGTTTGAAGCCATGATTGAGGTGAAATCCTCTTCATGTACCAATAAGAGTTAAAACCCTGGAACTTGTGATAAGATATTGGAATCTTATAATAGTATGATAATAAGTGTGGTCCATTAATTTGCAATAAATGATAGCCTGTGTTAATGTGATTATAACTTATATCTCAAATGTTTTATAACTTTTAAATTTGTTATACATATACCCTTGTTAGAAAATAATTATGGTTTGAATGTCCACTTGTATGATAAAACCTTAATACATTCAAGTGGCAGTAATTAATCATGTGTAACCTTAATCATGTAGAGCCATGTGTCGTAGAGCCATCTTCAGTGTCAGAACTTACTGGATGGTGAAATGAGTATTCCCAAGGGAAACTCAGAGTGCATATTGTTGAGTATGTGGGGGTGGCAAGTTGAGGATATATCCTTGTCATCCATAATTGCAGGTTATGGAGGATGGCTATGGTCATGCCTCTGACATTTGATGTGATTGAGGACAGTTGCGGTTGTACCTTGGATTAGAGGATTTTGTATACTCTATTTTCTAGCATTGTAACTTGAACCAAGTACAGACTAGTTATTATCATTTGACTATATGTCACTGTTGGCAGTTTGACTGGTATGTCACGACAGTTTACTCATACTGACCGAGGGGAAGTGATCTTAGGATATCTGCACTCTTAGATCTTATACGGAACTGAATAGCACTTTGCAGTGGTCAGTTGGACTTTGATTGGTACGAATCAAACTCACCAGGGCATAATAATAAAAGCTATAATACCAGTCGTGTAGTATATTTCTAGGGTTTAATATGTATGACATTGGTTGATTAACCCTTGTCTTGTCTTTACACTACATAGTTCTTACATGATGCAGACTTATGAAAATTGTGTAATTCTACTTGATGTTACAACTTATTTTCTTAAGTGCTTAGTATGCTTAAACTGTTCAATATGTTCATATTGCTTATCCAATACCCTAACTACTCAATGTATTTACTATTAGTTAATATGTTATAATCAATATATGATGGAGAGAGTTATATCTCTCACTGGGACTGGGTCTCACCTGTGGGTCAACACGTGTTTTTTTAGGTGGTCACGGGTAACGAGGTCAAGGTCACGCTGTGGAATAAAACCAACCTGGTGATCTATAGATTCATAAGGTTGGTTAGTTGTAGATGTTAGTAGTAGAGTCCTTGTGTTGTTCCTATACTCTCAAGTTTGGGTACGAGATGTGTTTTATAGATGATATACATGTATCAACATGAGATTTTGGTAGTATGCCAATATTTGTAAATATATGGCATGCACATGTGAAATATCTTTTATATGTAGGATGTGACTGAGGTCTTTGGACACATATGTAAATACTTGTTACAGTATATGAGAATGGAATGATGGACCTTTTGTAGGTGTTTTAGAGTTATTTACATTGTTGGAATTGGTTTTAATTATTCCACATTTTTTACTATGTGATTAATTAGTAGTTGATTGTGTTTTATGTTTTGAGTAATCTTGTTTAGCATGACGAGGTGTCACAGTTAAGTTGGTATTAGAGGTCTAGGTTTACTGAGTCTAAAGGGACATATGACTTAGGTTTGAGTATGTTCTTATGTATCCAACATATCTGATCATAGTTTATGCTTATGCAGATATGTCTGGAGGACATGAAGAACACATTGAGAGTAGCTATGTTGTACTAGGAGGAGGTGCAGGGAGGCAGGAACGTGATGAGAGAGTGCCAGAAGCAGGGCCAGAGTAGCCCGCAATGCCTCATCTAGACCCGAAAATGATGGCTGATCCTGAGTTTCAGTATATGTTTAGATAGATGATGGCCACAATTACACATATCGTTGACAGAGTGCCAACACCTCAATCTAGGGCAGCTGCCTCTAATGTGGAGTCCCAAGGTGTCAGGAAGATATTTGAACGTCTTATATGTGTTGGGGCAATTGAATATGTTGGTTCTTCTGATCCAGCAGACGCTGACATGCAGTTCATTGAGCTGAAAAATGCGTTCAAAATCCTAAACATGGCTAAAGAAGATAAAGTCAAGCATGCGGTATACTTGTTGAAGGGTAGTGCTGGACACTGGTGAGCCATAGAAGAGGAAAAAAGGCCAGGAGTTGTGATAGGATGGGAGGAGTTTTAGAGGGAATTTGTTAGCCAATATTTTCCAGAGATCTACTTAGATGAGAAAATATATCAGTTCGAGAAGATTCATCAGGGAGCTATGACTATCAATGAGTATGAATCAAAGTTTATGGAACTTCTAAGGTTTTGCTCGCATATGGAAGCAATGGACAAAGAAAGGATCCATGGATTCAAGAAGGGCCTCAGTACTGATTTGACTACAACAGCATCAGCCCTAGAAAATAGGGAGAGGTTTTCCACCTTTGTGAAATTTGTAAGGAGGATTGAAAGGTCTTCCGTAGAGAAGTGTGAAGCTAATGCTAAGAAGTGACTTGTGTAGTTTCAATAGAAATCATCTGGAGGCTTTAAGAAGCTGAGGTTTTTCCCACCACAGTCGCAACCAAGGTCAACCTTCACTGAACCCATATCACATGCACCATCATAGTGGACCTCGAGTCGGGGTAGAGGTCACATTTTTCCGCCAACGGGAGCCCGTAGTACCTCATCAGTTTTAGTGACAGGGTCGTTTAGGCCATATCAAGATACCTTAACATGTTACAAGTATGGGCAAGTGGGGCATACAAGACCTTATTGCCCTATGAAAGATGAGGAGGAGACTCAGCAGCCAAGGCAAAGTCAACAAGTTCCACAACAACGATAGTTTAGTAGTGGCAGTGGAAGAGGACGTGGTCAGGCATCCCAGGAAGGATCCTCTAGACAAGCAAGCCGAGGATGTGGATGGCAGTAGGTGACAGCAAGGTTCTATGCCATGACCCATCCAGAAGCAAGGGTCAATCCATGAGTCGTACAAGTCAGATGGAGTTATTTCATTATGATTTGTCTGCTTCTTGTTTTGTATATATGTTACTAGACCAGGTGTGACACACTTTTTTATCACTAGAGAGGTGACAAATAGTTGTTATCTACATGTTAGTCTTAGATGTGATAGCCTACGGCTAGAGACTCCTTTAGTTGATTCCGTCGATTTGTGGGAAGTGTGCCCTTCTTGTATTCTTTCTTTTTCTGGACACAACATTCAAGTGGCTCTTTTTCTACTTGACATGCATGGTTTTGATGTAATCCTAGGAATGGATATATTGGAAAAATACAAGATAGTCTTGAACTATAGTACTAAGCTTCTGACGGTCCATGATGGAGATGTACAGTGAATTTTTCAGGTTGATAGGAAGATTCTTCCTACATGTTTGATGTTAGCTATGATAGTTGAGCAGTTGATGAGATAATGATGTGAGGCTTTCTTAGCTCATGTTGTGGATACCAAGGTGGTAGGTCCTAATATCCACGAGGTACCAGTGGTGCGAGAATTTGAGGATGTCTTTCCTGAGTAATTTCCTAGCATTCCCCCTCATAGAGAGATTGATTTTGAGATCAATCTTGTTCCTGGAACACAACCCACAACACATTCAGCATACAAAATGGCACCAGTAGAGATGCAGGAGTTAAAGAAATAGTTACAAGAATTGTTAGAGAAGGGTTTTATCAGGTCGAGCACTTCCCCTTCGGGCTCCCGTGTTGTTTGTTAAAAATAAGGATGGTTCAATGAGGTTGTGTATAGACTGCAGAGAGTTGAACAAGGTGACAATAAAGAATAAGTATCCTTTGTCGAGGATTGATGATCTTTTTGATTAGTTGAGAGGTGCCATTGTGTTTTCAAAGATAGACATGAGGTCAGGTTACCATCAGTTGAGAACTAAGGATGATGGCATACCCAAGTCAGCTTTTAGGACTAGGTATGGTCATTATGAGTTTGTGGTTATCCTATTTGGGCTAACCAATGCACCTATAGCTTTTATGGATCTAATGAATATGGTGTTTAGACCTTATCTTGATCAGTGTGTGGTCGTGTTCATAGATGATATCCCAATATACTCTAAGGATAGTAAACAACATGAGCAATGCCTTCGCTAGGCATTGAGTTTGTTGAGGCAGCATCAACTATATGCTAAGTTCAGCAAGTGTGAATTCTGGTTATTTGAAGTGTCTTTTCTGGGCCATGTTATATCTGTAAAAGGTGTTTGTGTTGATTCCAAGAAGTATCTTCTGTACTAGAATGGGAACAACCAAAGACACCGATAGAGATTTGTAGTTTCCTAGGTCTGGTAGGTTACTATAGGAGGTTCATCAAAGACTTCACATCTATAGTGTTACCCCTAACTAGGTTAACCCGGAAGGATGTTCCTTTTTCCTAAAATGGCAAGTGTTTCCAGCTTTTGAAAGAAAAGTTGACTAGTGCACCGGTGTTAGTACTGCCGGAGCAAGGAAAAGTCTATATTGTCTTTTGTGATGCTTCGAAGAATGGATTGGGATGTGTGTTGATGTAGGATAAAAATGTGATTTCTTTTACTTCACGACAGCTTAAGAAACATGAGGAGAATTACCCAACAAATGATCTGGAGCTTGTAGTGGTGGTCCATTCCTTAAAGATCTAGAGACACTATCTTTTTGGAGAAAAGTGTCAGATCTTCACTGATCACAAGAATCTACAGTATATCTTCTCAAAATAGGAGTCAAATATGAGGAAGAGGAGATGGATGGAGCTGATTAAGGATTATGATTGCACAATATATTACCATCTAGAGAAATCTAATGTGGTAGCTGATGCATTGAGTAGAAAGTCATCTTCATCATCAACAGTAGATAACGCACAATTAAATTCTTTGATGTGCCACAAGAGATATATGTTAGTGTCTCTTCACCAGATGGATGTATAGCTAGAAGTTTCCTTATTGGCAGGATTGTTGGCACAGTTAGAAGTAAAACCTACCTTGAGACAGCAGATTCATGATGCACAAGTGAATGATACTATGATACAAAATATACGATCAAGAATTGGCAGTGAAAAGTATGATGGCTTTCAATAGGCAGATAATGGTATAGTTTGTTACCATAATAGGATAGTAATTCCTAATGTTGATGGGTTAAGGAAGATGGTACTTGGGGAGGCTCACTCCTCCATGTATTCAATGCATCCTGGAAGTACCAACATGTACCAAAACTTGAAATACATGTATTGGTGGCCAATTCTAAAGCATGATGTGGTAGAGTTCATTGCCAAATGTCCAGTTTGTTAGCAGGTGAAGGCTGAGCACCAGAATCCTAAAGGGACATTACAACCATTGCCAATACCACAGTGGAAATGGGATCATATTACTATGGACTCTGTGGTTGGTCTTCCTAGGATAGCCAAGGGTCATGATTCCATATGGGTTATAGTAGACAAATTGACTAAGCGTTTACAGTAGAGAAATTGGCACAAATATATGTTGATGAGATAGTTCGTCTGCATGGCATTCCAGTGACTGTAGTTTCTGACAGAGGTCCATAGTTTACAAGTCATTTTTGGGAGCATCCAGCAATGGGAACACAGTTGAGATTCAGCACAACTTTTCATCCACAGACTGATGGCCAGTCTAAAAGAACTATTCATACTTTAGAGGATCTCTTGAGGGCATGTGTGCTGCAATTTCTTGGTAGTTGGGATGTACATTTGACTCTGATAGAGTTTGCATACAACAATAGCTATCCAAGAAGCATAGATATGGATCCTTATGAGGATTTGTATGGGAGACGATGTTGGTCTCCTCTTTGTTGGTATGAGACAAGTGAATATCAACTTTTGGGTCCTGAGCTAGTATAGCAAACTACAGAAAAGATTAAAGTAATACAACAATAGTTGAAAGCATCCCAGGATAGGCAGAAGTATTATGCTTATAACCGACGTAGACCACTTGAGTTCCAAGTGGGAGATAGAGTATATCTTAAGGTATCTCCTTGCAAAGGTGCACTGAGGTTTGGAAAGAAGGGTAAGTTGGCTCCTAGATTTATGGGACCATACCCTGTCCTAGTTCGTGTTGGAAAGGTAGCATATAAGTTGGAGCTACCACCAGAGATGCATAGATTGCATAATGTATTTCACATCTCTATGTTGATGAATAGATTGCATAATGTCTTTCACATCTCTATGTTGAGTAAATACCATCCAGATACTGAGAAGACAATCCAACCAGTAGAGGTTGAGTGAGAGGAGGATATCTCCTATGTTGAGGGTCATGTGTTCATCCTGGATAGAAGGGTGAAAATGTTGAAGAGAAAATATGTAATACTAGTGAAAGTTTTGTGGCATCACTGTGGCATAGATTAATCCACATGGTAACTAGAGAATGAGATGCGTAGAAAATACCCATCTCTTTTTGCGTAGGATTTCGGGGTAAAATCCTTGTTAGGGGTTTATAGTTATAAGGCCCCTAAACTTGTGTAATGATTTGAATAAGCTTAATTACAATAATTGAATGTCTATAACCCTAATATAAAATTTTGATATGTTTTGAAATCATAATACAAGCTTAAGTTTCAAATTTGGTCCAATTTGGACACTGTTTGAGCAAGTTATGCAATTTTTTGTATATTTTGGACTTTTCTATAGTTTACCCAATTGAGGGGTTTTATTTGCAATTTGTCACATGAATTATGTTCCTTATATGTTATATTATTATTCTTGAGTATTTTGAACCATGGGGCTCCCAGTTGAGCCTTGTTTTGAAGGTGTTTTCCTTAAGGGTATTTTAGGGTTTACCCCTTCATGGATGAGCTACTTTTAGTAGCTATCAACTAATGAATTATGTGATTGGCAGGGAAATTTGACAAAGGAAAGCTAAGAAGGTCTATATAGATGGTGGGGGAGCTGATTGTGTGTGTTCTTGTATATTATTAATAAATTAAGGCCATGTACACTTGGATAGATACTAGAACTTCAACTTTTTCTTTTTCTTTATCTTAAAGTTTCATATACTTATCCCCAAGCACCAAAACGAGCCATTTTATCTCCACCACTTCTCTCCTTCTCTGACCTTCATTCTCCCTCTGTGCTTCTGTGAATTTTCTTCCCAAGGAATAATAAAATGGGGATCTTCTTGGAAAAAATTCTAGGGTTGCAATTGATTTTCTTTTTGGGTCTAAAAAGCTTCCTCCTAGTGATCTTGACCTAAAAATGTAAGTATTAACTGATTTTCTCCATTTATTTCTTTGCTCTTCTTCCTCCTATATCTCTCTAGGTCAGAACCCTACCGTTACATGGTGAAAGTGGCTCTAGAACTCAAAAACTTATCCTTCTTGTTTATTTTTCTAGGATTTTACTTCTTTGTGGAGAGAAGTACCTATTTGGCCAAGTTCAGATCTAAATCTAGGGATTTCTTGCCTTATTTTCTCGAGATTCTTACTGTTTGATATCTGACCTACTCTATAGAGGCAAGTTATATAACATTCTTCGCTTATATTGCTTACTAGAAGCTTGTTAGTTCATGTTTATGCTTTAATGTGATGATCTAAGCATAAAGAAACCATGCTTGTTTAGAATTATGAATTTTTGTGATGTTCCCTATCTTGTTCCAGTTCTATATGAACTTGTAAATATGCGTACAACCTTTCTAAGGTGTAACATGATCTGGGACAGGTTGATAGCATCAACCTATGGTGCTTAGCACAAAATAATTGATGGTTCAAATTAGGGATTTCAAGCTATTTCACTACTACAGAAAAGGCCTTTTGCGTCGGTTATTTAGAGCCTTTAGCGTCAATTTCCAAGTGACACCCAAGTGAGTGCTGCTAAAAGTTGACACCTTCAGCGTCGGCTTCTAACCGACACCATAACCCTTCCCTCCATCGAAAATGCGCCAGCAAGGGATCTATAGGTGTCAATTATTAAAGAAAACCGATACTATATCGTGGTTAAAGACATCAGTCATCAAATAAAAACCGACGCCATTACCCTTCCCGCCATTAATAAAGCACCAGTGAGGGCACAATATGCGTCAGTTTTTGCTAATAACTGACGACATATCCCCTTCCACCACGGTCGTGCTTCCCAGCACGACTGTGGTACCTGGCCACATAGATGTCAATTTTTTGCTAAAAACTGACGTCGTATGTCTTCAGTGTCGATTTTTACAAATAACCGACGCCTATGTTCTGATTTTTTTTGTTATTAGTTTGTAGACCTACTGTATGGTTGGTCAGCAGGATGCAGAACCTACAGTTCAATTCTAAACTGTAGGTTTACAACATCCATTGATATCAGCCAACAACAGGCCACAAACCTACGAAGTCATTCACATTCAAACACATGTATTGATCAGATACATGTAGAAACCTGCAAAGTCATTTACATTCACATTCAATTCCATTCATTTCATCTCTTTTTCATATTCAGACACATGTAGAAACATTCATGTATTGATCAGAAAAAGTCATTCACATTCACACATATGACAATTCAGAAAAAGTCATTCACATTCACACAAAATTATTATGAGAACAAAGTTTAGAAATAACATTCTTAATTCATCATCATTGTCATCATCGTCATCATAACCCCAATTATATTTAAGAATTCCCACTACTTGTAGGGATTTTTCCCATTCTTCTCTTACATCATCTAATTCCTCCATCGTATAGGGAGTATGTACATCTAATAACTTTCCACCTGTACTGAAGTCAGTTTTAATCACCTGCAGAGAGAATGGCGTATATATATAATTAATGATATATAATAAGATTGATATATTTCATATTATCTAATGATACTATATATAATACCTGATGTATAGTATCAATTTCCATTGTGGCATGTTTTATGATTAGGTCCATAAATCATATCACATAGTAGGCACATGCCCATCCGTTGTCTTGTGTAGCACACTATAAATTAAAGCATATAAAATATTCCAAAATACAAATAACCACAATTCACATAAATAATATATACATATTGGAGTCAGGAAATTACTTTCACATTCCCCGCAGATGTTAACAGATATAAAAATATGAAATATTTCTCATGGGAATAATGGCCTTTTTATTGAGTGTCCATATATTGTGTCCAATTCATTCCCCGTAGAATCTAAATAATAAACAATGAACGTCTTGGGGACAATAACCAATAACTCCCAATTCCTACCACTAGAGGTAAGAAAGTTAAAAATTTATAACTCAAACTCCACAATAAAAATGTAATTTTTTTAAGTCCAAATTATAAGCAAAGTAAACTTACTTAACATTAAATAGAGCTATTATCACAGTCTTCTTTTTTTACCAAAACATTTAAAAGCAGCAGAGCAGTATGAGGTAACTGATGAAGAGTCTTTATCTACAAGACTGATCAAAGATTGAACCAGAAATCCCATATGGGAAAATGAAAAATCTTTACAGATTGTGTGTAAGTGGATGCAAAACATGTATTACGTATGCATTAATATATAAGAAACCAGATCACCGTATATTAAACAAGGTATATGGATGTATAAACAAGATCTCACCATATCCACAGCTCTACCATAGATGTGTTCAACTATTCATAACGAAACAACTCCAAAATATCTTATATAAATAGTTTGTTATCGTATGATTGACCTGCTTTAATACATATGCAAAACATGTATTATGTATGCATTAATACATATGCAGAACTTGTATAAATAGATTGTTATCGTATGATTTACCTGCAACATCCTCTGGAATAGTAACATTTATAGGGTAATTTGGATCATGTTCGCCGATCCATCTGGGTGGGCATATGGCAATGGAAGATCCCTCCAATCGGGGAGTACATGTATCGGGCTCACACGAACTACGCCAGTTGGTACTAGAGTCCCATGAAACACGCCCCCTGGAAGGGTTGGGTAAGCATGTGCCTCTGCAATGATATATTCTAGACTTTTTAAACGGCATGGTTTCAACCCCTACAAATTTACATAAAGAATGTTATATACATATATACATTAACATATCATCTTGAAAAGACCAGCTACTATGTCATAAAAATACTTACATCGGATGTGCTAGGTGGTGGGTCTACAGGATTACTCCCAACCTCTACAGTAGGAGAATCAAGGCCCGCCATAAGTACTGTCCGAGTGGCAGTCTGAGACGCCTACCACTTGCTAATGGCTTCATGGAGTCTCTTATCAAGTGCTTCCTCGACTCTCCTATTAATTAACACATCTACCTATACATGGATAAAATAAATGCTAACTTTTGATTATTGAATTCCCTTTCGCAATAACATTCTAAAAAAAGAATAGGTTACCTCAGCTTGTGAAAGTCCCGCTTTTGGGAAAGGTTTGCACTGGGATGGCCCAAAGAATGCTTTGATGCCCACACCAGTGCCTGCACCCCTAACACGTCTAGGATGCTCTCGGTTACCCAGAACAACTTTCAATTCATCCCTTGTGCCCTTAGGGATGAACTTACCTTCCTTCCTCTGCTGGTGCAGCTCCCGCTAATCGCCATCAATAGAAATTGGTATGTAAACATAATAATAATCAATATCAATCGATTGCTCTAAGAGTTGAATTTTACCATTTTTGCAGCCGCCTCAGAAGTTGCGGGCTTCTTTATATCTCCCTTCTTATTTTGCCTCCCAGTTATCCACATAGCATGGCGAGGCAGAGGACCAATAGTAGAGGACTCTTCAGTCTCCAGAGTAGCAGCAAACTGAGAAGTAGACTCATCCTGTAGTCTTTGGCGAACGTCTGCATAGACTCTTGGACCCATTGTGTGGTCATGCACATTCAGTGCACGCCTTGCTCTTTGACCATCATTGATACCCTTATTAGTAAGCACATTGATTTGGTTAGTAACACTAAAGTTTAATCTTGAATAGGTGAATACATAAAAACGTATATTAATTAAATTGGGAGTGGCGCTTAATACCTTGAATTCATCCATTTTTCTTTGGGTAACAAACTCCTCCCAGTCTTTGGGGTCCAGGTAGTTCCATTGCACAGGGGCTGCCTTCTTCCTAAATTAATATTGTAAATAGAATACACACAAAAATTATTAGTGTAGAGTTAGTCAAAAAGTGAACAATGTCTAGAATTAGAAATCTCAAGAGCCTCTTCTCAGCATCGCGTATATAATCTAGGGTGAGATTTGTCCATTAGTTCCTTAGGACCCTCCCACAGCATTGCATCATGCATTTACAATACAGCTTTTCATCCAGATCAAATATACTCTACAAAATAGAATTGTTATTAACTAGTATCCTAAAAATTAGTAATCTACAAAAATAGAATTGCAAATAATAATAGCTCACATATAGTTCCTTCCATACTAAGTCTTTCTTCACCTTAGGAACTTTATGTCAGGATTCTACGTTAGGACTATAATGGGTGCGAATAAGAATACCAAGATATGAAATAAATGAGTTATGGTTCACTCCAACTAGATTTCCTGCATGATCGAAATCCACAGCCAGTTTGGGTCCATTGCCCCTTTGTTGTAGTAACTTATTCATCATTGTGACGCCCCTCACTTTCTCAACTTTTTTTGTTGCTCATCAAGTGCCCCAATTTCTTCAAGGGGTACATCACCAACCTAAAATTTGACAAAAAAACACACGGTAATCATCAGCACGATCATCTCCTGAATGATCAGCCATCTGAAAGTTCACATTCAGATTGTAAAGTTCACATTATAAAGTAATTCACATTGTAAAGTTCACATTCACATTGTAAAGTAATTCACATTGTAAAGTTTACATTCACACTGTAAAGTTCACATTCAGAAAAATAAACATATAAAAAAATATAAACATGCATGCCTCTAATATTACGATCTTTTATCAATTAACAATCCTTCATTGTGATCTTCACGCACATGCAAGTCATCATTAGCTTCAATATTTGGTGGTGTTGGCAACCCAACTGAGAATGGACTGTAGTCATCATACTTATCATAGTAATGTTCTTCATCTATAGGATCTTCAATGAACTGGCTTTTACCATGAAGAGCAACCGACCATTTATCATTTGCAGGATCATTGATATAGAATACTTATTTCTCCTGTGATGCCAATATGAATGTTTCACCCTTCTCACCAATCTTTTCAAAGTTTATTAATTTGAAACCCAATTCATCCAATATAACCCCTTTGATGTTATCAACCCAATTACATTTAAAGAGCGGAATTCTAAAATCTATGTAGTCAAACTCCCATATGTCTTCAATGACACCATAATATGACATTTTAGCTTCATGTGGACTCTTATCCTTTGCACTTGCAAAAAACAATGAAGATTCTTGAAGGGTGACCCCACTATTTTGGATGACACTCTTATCATCTTGAGGCTTTGTGTAATATGAGAATCCATTTATGTCAAACCCTTCATAAGACATAACATTCAATTTTGGTTTCAAGGCGAGGCATTTGATAGTTTCATTAAGATTATCTGGTGTTTGAGATAGTTGATGTAAGACTTTATCTTCAAACCACTTAATAAATATCTTGTCATGCTCTCTAGCAAGCCACATTGAATTGGCTTGAGGATATTGTCTCTTGATGAAATTGGCATGTTCCTCGATATAAACACTCACTTTGTCAATGTTGTGTAAAATATACAAGTGACCTTGTTCCAACTTCTCACGGTTGATTACTTTCATCCATGATCCCAAAATTCCTTTTCCAAAATGCTCCTCAATATACTTGTCATTAACAGGAGTGTCATTACCACTTAGAAAGTCATTACAAAAATCCATAACCTCTCTCTCCACATAACCCTCAATAATACTCCCTTTAGGCCGATAACGGTTTCGAACATCACCTTTAAAAATGCTCATGTATCATTCAAAGGGATACATCCAATGCAAGAAAACTGATCCCAACATTTTCACTTCCCTAATCAAGTGGAAAACAAGATGTACCATGATATCAAAAAACGAAGGAGGGAAATACATCTCAAGCGTACATAGGGTAACAACCACTTCTCTTTGCAATTTATTGAGAGTATCAAGGTCAATAACTGTCACGGAACTGTTCTTACCCCAATCCCAATCCCATTGCCTAGACAGTAGAAAAAGGATTGAAGCGCTCGTCCCTGAGTGGCCCAATAGGATCATTCACACTGGCATATACAATAAGAAATAAATAACTCAAAAACTGGATAATAAAGAACAAACTAACCTAATATGGAGATATATCCAATTTATCTTTGTCATCAGAGTGTTCGAGTGCGGAAGCGATCTTATTCAAGATTCCATTTGTAACGCCTAAAATCAAGAAAATCAAGACACAATCATGCAATTGCACGGTACGCTATCAAAATCAAACAAAGCGATTTATAACAAAATAGTATACTTGGCAGGACTTATATTCAAAAGAAATAACAAGCAATTTGCAAAACCAACATTTATTCAATATGTTTTTCAAGAAATTCGACTTTTATTATGAGTTCCCATTATACTATAATTCAAGAAGCATGCTTATATAATTTTGTGTGACTCTATTACCCCAACGCGATGGAGAAGGTCACTAGGCCCCTTTTCACCATAGGAACATAGGAAGCCAATGTACAAGTCCCACTTCCAAATGAGGGGGTTGTTGTACTCAATATCCACATTATCAATATCATCATCATTATCAATATACGGGCAGTCATAATGGGCATGCAATATGTTTTCATGTTTTTCAAAATATAGTATAGAAAAACATGAGACTAATCATAGGGAACAATAGCTCATCCAAGTAAATAGCCAAGCATACGGTCAAGAGATACATAAAAGTATCTTCAATACAATCAAGGAGGAGTTATATAATAGCATACCTTTCACCGAGATTTTGAGTATAATCAATATCCGATCAATAGGTCAACCCTTCGAGTTAAATCCTAAATCATCAATATTGGATCAAGGGTCAAGATCATGATGTTCAGAATATCAGGTTTCAATATTTGAGATTAGGGTTACACTTTTCCTATGTTAACCTTAGGGTTGGGTCATTAACTTATAATCAATATTCCAATATGTCCAACATTATTTCAAGTATACAATATATTCGAGTGTGAATGACTTACCTAGGTTTTATAGGATTATATGTGTTAACCCTAATTTATGATCATTATCCAAGTCATCATCAAATCTTTATATCATCATGTTGTTCTAACATCATTTGTATTCAAGATCAGATTGGTGGGACAAAATTATATCAAGGGTTTTGCAAGATTAAGATCAATATCAAGATTTACTCATTATCCATTATAATTAAGATTGAATCAAAAATAGATCAATATCACTAATGATTCATTTTCAATAGTCAACTAGATCAGATCTAGATTTGTATTTCAGGATAATCATTAGAGTCAGATATAGGGTTTCAAAAGATTAGACATCATTATTGTTCCATTTGATAAACTAAATAAGCAAGATATCAAATATAGGGATATCAACGAACAACATTTGGAATCTGGTCTCAAAAGTAATTTTAAATGATCCATTGGATTTTTCTGATCAAAATTGACTACTTGTTCATCATTTTTGGAGTTTGGATGCATTTTCTATGATTAAATTGAGATCTGGGCATTTAATCGAATATTTTCCAGAGAGCGAGATAAATACCTTATTTCATGAAATAGGTTGATCATTGGATGTCTATTGGACGGCCTAGATCGTGCCACGAGGCTCACTAATCCAAATTTCAGTTCAGGCCTTTGATTTCCCGGTTCAGACTTGATTGATCGGTTTATTCGTGATATGTCAGGCCCCTTTGGATCGTGGTTGTCCTCCTCTGAACCGGTGGTTCGGGGACCTCTCTATCACACGTAGGAGCCCTCTCACGAGTCCAGAAGCCAGGAGGAGCACCTCGCCAGCGTAAAATAGGTCTGAGAGAAAGAGTGGGTGAGGGAGGCCGGGAACAGGTCGTCCCAGTCTGCCATCACCTCTCGGACTCGATACGAGCCAAAGAAAGGGAGGCGGAGGTGCATAGAAGGAACGTCCCAACATGGGCTTGGAGGCGGCGCAGTGGTAGCATAAAAGGGGATGATCGAGTGGGAGGGGTCGAAAGGGCTAGATGAGGTGCTGGTTGCAATCGTGGGTGAGCAACGAAGTGAAGGGAGGCATTTTTATAGGAAATCGGAGCTTGGTGTTAGGGTTTCGAGCAGGTGGCCATGGAGGCGGCCAAAAGGTGAAAACGCTGGCTCTCTTGTTATCAAAAGTTAGTTATTCGAGGGGGGAAAAAGAGGTCGATGCCTTCGATTTGGCGGGGAGAACATCCCTGGTCATTTGATTTTCAAAAGGGAATCGAAATCAATCGATTGCCATTTTGGTCGTCACTCCCCTCTCTGCTGATTGCGGGAGGTAGGGGATGACCTCCTAGCCATAGGATCAGGGCCGCGATTCATGGCTAGCTGATCCAAGGGCCAGGGTTCATCCCATGCCTTAGGTTGCGGATTATAGACCTGGAAAAGGTCAGAAAAAGCAAATATAAAGGGATTTTGAGCATAAAACTTCCAAAATTCATAGAAACTTATAGGAATGTCCAAATGGGATGAAATTTGGACCATAGCTTCACAAAAATGTGGATAATATCTAGAAAAAGTTTGAGAATCAAATTATAAATTTCAAAGGGTCAATTGGATTATTTGTACAAGGTGATGATTGAATCTAATTTGAGGTGTTATAATGTGTATAAAAACTACATTGATCACCATATTTATGATTTGAGTCTCAAAAATGATTATGAAGCCAAGAAAAATTATTCAAGACCATGAGAGAATATAATGAGGTCAAAAGAGTAAGTATCTCATTATTTTTCTAAAAAATTCACTTTGTCACATCCTTCCCTCCTTAAAAGGAAATTTGTCCCCAAAATTCAAAACAACCTCAAAAATTTGGATCATTCAACCTAATTCATATCCTCAAATACTGAAGTGTCCTCAATTATAAAATCAAAATCTTATCCTCAATTTTCAAGTAATCCAATAAACATAATTGGGATTCTATGTTCCTTATCATAATTAACTTGGTACTAACACTATTTCATTATCAAGCAATTGAGTATCAAGATCAGCACATATATTGTCCAAAGTCATTATATGAGTCACAAATATGGAAAGCATCCTATTGATCACAAATTTGGAGAGATCATATTTTAGGTCAAGCAAATACAGTTTAAGTGTACAAGGTTACTTTCAATCCCAATATCTCATGGTTCTAGCCTCTACATTGGCCTAGGTGGGGTTATATATTCATGATTTGAGATTCATATTTTGTGACAACATCATATTTTCAATATCATTATTTCGAGCTCAAAATCAATGGGAAGGTCCCACCCTAGTCCTAATGAGAGCTAAACCCTAAGTCATAAATCGAGAGAGTCAAAATAGTCATCATTTCGAAAATTTCAACATTTGGGATTTCGAAGTCATTAATCATATATATCTCAAGGTCCAAGTAATGTGATCATAGGATTTGTATCATTATTGAGATTGATAATAATGAGTTAAAAGTTCATTAATCAATATCAAGAGTCGAGATTTTAGGCATCAAAAGTTATAGGTCTAGTATTTTGAAGCTAGGGTTTAGATTCCTATTTAGACCTTGGGGGAGATCACTCATCTATATTCAATTTTAAGAAACAATTTTCAAGCAATATTCGAGCAACATATCAAGATTTCATTATCATTGTATCCAAGGTTGATGAATGATCTTGACCTAGGTCTATCTCGGAAATAAACCACAAGCTATAGTCAACATTGTCATATATCAAGGTCATTATCAAATCTATATTCAAGATCGAGTATCAACCATGGGTTAAACCTATTAGGTTTAGGTCAACCAGTCAAAATAGAGTGAAAGGTGATACCTTTCCAAAATCTAAATAATCAACAAGATGAAAATTTAGAGGTAGTCATAATAGGGATGTGACCTAGGTTAGGGGAGTCATGAGTCAACTAGCACCCTAATCTAGCATATTACCAACATTAGTCATTATCAACTGAGCTTATTCAAATAGGGAGAGTATAAAATATTAAATCATATATGTTAAGGTCATAAGATCAAAATTCAAGATAATAGGGCGATAATGTCAAGATTTTACAAAATCAAGATCATATTTGCATTCCTTTCCTTTCATGATCAAGGTAGTGATATAATTTATAAATCAAGGATTTAGAGCACACTAGTGCAAAATTTAGGTCCATAATCAGAATATCAAAATCGAGATTACAAAAAGCATCAATAGTCAATAGGAAAATTGCTTTTTGCATCATAGTCTTATATCATGATTTTTTGAGTCTAAGACTTAGTCAATTGATAACATAGTCAAGATGTGTATAAAAAGGATATGAGTTTTCTTAACTATGGTTGAGGTTTAATCAATAATAGGGCAACATGCATTCATGAAAATAGGGACCTTATCAACAATAAGGTATAATGTATAAGTCATCCTTATTTCACCGTATCATAACATCAAACATAGTCAAAATTGAGTGTTCATGATATCAACAGTCATACATGAGTATTTGATTTTCAAGCTTAAAAAATCAAGTTTCCACATTAAAGTCAGATCATGGTATCACCTTTCAAGATTTAGCAATATTTACTTTTCCCATTCATAAGCTACCCATAATCGAGACATCATGTGGTGAAAGGTCATGAAAAGGACCACATGATGAGATGAGAAGACTACCTAATCTTCATCTACATGGGTGGCTTAGGATTGTCCTTAAAGAAGAGATGAGATGCTAGATGACTCTCTAAGGTTTCTCAAGAGAACCTTTAGGTCCAGTTTTGGATCAATTGAGGCCAGGTAGAGCGGGGGATCTCAACCACCGTGAAGACGGATAGGAGAAATTATGCCAGGACCCCGAGCCTAGACACCTCAATTTTCACCATTATGGACTTTAGGGTTTCTTGGCTGTAAGAGACTTGAGAAATTATTTACTTAAAGTATATGGGAGTGTGTAAGCTCTGATACCAACTGTCACGTTACTGTTCTTACCCCAATCCCAATCCCACTGCCTAGACAGTAGAAAAAGGATTGAAGCGCCCGTCCCTGAGTGGCCCAATAGGATCATTCACACTAGCATATACAATAAGAAATAAATAACTCAAAAACTGGATAATAAAGAACAAACTAACCTAATATGGAGATATATCCAATTTATCTTTGTCATCAGAGTGTATGAGTGCAGAAGCGGTCTTATTCAAGATATCATTTGTAATGCCTAAAATCAAGAAAATCAAGACACAATCATGCAATTGCACGGTACGCTATCAAAATCAAACAAAGAGATTTATAACAAAATAGTATACTTGGCAGGACTTATATTCAAAAGAAATAACAAGCAATTTGCAAAACCAACATTTATTCAATATGTTTTTCAAGCAATTCGACTTTTATTACGAGTTCCCATTATACTGTAATTCAAGAAGCATGCTTATATAATTTTGTGTGACTCTATTACCCCAACGCGATGGGGAAGGTCACTAGGCCCCTTTTCACCATAGGAACATAGGAAGCTAATGTACAAGTCCCACTTCCAAATGAGGGGGATGTTGTACTCAATATCCACATTATCAACATTATCAATATCATCATCATTATCAATATACGGGCAGTCATAATGGGCATGCAATTTATGTTTTCATGTTTTTCAAAATATAGTATAGAAAAATAGAAGACTAATCATAGGGAACAATAGCTCATCTAAGTAAATATCCAAGCATATGGTCAAGAGATACATAAAAGTATCTTCAATACAATCAAGGAGGAGTTATATAATAGCGTACCTTTCACCGAGATTTCAAGTATAATCAATATCCGATCAATAGGTCAACCCTTCGAGTTAGATCCTAAATCATCAAGATTGGATCAAGGGTCAAGATCATGATGTTCAGAATATCATGTTTCAATATTTGATATTAAGGTTACACTTTTCCTATGTCAACCTTAGGGTTGGGTCATTCACTTATAATCAATATTCCAATATGTCCAACATTACTTCAAGTATACAATATATTAGAGTGTGAATGACTTACCTAGGTTTTCTAGGATTATATGTGTTAACCCTAATTTATGATCATTATCCAAGTCATCATCAAATATTTAGATCATCATGTTGTTCTAACATCATTTGTATTCAATATCAGATTGGTGGGACAAAATTCTATCAAGGGTTTTGCAAGATTAAGATCAATATCAAGATTTACTCATTATCCATTATAATTAAGATTGAATCAAAAATAGATCAAGATCACTAATGATTCATTTTCAATAGTCAACTAGATCAGATCTAGATTTGTATTTCAGGATAATCATTAGAGTCAGATATGGGGTTTCAATGAATTAGACATCATTATTGTTCCATTTGATAAACTAAATAAGCAAGATATCCAATTTAGGGATATCAACGAACAACATTTGTAATCTGGTCTCAAAAGTAATTTTAAATGATCCATTGGATTTTTCTGATCAAAATCGACTACTTGTTCATCATTTTTGGAGTTTGGATGCATTTTCTATGATTAAATTGAGATCTGGGCATTTAATCGAATATTTTCTAGAGAGCGAGATAAATACCTTATTTCATGAAAGAGGTTGATCATTGGATGTCTATTGGACAGCCTAGATCATGCCACGAGGCTCACTAATCCAAAGTTCAGTTCAGGCCTTTGATTTCCCGGTTCAGACTTGATTGATCGGTTTATTCGTGGTATGTTAGACCCCTTTGGATTGTGGTTCTCCTCCTCTGAACCGGTGGTTTGGGGACCTCCTTGTCACACGCAGGAGCCCGCTCACGAGGCCAGAAGCCAGGAGGAACACCTCACCGGTGTAAAAGAAATCTGAGAGAAAGAGTGGGTGAGGGAGGTCGGGAACAGGCCATCCCACTCCGCCATCACCTTTCGGACTGAATACGAGCCAAAGAAAGGGAGTCGGAGGTGCATAGAAGGAATGTCCCAACATGGGCTTGGAGGCGGGCAGTGGTAGAGTAAAAGGAGACGATCGAGTGGGAGGGGTCGAAAGGGATAGATGAGGTGCCGATTGCAATCGTGGGTGAGCAACGAAGTGAAGGGAGGCATTTTTATAGGAAATTGGGGCTTGGTGTTAGGGTTTCGAGTAGGTGGCCATGGTGGCGGCCAAGAGGTGAAAATGCCTCTTGTTCTCAAAAGTTAGTGATTCGAGGGGGAAAAGAGGTCGATGCCTTCGATTTGTCGAGGAGAACATCCCTGGTCATTTGATTTTCAAAAGGGAATCAAAATCAATCGATTGCCATTTTGGTCGTCACTCCCCTCTCCGCTGATTACGGGAGGTAGGGGATGACCTCCTAGCCATAGGATCAGGGCCGCGATCCATGGCTAGCTGATCCAAGGTCCAGGGTTCATCCCATGCCTTAGTCTGTGGATTACTGACCTGGAAAAGGTCAGAAAAAGCAAATATAAAGGGATTTTGAGCATAAAACTTCCAAAATTCATAGAAACTTATAGGAATGTCCAAATGGGATGAAATTTGGACCATAGCTTCACAAAAATGTGGAGAATATCTAGAAAAAGTTTGAAAGTCAAATTATGAAGTTCAAAGGGTCAATTGGATTATTTGGACAAGGTGATGATTGAATCTAATTTGAGGTGTTATAATGTGTATAAAAACTACATTGATCACCATATTTAGGATTTGAGTCTCAAAAATGATTATGAAGCCAAGAAAAATTATTCGAGACCATGAGAGAAAATAATGAGGTCAAAAGAGTAAGTATCTCATTATTTTGCTAAAAATTCCACTTTGTCACAATAACTTTGATGCACGGACTGTTGAAAAAGAAACAAAGTCTGGTGATTGCAAACCTTACATGCTTCGGCAATATAGATTGAATTGCCACGGTCAATATTTCTTGCATTAGAGTGTGACAATCATGAGATTTAAGACCTATCAACTTTAGATCATTCATTGATACCAATGTACAGATGTTGGATGAGTAACCCTATTGCACCTTAACATTTACCAAGCATTCACAAAAAGCTTTCTTCTCCTTTCTAGACAATGTGTAACAAGCGAGAGGTAAGTATGTTCTCTGATCGCTACTAACTAATTCTGTTAATTTTGTCCTTACTCCCATTTCACGTAGGTCCATTTTAGATTTATCCCATCTTTAGTATTACATGGTATATTCAATAGAGTACCGATGATGCTATCACAGACATTTTTTTCAATGTGCATGACGTCAATATAATGCCTAACTGCCAAAGAACTCCAATAAGGAAGATCCCAAAATATTGACTTCTTCTTGAATAAAGATTTTTCACTCTGCATGGCCATGGTACATTATGATCTCTTGCCAAATTAATTGGCAATGTCTTTTACTCTTTCATAAACAACCTCCCCTTGTTTAGGTTTAGGTGCACTCTATTCCTCATTCTGTCCATTGAATGTTTTACGCAACCTACGATAAGGATGGAATTTTGGAAGAAACCTTCAATGACCAAGATATACAATCTTGCTGCCATGTTTTAGTCGTATTGAATCAGTGTTCTCTTCACATATAGGACACACTTTAGATCCTTTGACACTATATCCAGACAAATTCCCATATGCTGGAAAGTCATTCACAGTGCAAAACAATATAGTGTGCAAACAAAATGTCTCTCTTCCTGAAGCATCATAGGTCATCACACCTTCACCCCAGAGTTTTTTTAAATCATCAATCAGAGGTTCAAGATAAACGTCGATATCATTTCTAGGTTGTTTACGGCCCGATATCAACAACGACAGCATAATGTACTTATTTTTCATACACAACGAGGGAGGAAGATTGCATATAACAAGCATAACTGGCAAGTGCTATATTGGTTGTGTAATGTATCATACGGATTCATCCCATCTGTACAAAGCCCAAGTCTTAGATTCCTGACTTCTTCACCAAATTTAGGGTACAATCAATCAATCTTCTTCTACTGTATGGAATCAGACGCATGTCGTAGGACCCCATCATTATTTTTCTTAACATCTGCATGCCACCTCAAATTCTTCACATCTATCATATTGGAAAATAAGCGTTGAAACCATGATATTATAGGTAGATACCACATCACCTTGGCAGGAGAACCAATTTTGGACTCCCCCGAAGTCGTCAATTTATATGTTGTCACACCACATTTGAGACAATCTTTCAAATCCATGTAGTACTTTTGAAACAATACACAATCATTCGGGCATGCGTGTATCTTCTTGGCCTCCATTCCCATTGGGACAACAATTTCTTTAATTGGTATGTTGAGATTAGCAACTCGTTTCCTTCAGGAAGAATTTCTTTCAACAAAGACAACAATGATGTGAATCTTTGTTTCCTCCATCTATTGCTAGCTTTTATCTTATACAATCTCAACACAGTGCTAAGCTTTGTAAACTTAGTACAACCTATGTATAACGGTATCTCAGCATCATGCACAATGTTTCTAAACATGGGAGGTGGATCGGTGTGCTCTACCCCACGACTATCCAGCATCGCATCAGCGATGTCTACTGGAACTGGTTTATTCACATCTACATCATCGGAGGCAATTTCTTCTTCCACACAAGCACTGCTATCGACATCTACTGATTTTAGGTTTGAAATCTCTCCATGCCAGTGTCGTTCTGTATGGCCTTGTACAATCCCATTGCACATGACATGACTTTTGATTTTGTCACCAGTGCTGACTTTCAAGTTGTTACCGCAATGCCTACATGGACAGTAGAACCTATCTCCAGGTTGTTTCCTATGTTCCTCGGAAAATCTAATAAACGGATCAAGACCAAAAATAAACTCTAGGGTCGATTTGGAATGGACATCCATGATCTATCCATTCTATGATCAAAGAGAAAACAAGTATATATTAGAACAAGATTAGGGTCTAGGGTTAAAAGATTAGGGTTTATGGTAAAAAGTTTAGGGTTTAAGGTCTTATATATAATAAATGTGTACCACCTATCCCATTCTTGAACACCTAATGTCACTAGTAAGTGTATAATGTGTATTGGGTTTTCAAGAAAATTTTGGCAGCATTTCCCCACTGTTTTCCAAGTACATATGTACTTAGAGAACAAACGGGGAAATGCTATCAAAATTTTCTTGAAAACCAAATACACATTATACACTTACATCCTAAGTGAGATTAGGTGTTCAAGAACATTCCCAAACTGGGGACTATCCAAGATTTACTCCTAATGAGTAAATCTTGGACGCGTTTCTAGGCCAACAAATACATGTATGTTGTCATTCTTATACCTACAAACCTAGTTTTATCATTCATA
Organism: Alisma plantago-aquatica; assembly: GCA_963693085.1. Lineage (NCBI taxonomy): Eukaryota > Viridiplantae > Streptophyta > Magnoliopsida > Alismatales > Alismataceae > Alisma > Alisma plantago-aquatica. Next base: position 525,783,667 of record OY856409.1, on the reverse strand, counting down.
TCTTAAGTTTTGTGTAACATCATTTAATCATGCTTGTCAATAAATACTAAACAGTAAATAAACCATAATTCCATATATCAAATATTTGAATCAAAATGAAGCCTAATGGCACATTGGGAGAGTGAGAATATTATACCTCAAAAAGATTAGAGTTTAAGGTCTTATATATAATAAATGTGTACCACCTATCCCATTCTTGAACACCTAATCTCACTAGTAAGTGTATTGTAACATCCCTGACCTGGGTTATAATCTAACCCTAGAAGTTTTGCCTAAATATGTAATTATATACTTGTGAATACTCCCTGGTATGTAATTAAGTTCCTCAGGAACATATACCTTCAATTTTACTCCTTTATAAACAAAGTTGTAGTATTGTTTTGTAATGCAGGGACCTATGTGCAAATTACCCAATTAAGGGGATTAACTTGCAAAATTCATACGTTAAGATGTTACTTTGATGATGAGTCATCATATAAGTGAATATGATGAGGTATGATGGATTTCCCAAGCTTGGGCATCAAGATGCAGCTTGTGGAATGATCCATGTGCTTAAAAACCCTAATTTGGAGTAAAGTGCAATTTACCCAAATTGAGGGGTGCAATTTATAAAATACACCATCTAGAACATCTTTTATGACTCTTGACATCATTTAGAGTAAAAATGATGAAAAGGGACACATGAATGAGTAATTAGATAAGAAAAATGATCCTTGTGGTAAAAATTCACTAAGTATGAGTAAGGAGACCTTTCATGTATGTACTCTAGTTGAAAGTTGGCTTTCTTTACCCTTAGATCTTGAGTTTTGATGAGATTTTCTTAATTTTGGATGGCTTGGACGTGCCATAGCAACAAGGAGGGACTTAGATGAGAATTCCATGTTTTAGAGGTCCTTATGAAGGAAAATAGCCTAAGATATATAAGCCTTCACCCTTGCAAACCAAGTGAACGTATCACTTATCCTCTTCATTTCTCATCTTTCTCAAACGGCCAAGGCAGAGCTCTGGACTTCAGGGAGACGACCAAGTAGTTCTAAGGTGAGAAGGAACCATCTTCTAGCTCGGATTCTTGGATGAATTCATCATATAAGGTTGGTTCTATGGTTAACTCACTTAGATTCTTTGTTCTAGCCGACCATCCCCATCTTTTCATTGGAAAATCACCTATGGCCGAGTTGTGGAGCTCAAGACGCCATTAGAGGCTTGAAGCTTGGAAGCTTGGAGCTCTAGGAACAACATTTGAGGTGGGTTTTATAACTCTAAACTCTTTGCTTTATATTGCTTATCTTTGTTCTTGTAAAGTATACTTAGTTCTTCTTCTACCTCCCTTCTTCCTTGCACTTTTGCAAGCAAAACGGTGGAGTAACCGACCTGAACTGAGGTTGAAGATGATGGGAGTGAATTCCTAGGTAACTTTATCAAACGACCTTGGACCCTTTTGGGCCAAACGGTTGCAAACTGTTTGAAATCAAATGGTCTCAAACTGTTTGATATCAAACGATCTTGCAAGACCGTTTGGATTGAAACGGTCTCAAGACCGTTTGATAGGGTTGACCAAGGGACGACCGTTTGAGGGTCTGTTGGTAATATATTGAATTTCATTCCTACAAAGAATCATAATCAAATTCTTAACCAATTGAGAGTTGAAGGCACTTCAACACCCTAACCCTAATCGGGTTGAAATTGCTGATTTCAAGTATAGATCTTGTTGAGTTTTAGGTTGAAGGACCCAAACGGTCTCAAGACCATTTGGGGATTCATCCAAATGGTCTCAAGACCGTTTGGTGACAACCCAAGACCGTTTGGAGGTCTAGGGTTGAGGTAATTTGATGGATTGAGGGTTTAATGGCAACAAGTCCAAGAATTGATAAAAATGCTGATTTTAGACCTAATTAGGGTTCAACCCTTATCCAACCGACTTGGTTTTTGGTCAAACTTTGGGAAAACGGTCTCAAGACCATTTTGAGGTCATCCAAATGACCTCAAGACCGTTTGAGCCAAGTTTGGGCCCAATTGGAGGTCAATTGATAGGTTCAACCTTGATTTGATTCACATTGTTGAACATTGATGATTGTCCGATTGAAACCCTAATTGAGATAGACTTAACCCTAATTGGATTTCAATTAAGGGTTTGTTTTGGTGTACAATTGATTAAGGCTCATCCTTATTGATTCAATTTTGTGAGTGGTTAACATGGATTTAGCCAATTGAGGGCTTCAACATACATAACCATAATCGATTGTAACTTTTGAACCATGTTTGAGGTCCAAACAGTTTGAGCCCATTTGGACCAAACGGTCTCAAGACCGTTTGGATCCAAACGGTCTCAAGACCGTTTGAGGCCAAACGGTCTCAGGACCATTTGGGGCCAAACAGTCTCAAGACCGTTTGGGCTCAAACGATCTCAAGGTCGTTTGGACCAATCGATCTCAAGTCGTTTTGATCAAACGGTTTCAATTGAGGGCTTCAACATACATAACCATAATTGATTGTAACTTTTGAACCATGTTTGACGTCCAAACAGTTTGAGCCCATTTGGACCAAATGGTCTAAAGACCGTTTGGATCCAAACGGTCTCAAGACCGTTTGGGCTCAAACCGTCTCAAGGTCGTTTGGACCAATCGATCTCAAGTCGTTTTGATCAAACGGTTTCAAACCGCATAAGCACCAAACGGTTTGGAAGTCAACCTTCCCAAACAGTCAACACACCCAAATGGTCTCAAGACCGTTTGAGGTCAAACGGTCTCAAGACCGTTTGGTGGTTGAAGGTTGAAACCGTTTGAAGGTTTTCAAGGTTGTTTGTGCTTGATCAATTGAACGTGAAATTGGTTCAATGGTGATTTGATCTAAACCCTAATGGTAACCTAGGACATTAAGGGACTAAGTGACTAATTAATTGACCCATGATGGTGATCAATGGTGTAATTTACCAAAATACCCTTGAGGGGTTCAATTGAGTAATACCTTGTTCTAATCAAACCCTAATCACATGATAGTGATGTTTTGGCTTATGCTAGTCAATGAGGAGCTGACCCAACCTAATCTAGAGTGGTGTAATCACCATCTACTAGTAAGAGGAGAGATAAAGTACCATTTATGGTTGAAACTCAAGTAAAGTACCTTTAAAACATATGAATGTGCATGATTAGGGTATGATCCATCTATGTGAGATCATGGAAACCCTAATTATGATAATTGATGAATCTTAATCTTATCTGAGGGTTTTAATGATGATGTTTCTCATACATGATGATGTTATGAGTCCAATTCACCATGAGGTGAATAGTGAACCCTAGTTCTAGGGTGATGACATGTAATGTGAATAGTAAACCCTAATTGATGAAAATCAGGGAACCTAACTCTTGTAAGAGTAGGGAGGTACAACTTCATTGAAATGAATTGTTTACTGTTATCAGTTGAATTAACCATGTAGGTTCCTATATGAGGATGATCATATCCAGGTATGGATTATGATACTATATTCATTGAAAGCATGTTGTTAGCTTTATGAATAGTGAAATATTATGATGCCTTGTTAGTGGCATCTTATGAGATTGATGGGCTGTGAGAACCATGAGTATCATCAAGGTCATGCTTAACAGATGACTTGTGATGAGATGATTGAGAAATGATAATTGATGAGAGTTAGACTTCTTACATTTAGTATTCTACTTTCATAGCTGCTATGCTAATGATTCATGTTTGAGAACATGTATGATGTTAAAGAATACTGAAATGTACCTAACTAATCAAGTATAATCATACCATGTAGAGCCTTGATCATAGATCCATCATTGTCAGAAAGCAAAATGATGGTGAAATAGGTTTTCCTAAGGGAACTCCTGGATCGCATACTTTTGAGTATGTGGGGGAATATGGATGTGTAAACCCTTACATCCTAGTGTAGGAATTGATGTAGATCTATCTTAATCCCTCAACCCTTCACTATATGTTTATGCTGTAACACTCGAGGAAATCCTTATACCGCATCGATCAGAGATAAACAAGAAATCTCTCAATGATGAAGAGAGTACAGAATGCTACTGTAACTCTAAAAATAGTGAAGTACCAGATTACCCTGGTGAGCTATAGTAGCAGAGACACAAGATGTCCTGCAAGTTATCCTCACTCTGACTGAGGAAGATGAGGTCATAAGAATCCAGCTCTTTTGATGACCTAGGTATGATACCGATGCGACTTAACAAGTGATCGGTTGGAGTATGAGCGGTATACCTCATCTCCGCAGGGCATATTAATGTTTGTAAAACATAATCAACAAGAGTAGTATATCTGTTAGGATTAACTACGAGATACTTGATTGATGTTACACTGTATAGTACACATGTTCTTTATATTTCTTAAATGATGAAATTCTGCTTACTACCAAACTGTTGTTGAATACTTTGAGAGCTTTTATTGCTTATGTTATTCTTTGAATTGATATATAAAGCTTCTAGTGGAGAGTTATAACTCTCACTGGGACAATTATTTAAAATTGTCTCACCCCATAGACTTCAACTTTTTAGGTGGTCATCGAAGACGGAGAAACCAGCCTACAGGTGACCAAAACCAGCAGCAGCAGCACCAGGAGCAGTAGTGAATCTCAGGTGGAGATACTGACTGCTGAGTCATGTTGTTAGATAGTCCTATGCCGTCTCTGTACTCTCAGGTCCTAGGAGTTATTGGTCTGAGATTTTGGTTTGACTCTTGAGATTTTGTATCATGATGTGTATAATTACTCAAGAAGTAATTATCAGAGATGTAAATAGTTTATTCCCTTTTTATGAAAGAATTTTTATGGTTTCAAGCTCTTATCTCAAAAAGTTTTAATTTCCCATGATTTTTGTCTTCCGTTGTTAATCGAATGCTTCCGCTAAGTTTAAAATCGTGTTTATATCATGGTTTGGAGATCGGAGCCCACAATTTAGTGGTATCAGAGCTCTAGGTTCGCTGAGTCTACAGAGACATAGGACTTAGGATGTCGAGTCTATCCTTAGTGTTTCTTCCTTATCTAATAGAATCTTCTACTCCTCAGGAGAAGAAGATATATAAGGATGTATGAACCACATGAGGAGTACGTGGCGGAGAGTAGTGTTGCTGCACCTCGGGAAGGTGCAAGGGTCCCAGAAATAGAACAACCTGCACCTGAGCCACCCAGGGAGCCTCCTCAGTTTGACCCAGCTGACATGGACAACCCAGCTGTTCAAACTATGTTTGGGCAGTTTATGACTGACATGACACACATCACCGACAGGATGCCCATGCCTGCACCTAGAGCACTTGTCCAGCCGGAAGGACAAGGTATCGAGAAGACGTTCGAGCGACTTCGTCGTGTCGGAGCTACCGAATACCTTGGGACAGCCGACCTCGCAGATGCTGATCTGTGGTTAACCGAGTTGGAGAAAGCCTTCAGAATCTTGAACATCCCTGAAGCTGAGAAGGTTAGACACGCTGTCTATCTTCTCAAAGGAAGTCCTGGTCACTGGTGGAACATGGAAGAATAGAAGAGGCCTGGAATAGAGATCTCGTGGGAAGACTTTCATCGGGAATTTATCCTTAGATATTTTCCAAAGACCTTCCTAGATGAGAAGATTTCTCAGTTTGAGAGACTGAGGCAGGGCATGATGAACATTAGCGAATATGAAGCTAAGTTCATGGAGTTGTTGCGGTTCTGTCTGCACATGGCTACCACAGAAGAAGAGAGTATTAGAAGGTTTGAGAAGGGTTTGAATGCTGACATGACTACTCCCATGTCTGTTCTAGAAAACTGGGAGAGGTTCGCTACCTTCGTTGAGTCAGTCTGAAGGATAGAGAGATCCGTAGTCGAGAAAAGGCAAACCCAAAAGAGATATCCATAGTTTTAGGGATCTTCATCTAGAGACTTAAGAAGCCTAGATTCTCTGCACCTACACCTCCACCACCCAGATCTAGTACTCAGACTCAGTGGTCCCCAAGTAGAGGTAGAGGACGGAGTTTACCGCCACAAGAGACTCGCAGTTCAGCATCAATGTCAATCACAGGACCACCAAGACCATAACAACTGGAAAGAAGCTGCTACAACTGTGGGAAGGTGGGACATTTAATGAAGGACTGCATGTCTATTCCTATCAGTGTGACACAGCATCCGAGACAGAATCAACAGGGGTCACAGAGAAGGCAATTTCAAGGAGCAGCTCAAGGACGTGGACAAGCGTCTCAAGCTGGATCATCAGCACCACCTCAACACCAGGAGACAACGAGGTTCTATGCTATGAACCCACCAGATGCAGTGGTCAATCAACGGGTTGTGGCAGGTCAGATGGAACTTTTATATTCTGATATGTCTAAATCTTGTGTTCTATCTGTTCTGATTGACCCGGGTGCTACACACTCTTTTATCACTCGAAGAGTGATTCGCAACTGCAATATGACAGTCAGTCATAGGGCAGATAGCTTGTTGCTGGAGACTCCATTGAGTGGGTCTGCTGTTTTGCAGGAGGTATGCTCTCCCTGCATCCTCTTCTTTTCTGATCATCGCATTCAAGTGGATCTTATACCACTTGATATGCAAGGATTTGATATAATCCTTGGGATGGATACCTTGGAAAGGTATAAGGTGGTCTTGGATTGTGAATCCAAGCTGGTTGTGTTTGCTGATGAAAGCAACCATGGATCTTTCAAGGAGAAAGAAAGATTCTACCCACCTGTCTTGTGTCAGCTATGGGTGCTGATAAGCTGATGAGGCAAGGATGTTATACATTCTTAGCCCATGTGGTAGACACTACCATAGAGAGTCCCAACCTTGTTGAAGTTCCTATAGTCAGGGAATTTGAAGACGTGTTTCCTGAAGAACTTCCAGGTATACCACCGCCTCGAGAAATTGATTTTGAAATCAATTTAGTCCCAGATACACAACCCATAGCTCAGACGCCATATAGGATGGCGCCTGTTGAAATGGCAGAACACAAGAAACAGCTTCGAGAGTTACTTGAGAAAGGTTTCATCCGACCAAGTACTTCACCTTGGGGTGCTCCGGTTTTGTTTGTTAAAAAGAAAGATGGGTCAATGCGGTTGTGCATTGATTACAGACAACTCAATAAAGTAACAATAAAGAATAAGTACCCTCTGCCGAGGATTGATGATCTTTTTGACCAGTTGCGTGGTGCAACAGTCTTCTCAAAGATAGACTTGATGTCAGGATATCATCAACTTCGTATTAAGGACAGTGACATATCTAAGTCTGTCTTTAGGACAAGATATGGTCACTATGAGTTCACAGTTATGTCGTTTGGACTAACTAATGCACCAGCTACATTTATGGAACTCATGAATAGAGTCTTTCGACCTTTCCTTAATTAGTGTGTTGTCGTCTTCATAGATGACATTCTGATCTATAGTAAGGATGCTCAGCAGCATGAACGACATCTTCGCCAAGCTTTGACCTTGCTAAGAGAACACAAGCTATACACTAAGTTTAGCAAGTGTGAGTTTTGGTTGCCAGAAGTGTCTTTTCTTGGACATGTGGTATCTGCCTCGGGTATTTGTGTTGACCCTAAAAAGGTAGAATCTGTTCTATAGTGGGAACAACTGAGGACACAGACGGAGATTCAAAGTTTCTTAGGGTTAGCTGGCTACTACCGAAGGTTCATTAAGAACTTTAGTTCTATAGCCTTACCCTTGACCAAGTTAACCCGGAAAGATGTTCCTTTTGCCTGGAGTGATAAGTGTCAACAATCCTTTCAGTTGTTGAAGGAGAGGTTGACAAGTGCACTTGTACTTGTGCTACCTGAACAAGGAAAAGGATATATAGTTTTCTGTGATGCCTCCAAGAATGGACTTGGATGTGTGTTGATGCAGGGTAAGAAAGTGATTTCTTTTGCTTCCCGAAAGCTTAAGAAACACGAGGAGAATTATCCGACACACGATCTAGAGTTAGCTGTCGTGGTTCATACCTTGAAGATCTGGAGACATTATCTCTACGGAGAAACCTTCCAGATTTTCACAGACCACAAGAATCTCAAGTATATCTTCTCTCAGCATGAGCTTAACACGAGGCAACGTCGTTGGATGGAGTTAATCGAGGACTACGATTGTACAATTGATTACCATCCAGGAAAGGCCAATGTGGTTGCAGATGCCTTGAGTAGTAAATCAGCAACATCAACCATGGATAGAGCACAACTAAGTTCCTTAGTATGTTCTAGGAGAGATATGCTTATATCTTTAAGGCAAGACAATGTGCAGTTGAGAGTGTCATTGTTAGCCGGTTTGTTAGCTGAGATGCATATTAAACCTACCCTAAGAGAGAAGATAAAGGAGGCAAAGCAAGTTGATGCTGCAGTTCAGCAGATCAGATCTGAGTATGGTAATGAGAAGTGTGATGGTTTCCATGATTCAGATGATCAAGTGGCATGTTATCATGGGAGAATGATAGTACCAGATGTGGATAACATGAGGAAGTTAGTCCTGGAAGAAGCTCATTCTTCAATGTATGCTATGCATCCAGGGAGCACCAAGATGTATCGAAACTTGAAAGATATGTATTTGTGGCCTGGGATGAAGAAGAATGTAGATGAGTTTGTTCTGAGGTGTTCTGTGTGTCAGCAAGTTAAGGCTGAACACCAGAAGCCTACAGGAACAATGCAACCTTTACCCATACCACAATGGAAGTGGGACCATGTGACCATGGACTTTGTTGTTGGCCTACCCAGGACAAACAAAGGACATGATTCCATTTGGGTAATTGTTGATAGGTTGACAAAGACAGCACATTTCTTACCTGTCAAAACAACCTATTCTGCTGAAAGGTTATCACAGTTGTATGTCCAAGAGATAGTGTGTCTGCACGGAGTTCCTGTCACTATAATTTCTGACAGAGGCCCCCAGTTTACAAGTCGTTTTTGGGAGTAGTTACACAGAGCTTTAGGTACCAGGTTAAGGTTTAGTACAACCTTTCATCCACAGATTGATGGACAGTCTGAAAGGACTATACAGACCTTGGAAGACCTGTTGAGAGCATGTGTTCTCCAGTTTACCGGGAGTTGGGATCTACACCTAAGCTTGATAGAGTTTGCCTATAACAATAGCTATCAACATAGTATTGATATGGCACCTTATGAAGCCTTGTATGGTAGACGTTGTAGATCACCCTTATGTTGGTATGAGACTGGTGAACATCAGTTGTTAGGTCTTGATCTTGTGCAGCAGACTACGGAGAAGATCAAAGTTATACATCAACAGCTTAAGACTGCACAGGATAGGCAGAATTCTTATGTCGACAAATGTCGTAAACCCTTAGAGTTCTAGGTTGGAGACAGAGTGTATCTCAAGGTCTCACCTTGGAAAGGAGTCCTTCATTTTGGAAGGAAAGGGAAGTTAGCTCCTAGATTTATGGGGCCTTATCCAATTGTTGAAAGAGTTGGAAAGGTAGCCTATAGACTAGAGTTACCTTCAGAGTTGTAGAAGTTACACCCTATGTTCCACATTTCTATGCTGAGGAAATGTCACCCAGACACCGAGTCAGTTCTACAACCTATGGAAGTAGAATTGAATGAAGATATAACATATGAGGAAGGACCAGTGTCAATCCTTGATAACAGAATTAAAAAGCTAAAGAAGAAAGATATAAGCCTTGTGAAAGTCCTCCAGAATCATTGTGGTGTCGAAGAAGCCAATTGGGAACTAGAGGATGAGATGAGAAGGAGATACCCTGCTCTTTTCTCCTAATATGTTTTATCGATTTTGGGGACGAAATCCTTGTAAGGGGTGGATGATTTGTAACATCCCTGACCTGGGTTATAATCTAACCCTAGAAGTTTTGCCTAAATATGTAATTATATACTTGTGAATACTCCCTGGCATGTAATTAAGTTCCTCAGGAACATATACCTTAAATTTTACTCCTTTATAAACAAAGTTGTAGTATTGTTTTGTAATGCAGGGACCTATGTGCAAATTACCCAGTTAAGGGGATTAGCTTGCAAAATTCACAGGTTAAGATGTTCCTTTGATGATGAGTCATCATATAAGTGAATATGATGAGGTATGATGGATTTCCCAAGCTTGGGCATCAAGATGCAACTTGTGGAATAATCCATGTGCTTAAAAACCCTAATTTGGAGTAAAGTGCAATTTACCCAAATTGAGGGGTGCAATTTATAAAATACACCATCTAGAACATCTTTTATGACTCTTGACATCATTTAGAGTAAAAATGATGAAAAGGGACACATGAATGAGTAATCAGATAAGAAAAATGATCCTTGTGGTAAAAATTCACTAAGTATGAGCAAGGAGACCTTTCATGTATGTACTCTAGTTGAAAGTTGGCTTTCTTTACCCTTAGATCTTGAGTTTTGATGAGCTTTTCTTAATTTTGGATGGCTTGGACGTGCCATAGAAACAAGGAGGTACTTAGTTGAGAATTCCATGTTTTAGAGGTCCTTATGATGGAAAATAGCCTAAGATATATAAGCCTTCACCCTTGCAAACCAAGTGAACGTATCACTTATCCTCTTCATTTCTCATCTTTCTCAAACGGCCAAGGCAGAGCTCTAGACTTCAGGGAGACGACCAAGTAGTTCTAAGGTGAGAAGGAACCATCTTCTAGCTCGGATTCTTGGATGAATTCATCATATAAGGTTGGTTCTATGGTTAACTCACTTAGATTCTTTGTTCTAGCCGACCATCCCCATCTTTTCATTGGAAAATCACCTCTGGCCGAGTTGTGGAGCTCAAGACGCCATTAGAGGCTTGAAGCTTGGAAGCTTGGAGCTCTAGGAACAATGTTTGAGGTGGGTTTTATAACTCTAAACTCTTTGCTTTATATTGCTTATCTTTGTTCTTGCAAAGTATACTTAGTTCTTCTTCTACCTCCCTTCTTCCTTGCACTTTTGCAAGCAAAACAGTGGAGTAAGTGACCTGAACAGAGGTTGAAGATGATGGGCGTGAATTCCTAGGTAACTTTATCAAACGACATTGGACCCTTTTGGTCCAAACTGTTGCAAACCGTTTGAAATCAAACGGTCTCAAACCGTTTGATCTCAAACGATCTTCCAAGACCGTTTGGATTGAAACGATCTCAAGACCATTTGATAGGGTTGACCAAGGGATGGCCGTTTGAGGGTCTGTTGGTAATATATTGAGTTTCATTCCTACAAAGAATCATAATCAAATTCTTAACCAATTGAGAGTTGAAGGCACTTCAACACCCTAACCCTAATCGGGTTGAAATTGCTGATTTCAAGTATAGATCTTGTTGAGTTTTGGGTTGAAGGACCCAAACGGTCTCAAGACCGTTTGGGGATTCATCCAAACGGTCTCAAGACCGTTTGGTGACAACCCAAGACCGTTTGGAGGTCTAGGGTTGAGGTAATTTGATGGATTGAGGGTTTAATTGCAACAAGTCGAAGAATTGATAAAAATGCTGATTTTAGACCTAATTAGGGTTGAACCCTTATCCAACCGACTTGGTTTTTGGTCAAACTTTGGCAAAATGGTCTCAAGACCGTTTCGTGGTCATCCAAACGACCTCAAGACCGTTTGAGCCATGTTTGGGCTCAATTGGAGGTCAATTGATAGGTTCAACCTTGATTTGATTCACATTGTTGAACATTGATGATTGTCTGATTGAAACCCTAATTGAGATAGACTTAACCCTAATTGGCTTTCAACTGAGGGTCGATTTGGTGTCCGATTGATTGAGGCTCATCCTAATTGATTCAATTTTGTGAGTGATTATCATGGATTTAGCCAATTTAGGGCTTCAACATACATAACCATAATCGATTGTAACTTTTGAACCATGTTTGAGGTCCAAACGGTTTGAGCCCATTTGGACCAAACGGTCTCACGACTGTTTGGGCTCAAACGATCTCAAGGTCGTTTGGACCAATCGATCTCAAGTCATTTTGATCTAACGGTTTCAAACCGCATAAGCACCAAACGGTTTGGAAGTCAACCTTCCCAAACGATCAACACACCCAAACGGTCTCAAGACCGTTTGAGGTCAAATGGTCTTAAGACCATTTGAGACCAAACGGTCCCAAGACCGTTTGGTGGTTGAAGGTTGAAACTGTTTGAAGGTTTTCAAGGTTGTTTGTGCTTGATCAATTGAACGTGAAATTGGTTCAATGGTGATCTGATCTAAACCCTAATGGTAATCTAGGACATTAAGGGACTAAGTGACTAATGAATTGACCCATGATGGTGATCAATGGTGTAATTTACCAAAATACCCTTGAGGGGTTCAATTGAGTAATACCTTGTTCTAATCAAACCCTAATCACATGATAGTGATGTTTTGGATTATGCTAGTCAATGAGGACCTGACCCAACCTAATCTAGAGTGGTGTAATCACCATCTACTAGTAAGAGGAGAGAGAAAGTACCATTTATGGTTGAAACTCAAGTAAAGTACCTTCAAAACATATGAATGTGCATGATTAGGGTATGATCCATCTATGTGAGATCACGGACACCCTAATTATGATAATTGATTAATCTTAATCTTATTTGAGGGTTTTAATGATGATGTTTCTCACACATGATGATGTTATGAGTTCAATTCACCATGAGGTGAATAGTGAACCCTAATTCTAGGGTGATGACATGTAATGTGAATAGTAAACCCTAATTGATGAAAATCAGGGAACCTAACTCTTGTAAGAGTAGGGAGGTACAACTTCATTGAAATGAATTGTTTACTGTTATCAGTTGAATGAACCATGCTGGTTCCTATACGAGGATGATCATATCCAGGTATGGATTATGATACTATATTCATTGAAAGCATGTTGTTAGCTTTATGAATAGTGAAATATTCTGATGCCTTGTTAGTGGCATCTTATGAGATTGATGGGATGTGAGAGCCATGAGTATCATCAAGGTCATGCTTAACAGATGACTTGTGATGAGATGATTGAGAAATGATAATTGATGAGAGTTAGAATTGTTACATTTAGTATTCTACTTTCATAGCTGCTATGCTAATGATTAATGTTTGAGAACATGTATGATGTTAAAGAATACTAAAATGTACCTAACTAATCAAGTATAATCATACCACGTAGAGCCTTGATCATAGATCCATCATTGTCAGAAAGCAAAATGATGGTGAAATAGGTTTTCCTAAGGGAACTCCTGGATCGCATACTTTTGAGTATGTGGGGGAATATGGATGTGTAAACCCTTACATCCTAGTGTAGGAATTGATGTAGATGTATCTTAATCCATCAACCCTTCACTATATGTTTATGCTGTAACACTCGAGGAAATCCTTATACTGCATCGATCAGAGATAAACAAGAAATCTGTCGATGACGAAGAGAGTATAGAATGCTACTGTAACTCTAAAAATAGCGAAGTACCAGATTACCCTGGTGAGCTATAGTAGCAGAGACACAAGATATCATGCAAGTTATCCTCACTCTGGCTGAGGAAGATGAGGTCATAAGAATCTGACTCTTTTGATGACCTAAGTATGATACCGATGTGACTTAACAAGTGATCGGTTGGAGTATGAGCGGTATACCTCATCTCCGCAGGGCATAATAATGTTTGTAAAACATAATCAACAAGTGTAGTATATCTGTTAGGATTAACTACGAGATACTTGATTGATGTTACACTGTATAGTAACATGTTCTTCATATTTCTTAAATGATGAACTTCTACTTACTACCAAACTGTTGTTGAATACTTTGAGAGCTTTTATTTCTTATGTTATTCTTTGAATTTCTATATAAAGCTTCTAGTGGAGAGTTATAACTCTCGCTGGGACAATTATTTAAAATTGTCTCACCCCGTAGACTTCAACTTTTTAGGTGGTTGTCGAAGATGGAGAAACCAGCCTACAGGTGACCAAAACCACTAGCAGCAGCACCAGGAGCAGCAGTGAATCTAAGGTGGAGATACTGACTGCTGAGTCATGTTGTTAGATAGTCCTATGTCGTCTTTGTACTCTCAGGTCCTAGGAGTTATTGGTCTAAGATTTTGGTTTGACTCTTGAGATTTTGTATCATGATGTGTATAATTACTCAAGAAGTAATTATCAGAGATGTAAATAGTTTATTCCCTTTTTATGGAAGAAGTTTTATGGTTTCAAGCTCTTATCTCAAAAAGTTTTAATTTCCCATGATTTTTGTCTTCCGTTGTTAATCGAATGCTTCCTCTAAGTTTAAAATCGTGTTTATATCGTGGTTTGGAGATCGGAGCCCACATGTATAATGTGTATTGGGTTTTCAAGAAAATTTCGGCACCATTTCCCCGCTGTTCTCCAAGTATATATGTACTTAGAAAACAAATGGGACAATGCTACTAAAATTTTATTGAAAACCAAATACACATTATACACTTACATCCTAAGTGAGATTAGGTGTTCAAGAATAGTCCCAAACCAGGGACTATCCAAGATTTACTCCTAATGAGTAAATTTTGGATGAGTTTCTAGGCCATCAAATACATGCATGTTTTCATTCTTATACCTACAATCTTAGTTTCATCATTCATATCCTAAGTTTTGTGTAATATCATTTAATCATTCGTGTCAGTAAATACTAAACAGTAAATAAACCATGATTCCATATATCAAAGATTTGAATCAAAATGAAGCCTAATGGCACATTGGGAGAGTGAGAATATTGTACCTCAAAAAGTTTAAGGTTTAAGGTCTTATATATAATAAACGTGTACCACCTAACCCATTCTTGAACACCTAATCTCACTAGTAAGTGTATAATGTGTATTGGGTTTTCAAGAAATTTTCAACAACATTTCCCCCCTGTTCTCCAAGTACATATGTACTTAGAGAACAAACGGGGAAATGCTTACGAAATTTTCTTGAAAATCCAATACACATTACAAACTTACATCCTAAGTGAGATTAAGTGTTCAAGAACAGTCCCAAATTGGGGACTATCCAAGATTTACTCTAATGAGTAAATCTTGGACATGTTTCTAGGCCAACAAAATATAACACCAGTCCCCTGTTCACAACCCCATTCAACACACAATTTTCTTATAAAAACACTTGTGGACAATCATAACAACATAGCAAAAAACTCAACATGTCACAACAGAAACATGTCCTTAACCTAATATATAGATATTTGTAAAAAAAACTCATTAGGCAGACCATTCACATTGTTTCCTGCAAGAACATCACGATCTCCCCATACCTCATCCAGACTCGTCATCATATGTGTGATACTTAAGCTTAATACAACATTATTTAAAAGACATGATGTTCATGTGTCATCAACTTAGGGTTACAAAAACATAGAGAGAGAAAGTACTGTATCATTATAATAATCACACAAGAGGCTATGTACCATCATCTCTTACTTGCATTAGGGTTAGGTTAAGAATTATGAGCTGAATTAGCCTCTTCACTATCTTGGTCTCTGGTCTCGTATACATTAAGATGGGGAAATAATATTAAGGTCTAATAGGTTGAATATCGAAATTCTAGGTGAGGCTCATGCCTCATGTGGCCCTAGAGTGGCTCCTCCACTACTAAATCTATCGGTTCCAGGTTGTTGTTTGGTAACGAGACAAATCAAAAATTAAGTAGGGGGCGGCGAGCATAAACCCAATTCCTAACGAACACTGCTACTGTTCTTGGTTGCTTCTCAATTCACCCCACTCTATGATATGCCCATCCCAAGTTGTTTGGTAACGAGAGGAGGAAGAAGGGTACCTTTTGAGGAAGAAGATGAGCGGCGGCGACAGCGGCGGTGGTGAGCACAGCAGCAGCGGAGGCGGCGAGCACAACAGCAGTGGCGGCGGTGAGCATAGTAGAGTGGTGGCCAGAGCAGGCGAGCACCGGCAGTGGCGAGCAAAGAAATACCGGTGGCGGCAAACACAGCAACAACGACGGTGAGCGGCGGTAGGAATCACACAAATCGCCAGACCTAAATGGAGTCGGCAACGAAACAGAGAAAGGGGAAGAGTCTGCTTCACGCGGGTGCCTTTAAGTTAACAATAGGCGTATGTTATTAAAAACAATTGACGCTTATAACAATAGGTGTCAGGCACCACAAACAAACGAACATCTATATTCAATGATAGTCATCAGTTTCAGCTAGAAAAACCGACGTCTATCTACATATGCTAACAAAAAAATGTTCTCAAATTATGACCATAGTCGTCAGTTGTCGTAGTAAACCGACACTAAAGGGGGGTGAAAATTTTCACGGGGACAGCGTGCAAAAACACATCGGCGTCTGTTATTGTAAGAAAATCGACGATAAAAATTGGCCCAATTTTTGTCTCATGAAAAACCGTTATTCATCGGTTATTTTTTCAACAACGGACGCCGTATGTCAAATTTTGGAGGTAATATTTTTTCACTGGAAAATTTGGATTTTGTGGTTGATTTTAGGCGTCGGTTGCTTATTGAGGAACCAATGATATAAAAAAAGTGATACCTGTGTCCGGCCGCTCTTCACAGATAGATGTCAGTTTGTGTAATCAACTGATGTTGTAGGGTTTATGTGTCGGTTTCGTGTATACAACTGATGCCTATAAATGTGACGTTATAATCCATTTCTGTAGTAGTTTTTCCTTCTCTATCACACAATCGATGGTCATTCCATTCAACAACCAATGGCGTTGCTATCTTGGCAATTGATGTTCATGATCAAGGGTGTCAAATATATGGTGACAACCTATGGTCACCCCCTTAGGTCAGGTTTTGGCTCAATTAGACGTTTAATTATCATTTACTAAGTATTCTAATGATGTTATCAATCGATGATGACATTATCTTAATATTTGATGGTGTTAACTGTATGTATTACTAGTCTAACAACCAATGGTGACCTAATGATCACAATTAATGGTGGATCAGGTCATCACCATATATGATGAGTTAAGAATGTAATTGCATATTTGACTAAACCTTGAACCAATGGTTCCTTGGTTCAATTGATCTAATGGTTAGACCTATACTTCAATTGATAACCTTGAACAATGAACCTTATCAATGAATAATATTGGATACTTTAACATACAATGGATTAGAATAAATCACATGGAATTATATGTGGCTCCTAGTGATGATAATTTGATGGTTCAATACCATTAATTTGTAGTCTTACCTTTGCCATTATATAGTTATATTTGATAAATCACTATATAAGTGGATTGTTTAACTCCCATGCGATCTAGCTTGTTATACCTAACCTTAATGTAATTATATGATGTTGGGTTATAATCAGACCTCTTGAATGATTAATGTGATAATTAATTACACTCTTCTTGTGTTGAAACCGCAATGTAGTACTATTTAAATATCATAGTGTCTTTCCATGTTAATATCTATGGACATATATGCGCTAATGATCTTTTGAGCCTTGTTTAAGGCATGTAATGATGATGATAACCTTACTATGAATAATGTGATGGTCTTAACGTCCTTTGGGCATGTTTGAAGCCATGATTGAGGTGAAATGCTCTTCATGTACCAATAAGGGTTAAAACCCTGGAACTTGTGATAAGATATTGGTATCTTGTAATAGTATGATGATAAGTCTGTTCCATTAATTTACAATGAATGATAGCATGTGGTAATGTGATTAAGATTTATATCTCAAATGTTTTATATCTTTTGAAATTGTTATACATATACTCTTGTTAGAAAAGAATTAGGTTTTGAATGTCCACTTGTATGATAAAGCCTTAATGCATTCAATTGCCAGTAATTAATCAAGTGTAACCTTAATCATGTAGAGCCCTGTGCCGTAGAGCCAACTTTAGTGTTAGAACTTACTGGATGGTGAAATAGGTATTCCCAGGGGAAAATCAAAGCGCATACTATTGAGTATGTGGGGTGGCAAGATGAGGATATATCCTTGTCATCCACAATTGTAGGTTATGGAGGATGGCTATGGTCATGCCTCTGACATTTGATGTGATTGAGGACAAATGTGATTGTACCTGATATTAGAGGGTTTTATATACCCTATTTTGTAGTGTCGTAACTTGTACAAAGTACGGAATAGTTGTTATCAGTTGACTATATGTCACTGTTGGTAGTTTGATTGGTATGTCACTATAGTTTACTCGTACTGACCGAGGGGAAGTGATATTAGGATACCGGCATTCCTAGATCTTATACAGAACTGAATAGCACTTCACAGTGGTCAGTTGGACTTTGAGTGGTGTGACTCAAACTCCCCAGGGCATAATAATAAAAGATATAATACCAGTCATGTAGTATAATTACTAAGGTTTAATACGTATCACATTGGTTGATTAACCCTTGTCTTGTCTTTACACTACATAGTTATTACATGATGCATACTTATGAAAATTGTGTAATTCTACTTGATGTTACAACTTATTTGCTTAACTGCTTAGTATGCTTAAACTGTTCAATCTGTTCATATTTCTTATTCAATACCCTAACTGCTCAATGTATTTACTATTAATTAATAAGTTATAATCAATATATGTTGGAGAGAGTTATATCTCTCACTGGGACTGGGTTTCACCTATGGGTCACGACATGGTTTTTTAGGTGGTCGTGGGCAACGAGATCGAGGTCGCACTGTGCAAGAAAACAAACCTAGTGATCAATGGTGTGTCCACTAGAGGTGCTACACACTAGCCGATTTGACTCGACTAGATGTGCCCACGAGATCGGAACACACGTGTGGGTTCACTTTCGATATTTATAGGACCTAAACTAACACATCCACGTCTACTAAAACACTACACCTGCAAGCGCACGGGGTCGTGTCGTAGTATAGGAAGGTGGCAAGTATAGGGTCGATCCACATGGAAAAGAGGGGGACTAGAGCTAGGTTTAGTTTCGCTAGGTTCCTACTGCGAAGACTAGGATTAAGGGTTTAAAGGTGATTTGATTATTAAACTAGGTGAGCAAGAAAGAAATTAAAGGCAAGAATGAAATCTACGTTAACCCTAGACTAGATTAAGGCTAAACAGGAAAGAACGGATTAAGCTAGGTATGAAAGTGCAAACTACACTAAGGCAAGCAAGAGAGAAATTTAGTAACTCCTATTAGCCATCAAGATCCACATGTGGCAATACCACCTACAAATGTGGTATTGAGACTACAAACTTAGGATCATGGGCATGCTTCTAAGTCTTGTACAGTGAGATCGTATCTAGTTTTGATACTTTCACATGTTGTGGTACACCACATGTGGGTCTAGTGGTGTAATAAATGAAGCAAAACTCATTCAATGAACTTAGTAATTCTTATACTACAAATACATATTTGATCAACTACCATGTCACTCTATATGATGTTCTTTAAATTGCTATGCTTTCCTACTTCTAAAATAATATGCTATCAGTTGTAAATGTCATAAATATCTTGGTTATCTATTGATTTTCTTCTCATTGAGACATTATCTCACCAACCTACAAGACAACTTTTAGGTAAAGAACCAACACTACAAGAAGAGGCAGAATCTAGTTTCTATCAAGACTAGAGGATAAGTATCATAAAGAATGATTAGTTTAGATAATCGGTCTCTTATCCTTCCTCTGGATCCTGGGAATGAGAGAATGTGAAATGAGAAGAAAAGTGTAATGATTTAATAAGATGCATATTAAATGTTCTACGTTTGGATCACTTAAAATTAAATTCTATTGGACCTTTTAAGGGTACGTATGATCATTCTTCTAGATTCCAAGAATAAGAAAGCTAGGAATGAATACAGATCTATAATTAGTATAAATGATGTATATTATGTAAAGTCACACTCTATGGTATCCTTCAAGGATACGTTTGTTCTAGTTTTACTTTAGAAAGTTTTTATCTGATGTAATCAGTTGGGATCAATGCATGTTTTCACAACCTTTTTATTGAAGAAAAGAAGTTATTGTGTTTTAATTATTATGTAAATATGTATGGTTAGTAATATCATCACTCTAACATGCCCTAACCGTGATTAGTGGGGTTAGGTCATGTCAATTACTATATTAACTCAAGCTAAGATATATGTTTTTATGTAAATATATGCCAATTTACTATAGTTTCCAGGTAATCATGTTAATCATGTTAAGTAATTATGTTTCAAGTTATTTTCATGTCATTTCAAGTATATGATTATTTTCATGTATAATTACTCTCTATCACTCAAATGTTTTAAGTTGCTTTGCATGGCTGGGGACGAGATGTTTGCATGTGAGGAGAAGGAAAAGAGGTAGAATGAAGGACACCCATTAACTACAAGAAGGACTTCGTAGACTAATAAGAGTGCCATGGTGGGGTTCCATTATCCATCTCAGTTAAACTTTGTGTTACAACTAGTTCTTCATGCTTTTTTTAACCATGTCATTAGTTGTATCAAGTTTCCTTTTCTTCTAAACTATTGAGAATGAGAAGTAAAATGTGTTCTTGTGATGGTTATATTTTAATTATTCTTGATGCATGATATTCCATGTATGTGACACCCTATCAATATGAGTTTGGAATTTATGCTTCTGCTCATTTATATGTGTATGATTTGTGGTGTTACAAACTTGTTATCAGAGCAAAAGGATAATTGGCCACCAGACACTCTTAAATATCTCAATCAGTTTAATGTCCACTTAATTTCACAAGGTTTAGACCTACTCATGCTTCTAATATTAAGGATAATAAGTCATGAGGTCGGGATGTATAGCCCCATTTTTTAGGATTTGTCAGAGGTATAAAATCATGAAAATTAGTATGATACTTAAGCTTTACGCATGATAGGATATGTACTAGGGTAGATGTTGATGCATGTGTTTTTAGTCATTATTTGAGGAACATTTTTCCTTAATTTCATGTGTAGATTAGTCATTTATTTGATTTATTATGCATGAAATGACATAGACGGCCTGTTTCTATTAAATGCATCAAATTATATTATTTTTACATTTTATGTAATATTGTATACATCTAGATTGCTTATGATGATTTTGTGTGTTTTTAGGTACAACGAAGATCCACAGACTCGGTGCTACTGACCTGGCAACAGTTGGTGGTACCGACTTGACATTAGAGACCTATTAGAAACTCGCCAGGAGTCAATGCTACCGATTCAGCATCAGCAAGCCCCAACATGAATCGAGAAAGCTCGATGCTACTGAGTTTCCAACTCAGTGCTATCGAGTTGACGTTAGAGAGGCAGCTCAAAAACCACAAAACTCGATGCTATCAAGTCCCTTCGATAGTACTAACATGATCAGGATTGTGCGACCAAACCTAAGTGACTTGGTACTACTGACTCACCTAGTCGGTACTACCAATTTGGCCCGACCGGGCCAGCCATATATTTATCTCCAATCCAATGGTGGATGTTAATTCTGACCCTAAGTGCCTCCTATGACTTAGGGGGACGATGGCCAGAGAGAGGGAGGTAGTCATTTTCATTACATGATGATTGGAAAGAGAGAAAAGAAGAACCAAGGACTGAAAGCTTTGACGGAGGAGATTCGGGCACCTCTGGAGTACAATTCTACATCTAGAAGACAACAGAACACTCGCACGATAGAGAGGATCTTCCATACGGGTGGAGATTTAGGGGTTACCTTAGTTTCTTCATGTTTTCCACATTTTTCTTTTTCCCTCCCATGTATTCATCGATGAAAACCATGCAAGGATAAAAACCTTTATTCCTTAGGATCTGAGAGTAGTCCGGATATACACTATGATTTATTTCCATGTATTAATATCAATTTTATCTCTTTTTATTGGATATAAATCTATGAAAGCTTTATGTTCTACTTGTTCTTGATCACCATGAGTGGATTGATAGATGCTTAGTCATGTCGAGAGAGAGGAGAGGGTCGGAGAGCATAGATTTACCCATCTACTGTTCCCTTTGGGAAAAGTGGAGTGTATACATGAGGAGAAACCCAGACAATAACCGTAAAGCATCTAGCTAATCAACCAATAACTGTGGAAGTGGGATTGGCATTAGATTAGGTAGTGAATTATACGGTGGGAGCATGTAATTCTAGCTACATGCTCCTTATCCAGGGATTGAGATAATAGATGTTAGTGTGTATGAGATTGATTATTAGTGTTGTCCGTAGTGAAACCACTGTCCTAAGGAATTCACCCCATCTCTAATGAATTCCACCTTTAATTCATTTTATTTCTATTTTTGTTCTTTTGTTCAACCTAATTCAACCGTTTACAACTGACTTAGCTGATCTGACTGTAGTTAGTAGTAGTCTACTAGAGAAATGTTTCCCCGTGTTCGACTCGGACCTCATAAGGCCTTATTACTTTGATATGTTCACTTGCATACTACGCACGGTAAATGCGTGTCAAGTTTTTGACGTCATTGTTGGGGAAGTAGCAACATCGAGCACCAAGAGTGTTATGATCGGCCACTCTAGGCCAATTTTTCTTTTTACTTTATTTTATTTAAATTTCTTTGAGATGAATCATAAGATCTTTTTGATACATTATACATTTCTTCTGCTAATACCTACTTTCTATTGTCTCAGGGAAACTAGTGCATGGTGTGTACCACAGCCATAGAATACGGAGAATCGCATCCTCACCGGGCTTTAGACAAGTAGAGCTCTTACAAGGATAAAGGGAGTCTGATAGATCTGTGGACAGGTTTAACTAAACCCCTCCACCAACACCTCCACCTGAGAGACATGCGACACCAGAAGAACAAGAGATAGTAGAAATGGAGGGAGAAGAAGAAATGACAGTATGGGAAAGGATAAAGGCTTCGCCAGCTATGGCCCAGAAAGGGCCGATCAAAAGGCAAGCCATCAACGTGGGCAAGCCATCAGCAATTTCGTGGAGAATTGTGACATGGTCAAGATAGATAGGATTCTAGTGACTACAATATATCTTAAGTTGTTCTCATCTTCACTGACAGATAGTGTAAAATCATGGTTCAACAATCTTGATGATGAGATCATTGAGACATGGGATCAGATGATAGATGCATTCTTCGAGTGCTACTTCCCTCTGCAAAAGATGAATGATCTAGTGAAGAAGATTCACAACTTCAAACAGCAAGCAGATGAGTCTTGAAGAAGAAGAAGAAGAGTGCAAGTATGTGCATCAGGGGCAATACAGGAACAATGATTATTCTTGGGGGAAAGACCACAAATTTTCTTGAAGGATCCTAATAACTTTCAACATGATCCATCACAAGTGCAGTAGCAACATCCTAAGCCACAACAGTATGGCCAACCACAGTATCAACCAGAGTAGAAGAAAATTGACATGATTGAAGAAATGATGGGCAAGTTGTTGAGTCAGAATGAGTTGTACATTGCACAAACTCAAAGGGATCTTCAAAATCAAGGGGCATGTACTCACAACATATAGACACATATCTCTCATATAGTGGCAGATGTTAGTTCATTAAAGCAACCAACCCAACAAGGGTTTTCGGAGAACACCAATGTACCTTCCGGGAACTAGCATGTGAAGGATGTTCTTCTATGTAGCGGCAAGAAACTATTGAATGTTGCATCACAAGGGGTAATTACTGAAGAAGCTACAAATCGAACTATACCAGTGGATGTAGTAGAATAGACATGGCAGCACAGGAGAAGATGGCAGAGGAGCAAGTTGATGAGGTTGGGGGTACTAAAAATTATACTTATATTCCACCTCACTAGAGGGAACCTATAGTTCTTGTGCCCTTTCCAAAAAGTTTTAAAGCAACCAAGATGGATCGGCAGTTCAAGTTTCTAGCATGTTTTTGGAAGTTATCTGTGAGTATTCCCTTGATAGATACTATTGAGTAGATACCATCCTATGGGAAGTTTTTGAAGGATATAATTACACGGAATAGAAAGATACTAGAGTCTGTTGTTGTGGTTCTGAAAGTGTAGGTTAGTGCCTTCATCTTGGGGACACTGCCTCCTAAAAGACAGGATCCAGGATGTTTTGATATCACATGCTTCATAGGTAAGAGAAAATTTAGAGAGGCTCTATGTGATTTAGGGGCAAGTATAAATCTGATGCCTCTATCTACCTTCAAGAAGATCGAACTTAAGGAATCTAGGAAGAGCAGCAAGACAATCCAGTCGGTAGACAATTCAATACTTAATCCATATGGTATATGCGAGGATGTCTTGGTGAAAGTGGATAGGTTCATCTTTCCTATAGATTTTATTGTGATTGACATGCAGGATGACCATGGCAATGAGCTTCTACTTAGAAGACCATTTCAAGATACAACAAACATGATACTTGAGATTGGCAGAGGATGTCTGACTATGGGAATCCAAGATGATAGATTTGAGATCAAGATGTCGGAGCACTCTCAAACCACAGGAGATAAGGTGCAATGCAACATGCTTCATCATGTGGATAGAAAGTTTTCTCTGTTTGTAGAGAAGCCATTTTTGGATATGGCCCATGTTATGACTAAAGTAGAAAGAGGTACTCTAGCGGTGAACATCTTGGAAAATACAAAGGTGATCTTGCTGACTCAAGAAATGCGCTACCCAGATGATGAGGGAGATGAATACAACCTTGCTTCTGAAGAAGCCGTAGCCGATTATGTGATACAGTCATCACCCAAGATACCCTTAGAAGCATGCTTTAAAAATAGATTGGAGGACAACATATGCAACAACCATATAGAGGAGTGTGTTTTGAACCTAAAGGTAGTACCTTAACTTTGAGTACCTTGGACCGTCACCCCCACCATTGGTCCCATCTCTATTGAGCCCATTGGACTTGGAGCTGAAGCCATTACTACCGCACCTGAAGTATGTCTTCTTAGATGTAGAGGAAAAGCTCCCAGTGATCATATCATCTTCTTTGAGTGGTGAATTTAGAGTATACAAAATCATTATAGCTATCCTTCCTCTGACACTTCATTGCATTTTCAAAGTACCCCAGACACAAAGTATGGAAAGGTGTTTATCACTTCCCCAATAGAATACATAATTCATATAATAGTCTTTTTTTTAACTGAGTTTTTCTACTAATGAAGGTTACATATTTGCTCAAGAGGAAGAAACATAATATTGTAGCTGCAAAAGTTACTCACCGTGTTGAAAAACCACTAAGCTGCATTTGGGTGGTCCACAGCTGACATTAAAGGGATCTCTCCAACCTTGTGTCAACACAAGATCTGGCTCAAAGAAGGACCCAAGGCAATCGTCCAACCTCAAAGGCGTATCAATCCGATTATGACTGAGGTGGTAAAGAAGGAAGTTGTCAAGCTGTTGTCGATAGGTATAATCTATGCAATATTTGACTCAATGTGGGTTATTCCTACCCAGGTAGTTCCTGAGAAAGGGGGATCACTATCACTACTAACGTGGATAATGAATTGATTTCCACTAGGCTAGTGACGGGATGGCGAGTTTCCATAGATTATCATCATTTAAATGTAGGCATTCTTAATGATCATTTCCATTTACCCTTTATTGATCAAATTTTGGAACGATTAGCTGGATGTTTGCATTTTTGCTTTCTTGACATGTATTCTAAGTATAATCAAATTTCCATTGAGCCTAAGGATCAGGAGAAATCCACTTTCACCTACCCTTATGGAACATTCACATACTGATGGATTCCTTTTGGTCTTTGTAATGCCCCTGCTACGTTCAATGTTGTATGCTCGCCATTTTTTCTGACATGGTAGAGTAGTGCTTAGTGGTTTTTATGGATGATTTTTCTATGTATGGGGAATCTTACAATGATTGTCTATATAACCTTGATAGAGTGATATAGAGATGTGAGGACACTCACCCAATTCTAAATTGGGAGAAGTGTCACATGATGGTAAGTGAAGGGATCATCCTTGGATACAAGGTGTCCGACAAGGTCATGGAAGTGGATCCAGTAAAGATTGAAATCATCTCCACACTACCTCCACTGACATTGGTGAAAGGAGTGAGGAGCTTTTTAGGATATGTTGGATTCTATCGTCGTTTTATCAAGGATTTCTTGAAAATTATCAAACCATTGTCTGTGCTTTTAGAAAAATACATCGAGTTTTCCTTTGATGAGTGATGTTTAAAAGCTTGAAATCCTTAAAGAAAAATTGATCTTCGCACCTATTGTGACTCCAACTGTCATATATTATTCGTCAAAGACTTTGAATGATGCGCAGTTGAGTTACACCAATGTTGAAAAAGAATTGTTGGCGGTAGTGTTTTCTTTTGAAAAATTCTATCAATACCTAGTTGGGGCTAAACTAATAGTTTGGACTGACCATGCTTCCATTAAATACTTGTTATAAAAGAAAGATGCCAAACCGAGATTGATTAGGTGGATTCTTTTGCTTCAGGAATTTGACATGGAGATTAGAGACAAGGAAAGGTTTGAGAATCTTGTATCCAATCATTTGTCTAGGTAGGAAAGGACGGATGAAAAAGATATAGACATCCCCATTATTGAGGAATTCCCAGATGAGAAATTGTTTGCAATTAAAATTGAAGATCCTTGGTTTACAAATATTGTTAATTACCTAGCTTGTAAGAAATTGCCTGTAGATTGGGGGTATCAAGAGAAAAAATAATTTTGCACTCATTGAAGTTTTGATTTGGGATGACCCAATTCTTCTTAAGCAATGTAGGGATGGGTTGTTAAGAAGATGTGTACCCAAATGTGAGGTAGAGAGCATCTTGTCACACTATAATTCTCTACCCACAGGTGGACACCATGCGAGCTCTAGGACTGTGACTAAATTATTAGAGAGTAGGTTTTATTGGACTACCTTATTTAAGGATGCTAACAACTTTGTTCGTTGTTGTGACACATGTCAACGTGCAGGTAATATCTCTAAGCGACATGAGATGCCCTTGAATGTGTTTCACGAAGTTGAAGTTTTTGATCTTTGGGGTATAGATTTCATGGGCCCATTAGTGTCGTCTAATTCCAATCTATATATATTACTTGCAGTTGATTATGTGTCTAAGTGGGTGGAAGCAATTCTGACCCGCACCAATGATGTGCAAGTTTGTGAAGGAATACATTTTCTGCAGGTTTGGTGTCCCCCGCCTAAGTATTAGTTATGGTGGTTCCCATTTCACTAATAGGCAGTTTGGGGGTTTACTAAGAAAATATGGGGTGAAGCATAGAGTGGGCACTCCTTATCACCCATAGACTCAATGACAGTTTGAGGTGTCTAATAGAGAGGTGAAGAAAATCTTGGAAAGGACGGTCTCAACCAATAGGAAAAAATGGAGCTATGTGCTAGGTGATTCTCTTTGGTCTTACATAATAGCCTACAAAACCCCAATAATGGCACCTTTTAGGCTGGTCTATGGTCGTGCATTCCATCTACCCGTAGAGCTTGAGCATAAGGCTAAATGGGCCATGAAGAAGTTGAATTTAAACATAGATGATGTGGGTAGAAAGAGGCTTTTGGAGCTTAATAAATTGGATGAGCTTAGGATGGATGCTTATGAAAGCTCTAGGATATATAAGGAAAGGACTAAGAAAGTTCATGATAGACACATTCTAAATAGGGTGTTTCTCCCAGGTCAGAAAGTCCTCCTTTTCAATTCTAGGCTTAGGCTACATCCGGGTAAGCTAAGGTCTACGTGGAGTGGACCATTTGTGATTGAAAAAGTCTTTCCCCATGGTGATGTGAACATTATAGACGGGAACAAGTCATTCCTTGTAAACGACCAAAGATTAAGTAGCTATTTTGGAGGTGAGGTAGATCCCCAGATAGAGGAGGTGCAACTTTGCAGTGTTCCATAGAATCTTGTTGTATAGTCTATCTAGTCTAGGATGTTAAACAATGACGCTTGTTGGGAGGGAACCCAATCTTTATTTTCTTTGTTTTTATGTTCAATTTTCATTTTTAGTTGTCACTTTAATTCAATTTCTATAAAAATGGTACCTTGAATCTTTTTGGAGTGTGCAGGGCTTTAAAGTCGGTACCACTGAGTTTTAAACTCGGTGGCACTGAAATGAGCTCAGTGTTTTGTCCGCAATAGAAGCACAGACTCGGTACCACCAACTCCAATGGTCGGTACCACTGAGTCTCTGAAGATCTTTCGAGGGCTCACTGATAAGGACTCGGTACCATTGACTATTTCAGTTAGTTTTATGGACTTTTAGATGCCCAGGTTCAGTATACCAAGTCCATAAATTCAAAAGCACCGAAAGATTCCAACACTCAGCACTACCGACTCAGAAAGTTGGTAATATCGACCCACCATGTCAGCAATCCAGGTGGTCGCGATCCACAGCCATGACATACTTCATCGAGCGGTTAGTGGCACTGATCCCCAATACAAGTTTGTACCACTGACTCAGGGCGATCCACTCCATCTACGTCAGCCAATTGTAACTCATTGATGCAACCAACCACGGATTGTGCTAGCCAACTCAGTGCCATTGACTCAGAAAGTCAGTAGTATTGACTCTGCCATGTTCAACTATATAAGGATGGGTGGTGGAGCCATTTTCTTTACACCCTCAACACACTCCTCCTACATTCTAGAGTAAGGCTACATCAGGCGCTGATGGTCTTCCCCGAGCTTCCATTCTCTTAACCTCCTTCTTGCATCAATTACATGGCTCCTAGGAGAGGATTTGTTCCCCCACAGGGTGAGTTGGTCCCCCAACCAACCCACATTCAACACCCATCCTTAGACATAAGGAAGCTCTATGAGGAGTTGTAGACAAGGAATATCATCCTGATGAGATATGGCGATCACACATTGATCGAGAGGGTGGGCTTTACTGACAACATGTGTCGGGTATATCAGACGTAAGACATGGGGGAGATAATCCTGTCTTCAGTGACTAGAAGACATACCCAGATCTTGTCCTAGAGTTCTTGGTGTCGCTTGATGTTCTCATCACCCTCAAGCAGAAGATAGGAGGTGAATGGCGGGAAGGCAAGGTCAAGTTATACCTCTTCAACAACAACTACTCTATCATGCTGAGGGCCTTCAATCATATCTTCAACTGGGCTCATGTCCCAAAATGCTCGGCTCCATCAGACTTTGACTACGACTTGGCATAGGAGCAGTTGACTAAGGTGTCGGTGGGATTCTGTATAAACTAGCACATCAGTTTTGTGACCGATATTGAGCATCCTTTTGCTCATATGATTTACCGTCTCTACGTCAACACTATTTTCTCTTGATATGGTCAAGCTCAAGGGAAGGTCCAGAAGGCAGACCTCTACTTTCTCTACTGGCTACTAGAGGGGGAGACTATTAATTTTGGAGCTTTTCTACTGTTCCATATGATCTCCATGAGGAGCAATGTGACAAGGAAGGCACTAATCTTATTTGGGGGTCTCATCACCCCTATTTCCCTCCAACCTACACCTTGATTTATCCACCCTCGAACCATTGGAGGATACAAGAAAGTTGGACCTCCTTCACTTTCGCAAGGCGCATCTTCTCCAATACCATCACAATGTGCTCTATGTACATTGCACCCGCCGAGGCATATTTTTGGAGAGGAGCCTTCCTGACCCCATTTTCAACCTGTACGGGGTGAATCATCTCAAGTGGCCACTGAACAAGAGGGAAGCTAAAGATCCTCCTAGGGAAGCAACTCAGGGCAACAATCAGCAGCACAGCGGTGACAGTGACGACAAAGTTGAGGAGGTGGATCCCACCATCCCCATGACCAGGAGAATGGTCCCATGCAAACGAGCCCACACATATGCTGCTTGAACTTCCTTGGGCCCACCACCTTCCCAGGAGGAGCAATACCTATACAACATGGTGGGTATGTATACCATACTACAGGAGATCCAAACAGGACAACAACAAGATCAGGTGATGATGGTCGGCATGCAAGATATTCAGGGAAGGTTGTACCAGAACGAGTGGGCAATTTACGAGAATGAACGCCATCTCTTGGCCAACCAAGAGAATGATCATATGTGGATGCAACTGATGGAGTAGTACCAGTAGCCTTTCTTATACAACTACTAGAACCGTGGATACTTCGAGGAGTACCCACAACTGCCGCCTTTTCCGCCTACAGACCTCTCATTCCAGGGGATGTTCCCTCCACACGATCCCAACATTCCACCTCTTCCATTCTAATCTTTGGTACCATTGTTCCACCACTTGGGTGCGAGTATTGACTATAAAGACATAGTCATATTCAATCTTAGGGGGGTGTTGGAACAACATTCTATCTTTTTTTTTATTATTTTTGTCTTTAGTTGTTTGGTTTATTTTTAGTTGTGCAAGTGTAGGATCCACGTCTATCTAGTGTAATTATGGAGTAGTAAATGCATGGTTTTATTTTTGAATACATTGTACTCTCTATGTTGTTGCATGAAAATGGTCATACCTTAAAAGCTTAAATTGCAAAATCTTTCTATAACACCACTTGAGGAAGCAATTGGGCTAGTCAGCATTAGGACTTAGGACATACATGAAAGTTTGAATCAACTCGGGAACGTGAATGATGAAGACGTTGAGCCTAAACTGACCAAACCTTAACAAAATCTTAAATTAAAATACAAGAAATAAACCTTAAGAACACCCTAAACATGGGTCAATTAAGAGGGACACAACATAATATAACGAAAGGCATTGTCTCTTAGTTGTGTGATTCCATTTCTTTTCCACCATTTTTGACTCACCACCTCAAAAGAAAATCATGAGTACTCCAAGTTATTTGCCTTGTTTGCATTGCATGGCACGATAGGAACATATTAGTTAGTTTGTTTGCATTTGAAAAAGGAAGAAAAACATTGCATTTGTATGAATCAACTTTAGTGCATATCATCTTAGCTTGCATAACACAATTCATGTAGTTGCATACATTTCAACATCACATGCATATTTTCCTGAACATGTGGATTTTAATTTTGAGTTATAAAGCTAAAAGTGTAGGGATACACCTCAAAGAAAATAAGAAAATAAAAAAGGAGAATAATTATAAAGGCAAGAAGCATGAAACTTAGCCTTTTGAAGAAAAAAGAGAAAAATAATTATTTAAAAGAGACAAGGGGAAAGTGTATCCTGCATGTTTGTTTTAGTGGTGATTTAATCCACATGTGCATTCTTCTGAGTTGTCAAACAATCTCAACTTGTTCATACATGCATCATCTCATAAAAAAAAAAATTAGCCATTGGGATTCATTCATGCCATTCTTTTCATCCATCTATGTTCATTTTTCTCTATGCATAAATAGGCTAGATGTAGTTATGAATTTGTTTTGCCACCCATCTTGAACCATTAATTGACCTTATTGGTAGGCCACTCTAATGATTTATCTCCTCATTCATGCTTATACAGAGATATGCTTCCAAGTAGCTGGTAGTTAGGAAAGAGAAATTTAGTGTGGGGAATCACACAATGCACCAAGAAAATGTCTGAGTAATTATGATGTTAATTGCTTGCTTGATAGTTTCATTGACTGAAGGTGGACATCTTTTATGGAAGTTTTTGGTCACTTTAGAGCAGTTATCGGTTCAGTGGTCAGTGAAGGCCAGTTTAGGGCTGGATAGGTGGGTTTGATTAAGAAAGGAATGTATATGTTATGTCCTTCTGCTGACTCTTGTCAAATAGTTCTAAGAGAGTGTTGCTCGAGGACAAACAACATCTAAGCTTAGGGGAGTTTGATGCATGTGTTTTTAGTCATTATTTCAGGCACATTTTTCCTTGATTTCATGTGCAGATTAGTCATTTATTTGATTTATTATGCATGAAATGATATAGACAACATGTTTCTATTAAAAGCATAAAATTATATGATTTTTACTATCACAATCACTTATGAAAATTTTGTATGTTTTCAGGTACAAGGAAGAGCCACAGACTCGGTGCTACCGACCTAGCAACATTCGGTGGTCTCGACTTGACATCAGAGACCTATCAAATACTCACCCAGAGTTGGTGCTACCAACAACTGAAGTCAGTTTTATCGATTCAGCATCAGCAAGCCCCGACATGAATCGAGAAAATTCGGTACTATCTAGTTGACGTTAGAGAGGAAGCTCAAAAACCACAAAACTCGGTGTTATAAAGTCTAGTTGATAGTACCGAGAGGATCAAGATCGTGCGACCAAACCTAAGTGACTCGATACTACCGACTCACTTAGTCGGTACTATTGAGTTTGTCCGATTGGTCCAGCTACAGATTCATCTCTAATCCAATGGTGGACGTTAATTTGGACCCAAAGTACCTCCTATGACTTAGGAGGACGACGGCCAGAGAGAGGGAGGCATCCGTTTTCATTACTCGATGACCGGTAAGAGAGAAAAGAAGAATCGAGGATAGAAATCTTTGACGGAGGAGATCTGGGCACCTCTAGAGGACGATCTACAGCCAAAAGATAGTAGAACGCTTGCACGATAGAGGGGATCTTCCAGATAGGCGGAGATTCAGGGGTTGCCTTAGTTTCTTCATATTTCCCACATTTTTATTCTTCCCTACCATGCATTCGTTGATGAAATCCATGCAAGGCTAAAACCCTTTATTCCATTATGATCAGGGAGTAGCCCAGATATACACAGTGATTGATTTCCATGCAGTAATATCATTTTTTCTCTTTTTACTAGATATAGATTAATGAAAGATTTATGTTCTACTTGTGCTTGATCACCATTAGTGGATTGATCGACGCTTAGTCATCTCGGGAGAGAGGTTGAGGGTCGGAGAGCATAGATTTACCCATCTATTGTTCCCTTTGAGAAAAGTGGAGTGTAAACAGGAGGAGAAACCCAGAGAATAAATGTAAAGCATCTAACTAATCAACCAATAACTGCGAAAGTATGCGGGATTAGCATTATATTAGGTAGTGAATTATACTAAGGAAGAAGGTAATTCTAGCTACAGGATCCTTATCCAGGGATTGAGATAATAAATGTTAGTGTGTGTGAGATCGATTATTAGTGTTGTCCGTGGTGAAACCATTGTCCTAAGGAATTCAACCCATATCTGATTAATTCCACCTTTAATTCATTTTATTTATGCTTTTGTTCTTTCGTTCAACCCAATTCAACCATTTACAGCAGGCTTAGCCAATTTGACAGCAGTTAGTAGTAGTCTACTAGAGAAATACTTCCACATGTTTGACTCGGGCCTCGTAAGGCATTATTACTTCGATACGTTCACTAGCATACTATGCATGGTAAACTCACGTCATATGTCTATCTCGTCTAGATCTTATGTATTGCCTATCACATGTGATATATCCTGTCTTATTGTCAATGGTCAGTGCACACCAATTGAGGGTTGTGGAGGAGATGTCATGTCATTAAGACTTATTATGTGCCTCTTCCTTGCTTATTAGTGCATGTGGTATGGGACATGTGAACTATTGAGTTTGTGGAGAGTTTCATTATGAGGTGTTCTGTCGTTGGGTTTGTGTCTAATCAACACATATCTAGGGATATCACAAAGATGGGTAATACAAAAAAACATAAACTAGATAGTCACCTAAATCTAATATATTAGTTTGTGAAAAGTCATTATTTTTTCCTAGGTTCGATGTTAAATACATTTATGATTAAGTTCCAAGGATCAAGAAAGTTAATCAGAGTAAGAAGTAATGTAATTAAGTGATTCTCCAAGGTAAATGAGAACTCTGGTGTAATGAGTACTTGGGTGTAATGAGCTCTTTGGAGCGATGAAAACCTTAGAGCAAGGTTATGCATATCACTCACCTTAGTTGACTCAGTGAGTAACAAGATTATGCTAACAATAAAGGTAAGCAAGTACTCTTTCCATGGTAGATGATGTACGTATAGTTTAGTTTCAAATCTTTTATCAGTAGTCTCTGTGCATGATAGATTATTTGTCATTCTAGATACAATGAAGTTATCTATGTGGAAATTGAATCAAGAACAAGATAGTGTAGAATTGTAAGAGTTAATGACAATATTAGGGTGATACTGTACATATATGAGACACCCTAAGGTGGATAATACTATGTTAAATTTCTAGGATGAAATTTCTATATGTGGGTAGGTTGTAATAGTCGTCAAATTCTAACCTAGAAATAAATATGATTAAAAATAAAGATTCTCAATAGTTTTTATGTTTAATATGGTGAAACCCTAAATTGACTTCATTTCACTCTCACATATTCAATTATTTAGTTGAGGATCATGGACACTTTGTATGCCTGATAAGATTTAATATGGTCCCAATATATCAATATACCCTAGAGTAACCCATGATAATGATAATTCTACCTTAGTTTGCTTTGTAATCATACAATGTGTAAACTTTAGTCCTAACTACGCAATGATGACTAGTTAGAGTTATATGGAAATTAAAACAAAAAGAAAAAAAAGAGTTATATGGAAATTGCACCCATAGATGTGCATAAGATGGTCCCATTATTTTCATATGGATATTTCCTTAAAATTTGGTAATCTAACTCATGTTTAATCATTATTAATTCACTAATAGACCCAAGCATTTAATATTATAAATCATATGATTTCCAAGCATAAGCTTAGAAATTAATTCAATATTTGGAATTATCACATTCTATTTAGAAATATTATTAAGTTTCATCAAGTTTAATGACCCTGATTAATCCAAATGGGACTCAGGTATAAAAGGATCAAAACCTTATTAGTTATTCTAATTATTTATATCATGTGTCCTATTTAAATATGATATCTCAAAGTCTCTCACATGTACCCAAGAGAAGTGCATCAAAGTATGGATACTCAAACTAGTCATTTTGGGTTTCACATGGATGTTAGAGTATGATCGAGATCTGGAGACCTCATGTCCTACCTTAAACTTTGAGGGAAATAGCTTGCACCTCCCTTGGACGCTTGATATATCTCTCCTCAATGAATCAGGAAATTAGTTATCACTATGTGGCCTTTGCCTCACTCCAATCATCTGTTAGAGCTACTAGGACCTGGGGTTTCATCCATATGAGAGTTTCAACAAACCCTATTAGTCCCCTCTCTTTTCCCATATCTGGAGCCAACTCCATGAGCTACAAGTCGCCACACCCATGCATACCTCATAGTTCAGCACTGTCGAAACACCAAAAACAAATAACATCATCCCAATTATCCCCCCTTGTGGCTTCGTACCTTGTCCTCAAGATCCCAATTGCTGGAGGAAAAAACTAGAGATCATTGTGGCATTTGAGGCCTTCCTGACCCTTTCTAATAGCTTGAATCAACTATAGTTACCTATGTTGACCCCTTGGAACCCTCAATTCAGCCTCCAAGTGACGATATTTGTTTCTCCTTTTCATCTATTTTGGTTCATTTATGTGCATTCTTAGGTTTTGAGGCACCTCTACTACTGTTTCCTTCATGATTACCTAAAACTGGACTATCCCTGACTCAATCCAGTCACTAGATTTTAGTATCACTAGTTTCATTTATTTCAAGGTTACCTTCCTCCATCTGTCATGGCGGGATGCTTCCCCTCTAGTTCCTGCCAACAAATGACCCTTTTCTAGGGGTTTCTTGGTGTGGTTCTCTCAACACTCACCCAAATCAATTGAGCTTTGATTGGATGCACACAAAGAAAACACACTCAAATCTTTGAAACTTATACGGGGGGCCTAAACTCACACATTCACATAGATTGTAATAAATCACCGACAATCATAAGGGAGTGTATTGTATAGGTGAGTGGCAAGTAAGAGGTTGATCTGTAGGGAGAGTGGGGGCACTAGAGCTAGGTTAGGGTGAGCTATGTTCCTAATGCAGAGAGTAGGATTTTTAGGGTTTGATGTTGGTTTGAGTTGACTACAGTAAGATGTAAGAAATTGAAACAAGAAGGTAAGACAAGACAAGAAAAACCCTGAATTAACCCTAAACAAGCAATTCAAATTAACAAAGAAGACAAATAAGTAAGGAAGATTAAGAGACTAGAGATAAGTTACACTAATGGAGCAAGTAAAGAACTAGCAATCAATGACCTAGGTTATCACTAACTAGCAATATTAACACTAGAAAGCTCAAGAGAGAAGTAGTCACTCAAGCAATGCCTGATTATCAAGAACTAGGCAACTAATCTATGGAGTACTCAAACTAAGAAATTAAGCAATAATTAACTAGCAAGGAAGCAAGATGAATTTTAGACAAGTTATGGGAAGAGTGGGAAATTTGGGGGAATTCATATGAATCCAATTTGAGGGTTGATATAACATGTAAATCCTATATTTTCACTCTAGATTGCCAATCCAAACAATAGGTTAAATGTAATGAAATCGCCCTAGACATTTGGTTTTCCATGGATATAATAGTGTGGGAGGGGAACTACAACATTTCACCCCCTATCTAGCCTTAAGAGGATCAATCAGACCAAGGTCTAGGTGGGATTTCTATTGGACTTAACTAATCTAGGCTTCTAGGACAAGGGTTACTAGGGAAATTGAGAGCCAAGGGTGGGAAGGGAGAGTAGAAATGAGGGTGTTTAACCTCATATTACTCAACATCTATCCTTTAAAAAACTCTAGGAAATTGCATTGGTCACTCTTACAATAGCTACTTAGATTCACACTTAGTTGTAAGAGAAGAGATTTGTATGTAGGAAGATAGGGTGTTAGCTAGGAATCCACTAGTTGGACCTAGGAAAAATTCCTATGATATCCATATACAATTCATTTTCCCCTAGAATCTAGGTGTTTTCAAGCATCAAACAACAAGCAATTCATGTTTAGAAGCATAAATCACAAGTAGAATAATGGGAAACAAGATAGAAGCAAGATACAATCATCTAGAATGAAATTATTTTCACTACAAGTTACATTCCCCATCATGGTATAAAAGTGACATTAAATCCCCCAAACAACCCACCAAGAGGGCTTAGCTACTCATAATCAAAACATAAGAGAAAAAAGGAAAGAAGAAAGAGGAAGAAGGCCATGAAACTCATGGAATCTTCCTCCTTTACCTCCTATCTATTGTAGCTCATCCTCCCTCCTCCAATGTGGATGGATGGCATGGAAATATGGGGAATTATGGTGAAAACCCTAGAAAACTAGGGTTTTTGGGGTAATGGAAGGTTGAAATGGAGTAGGGTGATGGAAGAAGGTAGATGGAACTCTCTAAATGGTGGATAACCTAGTGCTAAGTCTGCCACTCTAGTAAATATAAGTGGTGGGGAAGCACTAGGGTAAGTGGGGGAAAATGGGGAAAATAGTGTAGAAAAAGTAGGGTTTTGGGTGGCAACATGACCATGTTGGGCAGCACGGTCATGGTGGGTGAGGTGTAGAGTGGCTGTAGTGGTAGGGAACGACCAACGTCAGAAGTGAAAAATGTTAGGTTGGAAGTGAGGAAAAGGAGGTTGGCAGCACGATCGTGGTGGGGGCTAGGTAGAACTATTGTTTTGGGCAGTACAACCCTGGTGGGCAAGTTGGAGACTTGGTCATTCTGCTCCTGGCCAGTACAATGGTTCTGCCAGGCACAACCATGTTGGGGTCTTATTGGCACGATAGTTATGGTTGGCATGGTCGTGCAAGTGAGGCTGATGTAGCTTGTCTATTCTTGCATCAACTCTGTGATTTTGGCATTTGTCACCATGGCCATTCCTTGGCACCACAGTTGTGTTGGGGTCTTTATCAACAATTTGAGCTTTGTTCTTTGAGATCCATGGAGGTCTTTGATTGAGCTTGACCCTTGGCCACTATGGGTAGGTTGGGGAGCTTTTGGGGTCTTCTTTGGACCCCTCTATCTCTCTCGTCCATCCAAACGTGGTCCAAGTCCTTGAAAATATGCAAAGAACGTCCATAAGTGCATTTGACAGAAATATACATATTGAGGAAATAACTCACAATCTAACGATGTTTAGATATAATAATAATGCAAAAATCCACAATATGAAGTTTGAAAATAGGGATGTGTTATTGTTATGACCGCACCAACATAGGGAATCCATTTTTTATCATAAACCATCAATCTTATCATCATTTTATAGTCTTTGAATCAGGTCCTTACCTTGTTTTCATGATATGAGCATATATTCATCAAACAAACAAGGCAGACACTGGTTTCCAATCATACCCCTGATGTTTGTGTCACCATGTCACTCAATCATAGTTGAGTATTCTTGTTCCATAAGTTTATCTTTTTCTATCACGAAAATGATTTGAGTGAGCCCTAGGCCATGTTTTCTATTCGTATTGAACCACTTCAGTGAGGACACAAGGAACAATTTTGGTTTACACATTGTTTTATCCTACTTTCTAATTGGCTAGACTTTTTGAAAATTACAGTAAATTGATATAGTCTCAGAAAATTATGTTTAATTAGTCGTTGGGAACATTTTCAGACAACAAAACCTAGAAGACCATAATCATACCCTAATTTTCAACCAATATTCAGTGGCTTCTTGAAAACCCTAAAACCCTAGGTTTAACCATGATAATTAATGTACTTATATGTTAGATAGAATAATTAAGGTTGATCAGGACTCAAACTTCTATTAGTATCCATCTTTAGCTTAGGTGAGTGGGTATGCTCATTGAGTGTTAATTTAGGGCTCATGGTTTATATTATTCACCTATTTATTAATAATTCCTCATTTAAAATATGAGTCTATAAGTACTCACACTAGTACATTTCTGACCTCTAATGACACTTTTTGTCATGTCGGTTCTAATGAAAAAATGACACTATAGACTAAATAATGTTGATTCTTGAGCATAAACGACACCATTGATCAAGTCATCCCTATTTATAAAATACACAAGTACCACTTTTCCTATAACATCAATTTTATTTTAAGAATATTAATGTCGAAAATAACCCACAAAATATAATTTTTTAGGGAAAAAGTTACATCCAAGAACTTTAAGATTAGCGTCAGCTTTCAAGGAATCGATGACAAACACCTTCTCATGAAATAAATTTTGCCTCCAAAATACTTTCGGCGTCGGTTTTGCATTCAAAAAACTAATT
This sequence comes from Alisma plantago-aquatica, assembly GCA_963693085.1. Classification (NCBI taxonomy): domain Eukaryota; kingdom Viridiplantae; phylum Streptophyta; class Magnoliopsida; order Alismatales; family Alismataceae; genus Alisma; species Alisma plantago-aquatica. The sequence continues at coordinate 525,744,912 of OY856409.1, read as the reverse complement.
TTGAGGCTAAGAAAAACCTACAAAATATTCTACAAATGGTTTCATTTTGGTGTCAAGAAACAAATGACAGAGGATTTGCACCTCGTACCTATGAAAAAAATGTTCCCCCTAAATGTCTCTCTAGTGTAAATTTTCTGAGAAAGAATTGACGAAGAAGGCCTTACTTTGGCTAATTTATCTTCATCTCGATAAGAGCCTCTGACATCAATTTATTTCAGAAAACCGACATCTAAGTCCATAGCTTAAGTGTCACTTTTAGACAATCAATTGATGACGCATACCTTACTCGAGCTATTTTTTTGTCAAATAAGGGCATCTAGCTTCAGTTTCTTCCAATAAACCAACGTCAAAGTCCTTATCTTAAGTGTCGGTTTTCTATTTCCAACTGACAAATATTAGCTTAGTTGTTAGTTTTGCAAACAACTAACAACTATGTATAACTTAATAGCACCCGCAAGAGACAAACATTCCCTCAATATCTATTTCATTGCAATTTACTCCAAGCTCTAGCAATTTCCCTCGCTCTACCATTGTCTCCGCTCTAGGTGTTGTGCTCTCTATCATTGCTATGCTAGCTATTATGGTCAATGTATTTGTGCTCGCCATCATTTCCTCTTTGCTCAATGTCATTGCCACTGGAGTTGGTACTGATGTTGTTGCCATAGCTATTGTGCTCGCCACTGTGCTCACCACTGTAGTTGTTGTTGTATACGCTGCAACCTTCACCTCAGTTGGTAGCCACCATCGTCACTACTTGGAAGTTACCAATATGGTCCCCCTCCATTAGAAATCATGCTAGATAGATATATATTTGCATTCATACATACAATTACAATATAATTGCAGTGATCAAATGATGTATATGAGATTAAATATGTCACAAGGATTGTTAGCGTTACTAAAAGCCTACGGTTGTTATCCTCAAAATTAGTCTAGATGAATTTTGAGGATGAAATTTTGATTAAGGTGGGCAAAATTATGAAATTTTGCATTTTATGTATGAATGAATATGAAAAAGAGGAATGCTATGTGTGTTAATGGTATGATATCTATTTATGTTTTTTGTTTAAAATAAGAAAGAATTCATTAGATTTGGATGTCTAATTCTCATGACCTGATGAACCTTAACTGTGAGGGCCTCCGTGTTGATTAGAGAGAAACCCTAAACCTAATCCTCGATTATGAAACAAAATAATGAATCCACAACAAACGAGATTGAAAAAATATATGAATCTGGATCCATTTCTTGTTAAAACCCAGGACTCTCAACTGAAGTGATCGTAGTCTTTGGTAAGGTTGATTTTCATGCATGTGTTGGCATTAGCCTTGCTAACCTTGAAACCAGTAACAATCTCAACAACTAGAAGGGTTTGTCTGATATTTTCCAGCCTTTAATGAAAGCACACTGTTATATGAATATGATTTTCGGTAAGACCTCTTTGAGACACCCATCAAGGACTTTAGAAACTATTTTGTATAACACATTACAACACATGATGGGTCCATAGTTAGATATATCAACTATCTCCCTCTTCTTAGGGATGAGCTTAATAAACATGTGAATATCTTTGCTAACCATTTATGACCACTGATGATCCACCTAACCACTTCAACAATGTTGCTTTTGATGGTACCCCACATGACATAGTAGATCTTACCATTCATCCAATCCAACCCTAGATCCTTAGCTGGATTGATGGAGAGGATAACCTTCTTTATTTCTTCTTCAGAAGCATAGGTGCAAAGGACCTCATTCATTGCATCATCATCTCTTTTTGTAGGTAGAAAATATCCTTAGTTATTGTTATACGTGCTTATATGGTTGTATAGATTGAAGAAATAATCAATGGTATTATTAGTTATATCCTCCCTATTATTGACAACTTATCCTTGATCATCGACAAGTTCATGAATACCTTGTCTCATTTCTTTCTACTTGACGGCATAGTGATAGGTCATGGTGTTCCTATCACCATCTTTGATCCATCCCATCGGAATCCACTGCCAGTAATAGATTTCTTCAGCCTTCTTGAGTTTTTGGAGTCTATCTTCTCCCTGCTTTTCTCTATTGATGCAAATAGGGTTGAGGGGATTATGTCGTACCTCAGAAACAACATGTTCGTAGTTGGTAACAACCTCAGCAAGAAAGTTTCTCAATTTCATTTTTTCAATGCTCCAGCTCCTGAGGGCCTTCTTGGTGTTTTGGTGTTTTTTATATTCTTTATCACTTTATATGTAGCATTACCTTCAATATTAATGGCCTAGTTGGTTTTTACTAATTCTTTGAATCATGACCACTCACACAACTAGTTCATGAAATGGAAGGGTCTTTGGATGTGGGTTCTTTTAACCACCTCCATCTTCATCCAAGTGTGGTCACTCAACAGATTGGATCCCATCTTGATGAAGGTGTTTGGCCATTGGTTAAGCCAAGCTTCATTGACCAGGCCTTTATCATTGGCGTTGGCAATTCTTCTCTCTAGTCTTTGTTTATTAGACCAAAACGTTTTGCCTCCGACTTTATGAGTTCAATCAACCCAGCCACCCCACTATTGTGTTGAAAGTATCCTTGACTCTATCAGGTGCCTTGATCCCCACATGCTTTTCATCAAATCGCCTTATGTTATTGAAGTCCATGATAGCAAGCTAGGGGACTTCACTTTGGGCAGTGTCTTTAATGACCTACCACATTCTATTCCTATCTACTTCCAACCTCTCACCATAAATGCCAGATAGTATAAAGAAGCAGCCACCATGATTGTAGTAAGACACCTTAACAACTTGATCACATAGACTGTCACACCCCGATCCCACCACCTCCACAAGTCATGAGATTAGGGCGTGACTATGAGGATTACACTTAATACAAAAATCACCCTTAACTTTTTCTTTTGTTTTCTTAATCACTTGGAATTTAACCTAAAGGAAAATCTTATAATTTGATTAACACCAAATAGTATTAAACTGCGGAAGCAACTTACCATTTACCTCACTAGGAAGATAAAACAAAGATACACGACATATTACATTTTTCATGTGGAATATAAAACACAACAGATAATTTAAAACTAACTAATTATTACATTACATTCTCTCTCTACCACACCACATGCCCAAGGACCGAGGGGAAAGGACTAAGAGACCTATAATCTAACTACAAACTACCTTCTAAGAGCCTGGATGATAAGATCCTTCAACTTCCTCATGCTGACACCGACCTAAAAAATGTTTCAGTAGGTTGGTGAGCTACTGGCTCAGTGAATAGAATTTCACTCAACCATCGCAGATAACTCATTTACATTTATTAAACTAAAATAAAATGTAGGAATCACTATACTGAGAAGATCTAACAATTTCAATTAAAATAACAGGAAAATGCCAACATTACATTAAAAGAACAACTGGTATAAACTATACTCAATCTTACTTAACTCTTTACTTAAGAAACTCTATAAACCTAGATTATCATATTTTAACTTATGCCCTGGTCATATGCAGTGTACTCTTCATATGAAGACTCATAGCAAACTACGATCTCACCGTACAATACTTAGTTAACACCACGGGATAGCTAAGTCTGACTACTCTCTGGTCTGCAATAGGAAAAATGGCTCTCTCACCCCGGCACACCTAATATGCCATAAAACGGGACTCCTCCTCTAACCTGAGCACACAAGAGGAGAGTCAAGCCACCTATTGGCTTTTATGTATTCTAGTGCCACCAGGCCCTCTGGTTGATGTTGGACACTACATTCTATAATTTAAGGAGACTTCCACTAGGGCTTCGTCCCCTGTACCGCCTATTGGTACGTTTTGACCCCTGTATACTGGACACTTCCAGGATTAGGTCATTTCACCCCTAAGGCACAGACCTCACATAGGGGTTCTACACTGTTCAGGGCCCTTAAGTCTATTATTTTATTATTCTTGGAAAAACATTTACTACACTGTACTTTTCTCTTATTCATACTTGACTTTGGTATCTCTATGGTACCACATCTATTTACATTAAAGTTTATAATGCAACATGTACATCATTCTAAACATGACAGAGTATTATATTTAAAATATTGTAATTTACTAATAAATCAATATTATTATACTTGCAAGAAGACTAAAATTCTTAAATAAATTAAATACATATCAACTTGGAATTTATACACTAAATTCATGCAATTGAACCTCTTAATACACTGATAAAAGTTAATTTCTTGACATATGAGCAATCATCATTAACACGTAAAATAATTGTACTTTCTTAGAAAATGTGCACATCAACCCAAATCCTCAGTTGAGCATCACATAACTCAATTAAGAGTTAATTACTTATCATGGCACGAATTATTGATAATATTTGGGAATTTCAAATGATATCTTTGAGGAACGTGTCAATTTGTGTAAATATTAAATTATTCACCTTAAATATAAAAAAGAACGTACCATTAGGTTTTCTTTGAATATTTTTCAAGTAATCATCATTTATTTGAAATTGAGCATCTATTAACTTACTAAAAATGTACACCCTGGGTTTATACCCAAACTGTGTCGTTACTAGTCATGAGCTACTGAGTTCAACATTAAATCGAGCAATTTAAGTTTTGATCAATCGTGTATTTTCACTAATCCAAATCACACATATCAATTAACTAATTAGCATCAAGCAAACTTTAATAAATAAAACATGGAAATTAGAAATCGGGCGGCGGCGGTACTGCCCGGCACCTGGGTAAACGCTGACATCTGTGTATGATACCGATTTCAACCAAATCATCTGTTTCATGGAGTTAGTACTTTCTTTGGGGAGTGAGATTCTACTCACCATTATTCGAGACATCTGAAAACAACTTGAAATGCATCTAGAGACCAATTCTCAGGTACACGCAGGTCTTCTTCTACCTTGGAATAGCCTGGAATTCAACCTATTGCAATCAAACAGTAGCTTCCTCAATCACAAGTGGAAAGCAAGCTATGTTAGGATGCCAAAACGTGGCTATTGGCTGCGGATTCCGGTTTGGATCTCAAGGATGAAGTCGATGGTGCCGTTTTGAGCTGCTCCTCGCGTCCAAGGGCTCCTGGAAGACCTGCTGCTAGTAGCAGTTGCTTCTCACGTATAGGTTGGGAACAACCTCGATTGATAGCTAGAACTTGGGCTAGGGCTACAGATTTGTGTAGGGAGCTCAAGTTCGGACTCAAGGGTGGCAATTTTGTGCTATTTCCCATGCTGGAATGGCACCCTAGCCGCTGCTATGGCTGTTGCGCTATAGTAGGCTAGTTGCCCAAGCTGGTCGAGGTGTTCTGCGCCTAGGGAGAGGATGGAGGAAGGTTGAAGAAGAAGAATGGAGGAAGGACTGACGGAGGTCGGTTGTTTGCTATTTCGCCCTAAATTTCTCTCGTGCGTCCCCCCTTAACTGCTCTCGATCGGACATTGGGTGCCGCTTCAGTCAGTTCTGGAAACGGTCGAGGAAGAAGATATAAGGGAGAAAGGAAAAAAAAGGGTTAATAAGCCAATTAATTGGAAAAATTGTAGATTTGGACCAAGAACTCAAAATTAGTAGAACTTTTGCCTCGAAGGACCGAATTGAGTGATTTATTTTGCAAAATTTCAAGTATGAGATCCACTACAACCTCAAGGCATAAAAACATAGCAACTAGACCATCTTATATGGGTTAATCATCTTAGGAAATTAACTTAACAATTAACACTATAGTTAACATTAATTACATCAGATGAATACATCTCGACTATTGATTCACATCTTAGCTTATCTTGATTAACCATGCTGTTTAACAAGGTACTTAGAACTAATCAAGGTACTTACTGACTAAGCTCGATTTGGGTCATAACAATCTCCCTCCCTTATAAGAATTTCATCCCAAAATTCCTAAAAGAGAAAAGGAAACTTGTTATGCATCTCGGACTCAAGCTCCCACATGGCTTCCTCTAGGTTGTGGTTCCTCCACAGAACTTTCACTAATGGTATCTCTTGATTCTTGAGTTTCTTGATCCTCAGATCAACTATTTGTATTGGTCATTCAACATAGGACACATCTGTTCTGAGCTGTACAGGTTCTGGGTCCACTATCTTCTTTGTACCAGGGTAACACTTCTTCAGCATCGATACATGCAACACATCATGTAGATTAGCTAACTCGGATGGAAAATCCAACCTGTAGGCTAAAAGTCCAATCCTTTCAATGACAGGATATGGGCCCATAAACCTTGGAGTCAGTTTGCCTCTCTTTCCAAACCTCAACACTCCTTTCCATGGCGAAACTTTCAGATACACTTCACCACCAACCTCAAACTCAAGAGGTCTACGCCTCTTCTTAGCGTAACTCTTATGCGTGTCATGTGCATCTTTTAACTGCTCTCTGATCATTGTAATCTTTTATGTAGTCAAATCAACTATCTCTGGTCCAAGAATCTCTTTTACACCCACCTCATACCAACATACAAGTGATCTACACTTTCTGTCGTATAGAGCTTCATACGGGGCCATACCAAGACTGGAATGGTGACTATTGTTGTATGCAAACTCTATAAGGCTCAAGTGTTCTTCCCAACTTCCACTGAACTGTAGGACACATGCTCTCAGCATGTCCTCAAGAGTCTGAATGGTCCTCTCTGACTAACCATCCGTCTACGGGTGAAAAGTTGTGATGAACCTAAACTTTGTGCCTAAAGCACGATGCAACTGATTCCAAAAGTTGGATGTGAACTTAGGATCTCTATCTGATATTATTGAAACTGGGATACCATGCAACCTGACTATCTCATCCATGTATATCTTAGCTAACTTTGGGACATCAAAGGTTGACTTAGCATGAAGAAAATGAGCATACTTAGTCAGTCTATCTACAATCACCCATATAGAGTCACAACCTCTAGATGTCCTGGGCAACCCTACCACAAAATCCATTGTGATATGTTCCCACTTCCACTCTGGTATAGGAAGAGATTGCAACGTACCTGTAGGTTTTCTAATGCTCAGCCTTAACCTGCTGACACACACTACATCTAGCCATGTACTCAGCTACATCCTTTTTCATACCTGACCACCAGTATAACTCCTTGAGATTCTTGTACATTTTAGTGTTACATGGATGCATAGCGTACATCGATGCATATGCTTCCTCAAGAATCTATTCCTTCAAATCAGTGTCTTTAGGTACACACAACCTGTCATGCTGATATAACAAACCATCATCTGAAAACTTGAACTCTGGTCTTTTTCCCTTTGCCATGTCCTGCATGATCTGTCATAACTCACTGTCACTCTACTGTAGTTCCTTGATCTGATCATAAAAGGTAGGGTTGACGTGCATATGTGCAATCAAACTACTTTGTTCTGTCACCCCTAAGTCTAAGTTCAACTTCTGCATCTCTACTAGCAGGTCTCTCTTGAAACATGCCATAGAGAATACATCAATTGTTGAAGTTGACTTTCTTCTCAGGGCATCTGCTACCACATTCACCTTTCCAGGATGATAATCTATCGTCACTTCATAATCTTTGATCAATTCTAACCATCTCTATTGTCTAAGATTCAGATCCTTCTAGGTAAAGATATATTTAAAACTCTTATGGTCCATAAACACCTGGCTTGCCTCACCATAAAGATAGTGACGTCATGTCTTAAGAGCATGAACTACTACAGCTTAACTCCAGATCATGTGTCGGGTAATTCTCCTCATTCTTATGAAGTTGTCTAGATGCATAAGCTACTACTTTGCCTTCCTACATCAACACACATCCTAAACCTCTCCTAGAAGCATCACAAAACATTGTGTAGCCTTTATATGCCTTAGGCAGAATCAACACCGGTGTTGTAGTCAACCTCTTCTTCAAAATCTGAAAACTCTTCTCACAGTTGTCTGATCAGATGAATGGTGCACCCTTTCTTGTTAAGCGTGTCAGAGGTGACTCTATAACACTGAAGTTCTGGATGAACCTCCTGTAGTAACCTGCCAACCCTTAGAAGCTTTTGATCTCAGTAGGAGTCTTAGATTATCCCACTGTAGAACATATTTGACTTTCTTAGGGTCAACACTTACTCCATCTCCTGAGATGACATGTCTAAGAAAAGACACCTCAGCTAACCAGAACTCGCACTTACTGAACTTAGCATATAACTGGTGTTGTCTCAACAACTGTAACGCTATCCTCAGATGTTGCTCATGTTGCTCATCATATCTGGAGTAGATCAAAATGTCATCTATGAAAACCACTATGAACTGATCCAAGAATGGCTTGAAAATTTGGTTCATCATATCCATGAAAGCTGTTGGGGTAATAGTCAGTCCAAACGACATGACCAAAAATTCATAATGCATGTATCTTATTCAGAAAGCCGACTTAGGAATATTTGAATCCTTTATCCTCAACTGATGATATCCAGATCTCAAGTCTATCTTAGAAAAGATCATCACTCCATGCAACTGATCAAATAGATCATCTATCCTTAGCAACGGGTACTTATTCCTGATGGTTGATAACCTCCCATTTTATGATGTTATCTTACTAGTTGTTCTTAATTTTCCATACTCTTACTTAGATAAATTAGATAGAATCTTTAACTTTCCACTGTATTGTAAATATACCAATAGACTGACATTTCTCCTTTTCTTCTACAGAAAAACCCAAAAAATTTGCAAAAAGCCTCAAACGGTCCCAAGACCATATGAACCCAAACAGTCCCAAGACCGAATGAAGACCAAACGGTCTCAAAACCGAATGAAAGCCAAACGGTCTCAAGACCATATGAAGCCAAACGGTCCCAAGACCGTATGAAGTCAAATGATCCAAAGACAAGCCAAACGGTCTCAAGACTGAATAAAAGCCAAACGGTCCCAAGATCGTATGAAGCCAAACGGTCCCAAGACCGTATGAAGGCCAAACGGTTTCAAGACCGAATAAAAGCCAAACGGTCCCAAGACCATATGAATTTAAATAGTCTCGAGACCGCATAAAGCCAAACGGTCTCAAGACTGCATGAAGCCAAATGGTCCCAAGACCGAATGAGTTCAAACGGTCTCCAAACCGTTAAAGACCCAAACCGTTTGGGATTCCTTGGAAGCCTATAAATAGGACCAAAGGAGTCCTCATTTGGTATCAAATTATTGGACATCCAGAGGCTTCCCCAATCATTCCAAAGTTGTTCATCTTTCATCCTTCACCCCAAGGCTGCTGGTCCAAGATCCACATTCCATCCTCGAGCTACTTCCTCTCTCATCGACATAGAAGGTGGGAAGTGAAGAATTCTTCATCAAGGAAACCACGTGGTGTGAAGATATTTGCTCTCTACTCCAAGGGGTCGACCTTCCTCCCTCCTACATGGAGATCATGCTTTCTTTCTCTCTTCCCACCTCCTTCTTTGTTCTTTCCATGAGCGAGTAGTCACATACACTAGGGTGCGGGGAGTAGCCTCGCTACCCATGTTTTCATTTCATGCATTGTAATTCATGAGTTTGCAATAGAGAAATATTATCTTCTCAGTTCAACATCAATCATTTAATGAATGTTATTTGCTTGATCACCAACTTGTGTTATCTATTATCTACTAGTGTGAATTGTCTATGTTTGTTCTTTTAGATTCGAATATCGATTGCATGTTGGTTCTTGATGTATGTAGTCACCATACATCTATTTCGATATCTTGGAACGTCTTTCAAGGAGTAGAGTAAACTCACCTCCATCATTGTACTTTCATACTATGAAATGGAATCAGTTGACGTATGAAAGTACAACTTTGATTGGTCGAGGAACACACTTTACAAAGGGAGTAATGCCAAATAAGTGACTATTCATTTGGGGATGGCTGGCATTGCAATACTCCCACGTTTCTCATAGTTAGTTATCTGAAACGAAGCTAAGTCTATAAAGATACTAACTATTTAGACCCTTTTCTTTGCAAGCCATGTTGTTAAGATGTATGTTTTGATCCATGCGTAGTGCTGGTGAAACTCGATCACATCCTAGTGGTTTCCAAATATTGTTTACAACCTTTTGTTTACTTTCCTGCCATTTCGTTTTCTTTGCATTTTAGTCTAAAACCATCAAATCAACTCTTCAATCTAAGTATCAACTTTTAAGTAGATAAATAGAATTATAACATTTTCCATCTTGTTAACTCTTAACAAGACTGTTGTCTCATGGATTTGACCCTCAACTGTACTATGATAAGACTTCCACGTACCTTAGTGTACGTGGGTGGAGATCTTATTATAGCACACGAAAGTCTAAACTTAGAGATTTACTATCTCTAGGATTTTTAGTGGTGCACACAACTCCACACAAGTGGAGGCTCCATCAAAAATTAGCATCGTTGTCGGGGACAACGGAACGTTTTAATTTCATTTATCGACTTGCTAGTTGATTAGGATTTTACACTTTACTTTAACAATACTTCATATCTTCTTGATTTCATCATTTCTCCGCATCATCTAAAGTGTGTTTCTTCTTCTACTCAGGTAGGAAATGTGTATGCAACCATCACATAATCTCATATTCTTCCCTAAACCAGAGTACGACTCTGAGGTAGAACAAAGCTTCCACTGACGCATCAGACTCAACTGCCAACAAGCCAGACAGATGGCTGAAAAACAACACCAAGCCACCCTAGTGATGGAAAGAGTTACCGTAGCTATAGAAGCTCAGAGAGAGCAACTCATTGCTGATACACACGCTCAAGTCCAAGCTGAAGTTCGAGCTGAAGAGTAGGCCCGCATCTGAGCTAAAAATGAAGCAGCCACAACATATTCTCAGTTGTTGGTAAGGAACAAGCAGCTTCGGGATTACGTTGTTCCTAAGAATATGAGGACAATCACCCAGTACAGCCGCCGTTCATTAATGCTCCTAACTTTGAGATTCAGACATAATGGATCCAAATCATGCAAGGCATCTCATTCTCTGGAAGCACTAGAGATGATTGCATGGACCATTTGAAGTGATTCAAGGCACTTTGTCGGTTGGTACTGTAAGTTGGAGCCACTATGGATGCAATCATGCTCTAACTTTTCAACTTCACTCTGTCTCGAAGAGCATTAAGATGGTACAACTCTTTAGATGGGGATCCAATCACCACCTGGTCTCCCTTGGAAGAAAAATTCTTGGAGAAGTTCTTTCCTCCCTCATTGACTTACTAGATCAGAGGACATATCAACCAGTTCCTTCAACTACCTGGAGAGTCACTGGCCAAATCATGAGAAATATTCAAGGAACTTCTGAGAAAATGCCCAAACCACGGAATCTCGCAAAATCAGCTCATAGAAACAATCTATAGAGGGGTAAGTGATGAAATAAAGACGTTTTTGGATTCCTCATCTGGAGGAAACTTCATGAGGAAGAATTATGAGGACGCTTGGAGGATCGTCATGCTTGGAGCCGAAAACCAATCCAATTGGGGAAGGTCATCACAGGAGGAGTCCCAAAAGTTTGTAAGGTTGAAGAATCGATAGAAATGAAGGACATTGTTGAAGCTTTGAAAACCATAGATCATAAATAGCAAGACCTTGAAACGTCATTTGGAGAATATGACAAAAAGAAGAGCTCACAAGTCCAACAAGTCAAAGCAACTACCGAGACTTGTGAATCATGTCATGCATCATACCACCCCACATTATCATGTGGTTTTTTAATATGATGTGATGATGAATATGCAGACACCGCAGCCACAGTATGAACTAATCATCGAACATCCTGAGGATGAGCTGCCGGAGCAAGTTAATTCCATCCACACCATACCGGGACAAGCATACTATAACCCAAATCAACCAACAAACCATCCCAGGTTTCAGTATGGAAATCATGTAGGGACTGCTAACTCGTAGCACCAGACACAACATGGAGTTTTAAACAGATCGCCATCGGGATTCCTAAACAACTATAATCAATACCAGGGAAACTTCAGAGGTGGATTTCAAGGATTTGTACAACCAAGAAACCCTTCTGCATACTACCAATACACTCATCCGTCGTTGCACCCACAATTGCAACAACCTCAGCTACAACAACCCCAAATACCAGCACCTCAGCAGAAGTATCAACAAATTCCACAAAAGAATACCCCACCTCCGACAACAGATGAACTATCCCTGATAAGGAAAATGTTGTAATTGCAACAAACCATGCTTACCAACCAGCAAGCCCAACAAAAAGTTGTCGAAACCCAGTTAGCACAAATCACAGCTCAGTTAAAACTTGCGGTAGGCACTTTGACTGGTCAGTCGGAAATAAACTCGACACATGATCAACGCAGACCAGAACAATTAAACACAGTCACCACAAGGTCTAGTCGTGTCCTTACTAAAGCTAACAAAGTTCTTCAAGAAGATGAAGATGCGGCTGAAATCATCCCAATAGAAAGCACAAATCAAGAGGCTGAAAAGGAGAGAGAAAAAGAACAAGTTCCCAAGGAACAAGAGGTCCCACCGTACAAACCTAGGATACCCTATATGGGCAAATTGAAGGAGACCAGACTGGATTCTAGATTCTAGAAATTCAAGGAAGTAATGAAGAAACTTTATGTTGATATTCTGTTCCTTGATGCTCTCTCTAAAATCCAAGCTTGGTCCAAATATTTGAAGACCTTGTTATCAAAAAATATGACCGAAGAACATAAAACTGTCAAATTAGCCCAGACTACTTCTGATATCATTCTCAATAGAATGCCTAAAAAATAGAAGGACCACGGCTCCTTTGGCATCCAATGTTCTATCGGAAACACTTCCTACAAAAAAAGATTGGCTAATTTGGGAGCCAGCATATCTATTATTCCATTATCCATGTGTAAAAGATTAGGGTTTACTGATTTGCTACCCATTGCAATGACCATCCAACTGATTGATTCTACCATTATTGTACCCCTGGGAATCATTGAATATATCCCAGTAAGAGTGGGAAGGGACTCTTATGTCCCTTGTGATTTTGTTATTATGGATATAAAAGAAGATCTAAGGTACCCGATAATATTCGGCAGACCCTTCCTCGCTACAGCTAGAGCACTAATTGATGTTGAATCTGGAAAAATCACCTTAAGGTTGGGCAAGGAAACTGTTCAATTCAGGGCCTTTAATAGCCTAAAAAGTCCTAGCATCCATGAAGAAGTCTTTTTGGTTGAGGCAATTGATAAAATGTCTCAGCTGAAGCAAGAAAATCCAGAACCATCTGATGCCCTGGAAGATGCTTTAATGAATCCAGAAGCCGAATTCTCATCTGACAAACTAGTTCAGCAATGCCAGCAATACCTAGAACAAGTTGAAGAAGTTCCAGAAGCTACCTTTGAGGAGTTGAAATATGTCACCATTTTGGAAACTACAGAGGTACCCAAGACCCGTTAAATGAAAGCCCTACCTATTAGACTCAAACACGTCTTCTTGGACAAAGAAAAATTATCTCCAATCATCATCAGTTCCACTTTGACAGATGACTAGGAAGAAAGACTTCTTGTTGAGCTAAGAAAGCATAAGAAAGTTATTGGGTATAAAATGACCGACTTTACAGGAATAAATCCAGCTTTGTGCATGCATAGATTACCTATGGTAGAAGAGTTTAAACCATCGTGGGAACATCAGAGGAAACTAAACCCGAACCTCAAGGAGGTGGTTCGCCTCGAGGTACTTAAACTCCTAAAAGCTAGTATCATCTATCCAATTTTCGATTCTCAATGGGTTAGTCCGGTCCAAGTGGTCCCTAAAATGGGGGGACCACTATCATTTTGAATGATAAAAATGAGCTAGTACCCACAAGGACTATTAATGGATGGAGGATGTGTATCGATTATAGGAAACTAAACAAAGCAACCAGAAAAGATCACTTCCCTCTACCCTTCCTTAATGAAGTCCTTGAACATCTGGCCCACCAAAAATTCTTTTTCTACCTTGACAGTTATTCAGTGTTTTATCAAATTCTGATACACCCAAAAGACCAAGAAAAGACAACCTTTACTTGCCCTTTTGGAACCTACGCCTTTAGAAGGATGCCTTTTGGGCTATGTAATGCGCTCACAACCTTCCAAAGGTGTATGTCTGTAATATTCGCAGGATTAACTGAGTCCATTATGGAAGTATTTATGGATGACTTTCAGTCTATGGAGATTCTTTTGATAACTGTCTACTTAACCTTGGAAAAGTATTACAAAGATGCGAGGAAACAAACATGATCCTTAATTGGAAAAAATGTCACTTTATGGTGACAGAAGGTGTTGTCCTCGGGCATCGGGTGAGTGAAAGAGGAATTGAAGTGGACAAGGCAAATATTGATGCCATTTAAATACTATCACCACCAAAAGACATCATAGGAATGCGAGCATTTATGGGCCATGCCAGATTTTATCGAAGATTTATTAAAGATTTCTCAAAAATAGCAAAGCACGTGACTTACTTGTTGACTAAAGATGCAGATTTCAATTTTGATCAAGAATGCCTACACAGCTTCATGACCCTAAAGAATGCTCTAGTCTCTGCACCTATACTGAGAGCACCTGATTGGTCACAACCCTTTGAAATAATGTGTGATGCCAGTGACTACGCTATATGAGCAGTGCTAGGGCATAGAATAGATAAGAAACCCTATGTGATATACTATGCATCAAAGACGCTCGATGAGTCCCAAAAGAACTATACAACTACTGAAAAAGAGTTCTTGGTCGTCATTTACGCCTTTGAGAAATTTCATTCTTATCTAATCGGATCAAAAGTCATAGTATACATAGACCTCTCCGCTATTAGATATCTAATTCAGAAACAAGATGCAAAACCCAGACTCATCCGCTGGGTGTTGATGCTTCAAGAATTTGACTCGGAAATAAAAGACAAAAGTGAGGTAGAAAATGTTATTGCTGATCACTTAAGTCGCATTGAGTCTCAGGATCATGATAATATACCTATTCGAGACTCCCTACCCGACGACCAACTCATGAAAGTCACTATCGGATTTCCTTGGTATGTCGATATAGTAAACTACCTAGCTATAGGAATTATTCACCCTTTCGCTTCTTACCGTGAAAGAAAGAATTTTCTTCATGACATTAAGCAGTATTTTGGGGACGATACATGCCTTTTTCTCTTATGCGCAGACGGATTATTCTGTCATTGCCTACCAGAAGAAGATATTATCCCAGTTTTGGAACAATGTCATTCTGGCTCTACTGGGGGCATATGAGTTCAAAGAAGACCGCTCTCAAAGTTCTACAATCAGGTTACTTTTGGCCAATGATAGCAAGGGATTCCCATGATTTTGTACAATCTTTCAATAAATGTCAACTTTCTAATGGTATATCTAAACGGAATGAAATGCCTCTTACTCTGTGGCAGGAAATTGAACTTTTTGATGTATGGGGAGTAGACTACATGGGTCCATTTCCCCCATCTTATGGATTGTCCTACATACTGGTTGCTATGGATTACATTTCAAAATGGGTAGAAGCTATACCCACTGTGTCTTGCGACTCCAAGCCAGTTATTAAGATGTTAAAGGATATCATCTTCCCTAGATTCGGAGTTCCTAAAACTATCATATCAGATAGAGGATCTCATTTCTTGGAATGAAGCTTCGAATCCCTCCTAAGAAAATATGGAGTTAAACATAAGGTCACCACACCTTACCATCCATAGACAAGTGGCCAAGTTGAAGTTTTAAACAGACAGCTGAAATCCATTTTAAAGAAGACGGTCAACAGACATCACACAGACTGGTCCACCAAGCTCCCTGATGCGCTTTGGGCATACCGCACTGCTTATAAAACACTGATAGGAATGACTCCATTCTGTTTGGTATATGGGAAGTCATGCCATCATCTAGTTGAACTGGAACATAAGGCTTGGTGGGCCATTAAACAATTGAATTTTCATTTCAAAAGTGTTGGCGAATATAGACAACTTCAATTACAAGAACTTGAGGAGCTCAGAATGTCTGCATACCAGAGTGCTAGGATCTACAAAGAGAAAACTAAGATGTGGCACGATGGTCACCTCAAAAGAAATGATATCACTATCTGAGACAAGGTCCTTTTTTTCAACTCCAGACTCCAAATTTTCCCTAGAAAACTTCGTACAAAGTGGTTCGGGCCATTCACCATCAAGCACATCTACCCAACTGGATCCATCATCATTGTTGATGACAATGGAGGAGAGAGAATTGTTAATGGCCATAGACTGAAAAATATTATACTCCAACTGATAAAACTCCAAGACAAACTATTGAGATTCATGATCCCACTGCATCGATCTAACCAAACCAGAAATTTGTCAAGCCAACGACATAAAACCAAAGTGCTACTTGGGAGGCAACCCAAGAACTCGCTATCACTTTTTTATCTTGCTTAAGTTTTGATAATTTTCTAGTTTTTTAATTTGATTATTCCTTAGACCTGTCTTCTTTTTTCATAAAATATAAAAATTTACATAATCAACCAAAACAAATATAAAAATATAAAAATCAATAACAATATATATATATAGTCTTACCCTAATGGTTTTGAAATTGTTTGGTCCTCACAGTCTCGAAACCATTTGGACTCAAACGGTCTCGAAATCATTTGGCCCCATACAATCTCGAAATTGTTTGGACTCAAACGGCCTTGAGACTATGTCCTTACGGTCTCAAAACCGTTTGGACTCAAACGGTCTCAAAACCGTTTGGACTCAAACGGTCTTAAAACCATTTTCCTAATGAGAATTTGTACAGTCGCCCCTCCTTTTTCTATAAATACAACTCGACCCCCTCCCATTTCTTTCCTTTGAATCCTGAATCTTCTCTTCCGCGAGCCCTGTGCCATTCCTTCCAGTTTCTCTGCTCCAGTGTGACCCGTTTATGCTCTCCATTCACGCTCTCCGATTCACGCCGCTTCCTCACTCCCTTGATTCCAAGCTCGCTTCCACCATCTTCGCACACGCTCGCGCAAGCTGATCTATCCTCTTCTCCGTTGCTCTGTCTGTCGTGACCATCTCCCCATCACAGCAAGGTAAAGGATGCTCACAACCATCACCGTCGCTACAACACATCTTCTCGTCTTCTTATAATCACTTCTATCACCATTACTATCGTTGCTATCGCCACCGCCGACACCATCATCGTCGGCGCCACCGTCGTCGGCACTATTTTCATCGCCCCTACCGCTTCACCTTCCTAACGGTTTCGACCCAAATGGTCGTAAAACTGTATGGACCCAAATGGTCGTGAAACTGTTAGCACAAAAAAAAGGGTCTTGAAACCGTTTGGACCCAAACGGTCTTGAGATCGTTTGGACCCAAACAGTCGTGAAACCTTTTGGAGTGAAACCATTTGGACCCAAATGGTCTTGAGACCATTTGGACCCAAACAGTCTTGAGACTGTTTGGACCCAAACGGTCATGAAACCATTTGGAGCCAAATGGTCTTGAAACCGTTTGGACCCAAACGGTCTTGAAAAATCAATATTTCACCCTTAACGGTTTCTCTCCTAAACTTTTTTTTCAATATTGCAATTCTTTCAACATTTATACCAAATTTTAATATTTTCTAACATATATGATTTCTTGTTCAAAATTACAGAATGGACTCACCTGCAAGGGATGTCACAGGAGCTGATGAAGCTCCATTCTGGACCAGGGAGCAACTGTTGGAGCGCCACTCGAAGCTTCAATGCATCCTCAACATATGCGAAAAAACTGGAAAGACTCCAGTTGACTTTCCCAAGGTCATCCACGACCTTGAGCGAGTCAACAAATGTTTAGCAGAAGATCCTATCGAGGAAATCAAAGAGATCTCCTCCACTGATGAAGGCACATAATACACACCAAATTCTGAGGAGGAATTACCAGTCACCAAGTCCAAGGGGAAAAGGAAGACCCACGAAGCTGCCAAGGGACAACCAACCAAGCAACGGGCATGGAAGCAAGTCCGGCCCGCAACAGCATGAGAACAAATCCCAGTAGGATACATTTCACCCCCTGCTACCACCACCACAGAACCAGCACCAGTTGATCTGTATATCCAAAACCTACAAGCTGGTGATAAGATATTGCAACCAACAAAGTATGTCTGCTCAAACATACTAAAAAGAATGGGAATTTATGACAGAGTTCTCACCTTACTCGACAATGTGAATCTCTCAAAACTCTGCTTTGTCGAAGAAACTTCCTATGTTGAGTCCACGATAAAGTTCTTCACCTACCTTAATAAAGAAACTGTGGATGCAAAAGATAAGTTAAAGGATGGAGGTGTAGGCTGGTGACCTCACTTTTTGTAAAAAAGGTGGTCTTGACTGAGAATATGCTAAATGAAATCTTTATCGACAACCAAGAAAAGATAAAGAAAGCTAAGGAGGTAGGCATGGACCACTCCCAGTTCAACAGGCACACCTTCTGGAAGTGCTTGATAGGGATTCCAAGCTACGAGGCAAGAACTTGCAAGGCCTCCAACATACATTCTGGCCTGGTGCACACTCTGCACAAAATCATAACAGGCGCTCTTTTCCCCAGGACAGAGAGTGGGAACGTTATTATTTCAGACCTCTTTATCCTATGATCCATTCTCAAAGAGCAACCGGTCAACATAGGACGGCAATTGATTCAAAATCACACATCTTATGCCCTTAAAAAGGAAATCTATGTGGATGGTCACATAATATCAATTCTGAAATATCTTAAGATGGCCAGACCACTTCCCAAGTGCACTGTGATAAAAGGAAACATCCGAAAAAATGAGCAGATTCTAAGGAACTCATATATCATAAAGGAGAAGGATGCCAAACTTCATTATATCTTCTGCCCAACTGTCAAAGCATCCCGAACATTGCTACCACTTCCAGAACTAGCTGACTATGACAAAGAAAAACTTCTCTTCACTGAAGAGGAGCTTGCCAACCTCCTAGCCTCAGTCAAAGAAAAAGAGAAAAAAGCAAAGTTAGGGTAGACAGAGCATAGCATCACTTCCCTAGCAACAAGGCCAAAGAAAATACCAGTGACACGGCCTTCAAAACTATGCATACAGAAACAACAACAATTGGGGACACCCACATCAAAGATCAACCAAGACACAGACCCACCACACAGTGCAGAGAACATAGTAAACCCAACATCAGAACCCTTCATCTTTGATCTGGATGTTGGACTTACCTCTACAAACACTGCCACCACACTGCCACCTTCCAACATTCTGCCATCCACCACTCTCCCACCATTTTCCACAATCATGCCGACCACAATCCCTTTCTCCACAACCACAACTTCACCAACATCTTCTGCCTCACCCATTTTCTCCTCAGGCATCTCATTCTTCACCTCAACGCCTGACCTCACTTTCACTTCCACCACTTTCCCCCTGACATTCCCAGTTCCACCTTTTTCACCCAGGATGTCGCCACCCTTCTCATCCGCAACCACCTTGATACCGCTGGTGACTCCCTCTATAATCACCATGCAATTCGCGGGCCCATCAATAGTGTCTATTTCTCAAGGCACTACCACCATTCCACCTATACCCTATCCATCTCACCCATCCACCACTGGGGTCCCTTTTTCACAAGTCGATGAGGAATTCATACGGCAATTTGACGCTATTCGAAACCTCCTCACCGACCCTTGTAACATTTTACAATCATTTTTATCTTGTGTGTAGGGACTTGCTTCACATGTATCAAAGATCGAAGAGTGGACTCATGCCTTACCAGGCATCCTCACAAGTTTTCAACAATGATAGGAAACAACAGCCCAGCAAGTCGACCGCGTCGACGACCACCTACAACACATGCCAGAGTTGATACTTGGGATGAAAGGCCAGCAAGAAGTGTTAGCCCAGCAAGTCGACAGGGTCTCTAAGAAAGCTCAACCTTTTCCGAAGACCCTTCGCGAGCCTCAGCAGCAACAAACTACCCTAAGCACGTGCTTGGATGACATCAATAGCAACCTCGCACAGCTCATCCGCCGCCAAGAGGAGCACTCTAACGATGAACTCAATCATCTATGTGCACAAGTAACCGATCTATCAGCACAACTCCTCTCTGCCGAAGCAAGATATACAGATCTTAAAGAAAGCCACGACGCACTACTCAAAACCCACGAGCATGTGCAAGTGGCACTCGAAGAATTACAAGCCATCCATCGGCGGTGCAAGAAAACATCGATCACGAAAATAACAGATAAGGCAGCGGATGACGATGAAGATGAAGATGAAAATGAAGACGACGATGAGGATTATGATTCCTTGGCTGACTCCAACAATGACAAATCCTCCTCAGATGATCAACCCTATGACCCAGGCAATGTTGGGGAGGGCACCAGATGAGGGGCAGAACCTGAAAAGAAGGGACATAATAGAGACCCACAAGAGGGTGGAAACAAAGATGCCAAGTCCCCCGATGATAATGACAATGTAACAATGTTATATGGGGGTCAATTATTTAATTTCTCAACTATGGGATCCCTAGGGGACGCTGCAAAAGAAGCCACTTTTTTTGAGTTTCGACAATGCATAATGGAAACCAGCATTAGCCCACCCACAACAGCCATTCATCAACACTCCGCTCCGGAGCAATTTGTGCCCATTACCCCAGAGCAGGAGGAATCTGACAGAGTGAGTCTTGACACAGATGATAGACTCGACTCTAACTCTGACTCTGATAAAGATGAAGACCTACCATTTTTTTTGGACGACAACGAGCAGACTTCACTTCCTCCACCACAAGACCTTCCTCCACTGCTACCTCTACCTCACAAGATGAAAGACATGGACATGGCGGCCATCTTTACATTTGATGTTCAGGACATCTTCGTCCTGAATACTATTGTAAATGATGACAAGGAAGGGGAGGACATCATCTATAATAATACAAAGACAAAGTGCAATTTGACACGCGAAGACTTACGTATTCTCCTTCGACCACAATCAACGGTGAAGATGGCTATCTTCCATGTCCTCCTCACCAACTCAATTGAAGAATTCCGGAGCCCAAAGAAGTTGCAACCTGTTTTCAATGCTTCCCCCGCTCTATCATTATGCTTATTACATAAGGACTTACTGGCAAAGTCCATAGAGCGGCTGCAAATAGGTCTTGCATAAAAGGCATGATACATCATAGTGCCCTTTAGAGTTTCTGGACACTGGCTACTAATGATCGTCGACACTGTGGCCGGTGACGCCAAGGTGTACAACTTATGCGCCAGTGTGCTAAAGGTCGGATAGATAAATTTTGTTGGTTTAGAAGACAGGGAAGCACAATGCATTCCATTCCGGCTTCTCAAAGTAATATGGGTTTTCTGCCCATCTCTTCAACATGGTTGGAACCAACCTTGGTTCCAAATCATCAACCCAATAGTCCAAACACTTGAAGGTTCAGGGGATTGTGCTTTCTGTACAATAAGATTCATAGAAGCGCTCAACGGACAAATTCCCTTCACCGAGCTAGCCACAGAGGATATGCACTCCTTAGGGGGATGTTACGCCATGAAGCTTATCTGGGACAGATGGTTCTTCAAGGACCCGACAATGGCGCAAGACGATGTACCTCGATACCTTTTCTCTGCTATCCAACGTCTGCAAAAGCGTCCATACATAATAATTCTAAAGGAGTTGGACCAACAACAGCAGACCGCCAAGGTCCCAGAACAACACCAACGGGACCCTTACACTTTGTATATGACGGATGACAAGGGGGACATTGATTTGTTAACAGGGGCCATGATACTCGTCGTTTTGCAATATCAATCACTAAGATGGTTAATCCTAAAGTTTAAACCTTTTTTACTTCCGGTTTTAAGGGTAGTATAGAAGGGTCGATTCCATAAGACAACTATTAGATATTGTTCTTTAGAACCCAAAGATTGAAGAACTTTATTATTTGTTTTGGGTATTTTTCTTTTTATTAAAGCAGAAAGTAAAGTCCAGTTGGGGTTTTGTGTGATTACACTAATGCAAGAAGAAAAGTACTTAACAAGAATAAACATGCACAAGAAAATAATAAAAAGATTGTTAACACAAGAAAAACTATATGAATGGAAGACTAAGGATTAAAGAAGACAAAGAATGCGGTGATTAAATCAAGAGAAGGAAATCGAGGCTCGTAGGGGTTTTCACCACCTTGGCCTAGGCGATAACAACTAAATCTTAAACGACGATTTGATGAAGGATTGTGAATTAAAAACTGACAAAAGAGAAACTCCACATGAGCCCATTGGTCTTGGTGCTCATGCTTCCTAGTTTATCATCCTAAAAGACGAAAATCCACGATCATATCAAAACGTCTATGTAATCGATTTTATTGTTCTAAATCTGGATTTCCATGGTCATATCCATTTGGATTAACATGCGATCCGAAGATCAATCATTCAATTAAAACTGATTACCATCTAATCGTTTAAGAAGAAGTCGTTAAAACCATGGCTAAGGGGTTATTCCCCTTGCCCCGATAAAAGACTACTCACACATGGAGAAATGGGAGACAGAGGAAGAAAGAAATGAAGCCATAGTCTAGCCCAGAAATCAAGAAATTAATCCTTATGCTAGAGACGATGAAATGTCTTAGCTCTTTGTTCCTTGCTCCAGAATTGAAGAACGGAAAGAAGAGGATTAAAACTAAGGCGGAGAGAAAAGACAAGAACAAGAATGAAAGAACTATACTTGAACAAAATCCTACTTTATTGCATAATATGAGAATGATTACAAGATTAATTGCTGCAGAATTCCAAAATACCAGAAATCCAAGATAATCCTTGGGAGGAGGAAGTGCCCTTCCTTTTATAGGAGAAGGAGGGGTAGTCTATCTAAAAAAAGAGGGGGGGAAATAGAGGGATCCATCCTTTTGAATTTTCAGATCTAGACAACAAACTCTTGATTGTCTTTCTTTAATGCAGATTCTCGCAGCAGAAATTTCAAGCGAATTTCCGTTGTCCAGAGAATTTAAAGTGCGCCCGAAAATATGATTTTCCTGTAGGCCTTTGAATTCCCTTTCCAAATCATATTTGAACATTAAATTATGCCTTAGGATGTGAGAGTTATGCTAATTTTGGTGAAGGTTATGAATTTAAGTCAGCATTGCGGGAAACTGAATTGCCTCCTACCTTCATCTCTTCTTTTCTCGATTCAATTACTTAGATAATTCCTGAAAATTAAGAAAAATATCATAAGAATTCAGGAAAAGTATATCAATAAGATGAAAGTGCTATTTATTTTTGAGTTAGCTAAAATTAACAAAAAAGTCCTAATTAATTATTCTAAATGAAGTAAAAATAAGAGATGAATATGCATTCATCAAAA
Organism: Alisma plantago-aquatica; assembly: GCA_963693085.1. Taxonomy (NCBI): domain Eukaryota; kingdom Viridiplantae; phylum Streptophyta; class Magnoliopsida; order Alismatales; family Alismataceae; genus Alisma; species Alisma plantago-aquatica. The sequence goes on along the minus strand of OY856409.1, from coordinate 525,721,682 downwards.
TACCCCAAACTTAAACTTTGCTCGTCTCGAGAAACATTAAAATCAAGAAATACTTTCAAGACATACTCTCAACCTATCATCCTCACTCTCCTAACAATCACTGGATTCCTTCCACCAAAATATGGTCAAGCGACCCTGACTTCCTGAATTCACAAAAAGTGACTTTTATATTTCCTACTTCACAAACTTGCATTTATTCAAGACCTGCAATAAAACAGATTTTCATTTCACCTTTGCATTTGGTACTCCAATTTTTTTTTAAAAGTTTTACACAAGAGCAGGGTTGATTTGGATAGTTGGGGTTTTTGTAGTTTTCCCCTGGGTAGAAAATTGGAGTGAAGGAGGTATGGAAGAAGGACAGTCTCTCCTCTATTCGACTCGAGACCTTTTTATTTAGTGGACATGCAGTTACATTGACCGTATTTTTTTTCTTTGATTTTTGGTTATACACCCAATTGTGTGGGTATGGAAGAAGCGAAAGAGGGGGAAGGGGTGCCACCCCAAACTTAGCCTTTTGGGCATTATTGGCTTTTTTTCTTTTTGACGAATGGAAAGATTTGGAAGTGGTAGAAGAAGAGTAGAAGATGTTGTTCTTGTGCAACTTTTTTTTCATCTTTTTTTAGGAGTACCATGCGTTGGTTCAACTATTACCGAATCATGTGAAAAATCAAGAAAATTTATACAAGTTGTACATGATAAGAAAGCATCACTCTTGAATCCTATCAGTCCTCTATGGCTTGCCATCTTTTCCAAGGAGTGATTATTATTTGAGGTCCTAAGTGACAGGAGGATTTCTAGTCATGAAAGTTTCAAAATTTTAGTTGCAAGGAAGTTACATCATTAAGGGGAGTATTTTGACAAATGATCATATCAAGGCCGACTAGATATGGGCCAATTGTACTATGAAAAGAAAGAAAAAAAAACTACATGCAAAATGTAAAAGAAAAGATACTAAAAGGGGAAGAAAAAGGGGTGGAAACGTACCACCCATCCCCACCCTGAACTTAAGACGTTGCTCGTCCCGAGCAAAAATCAAAATCTGAGATGGAGAAAAGAATCGCTGTGGTGGAGGATGAAGGACGATGACAGCAACACCCCAAAAGAGAAGAACACAAAACAAAACAAAAAAAACAAGGGTGATGATATTAGAAAAGAAGGGGAAAATGCAAAAATTATTTGGGTTGCCTCCCAAAAAGCACCAAGTTTTACATCATGGCCTGACAAGAGATGGATCAGTCTATTGGGATTCTGGGGAAGTTGTGGGGTCAAGTAGGTTCAGGTCCTTCAAAGATGAAAAATTGTTTGAATCTGAAGTGACAAGGTCTTCAGTGGTGATGTATCTTTTAAGTCGCTTCCCATTAACCTTAAACTCACCCAAAACTTTATCCCAGAGAAGAAAAGCACCATGTGGATAAGCACACTTGACAATGTAGGGGCCATACCATCTCGACTTGAGTTTTCCAGGGAAAAGTCATAATCTTGAATTAAAAACTAAAACTTGATCCCCTTCTCTAATGTCTTTGCGCTTAATATGACCATCATGCCACATTTTGGTTCGGTCTTTGTAGATTCTTGCGTTTTTGTAGACACTCATCCTAAGTTCATCAAGCTCATTTATTTGGAGAAAACGTGTCTCTCCAACCATGGAAAGGTCAAAATTTAAAGTTTTGATGGCCCAGCTTGCTTTGTGCTCTAGTTCTATTGGTAAGTGACATGACTTACCGTAGATCAGTCTGAAAGGGGTGGTACCACTGGGTGTTTTGTAGGCAGTACGATATGCCCACAGAGCGTCATTGATTTTTAACGCCCAATCTTTCCTAGTGCGTCCAACAATTTTTTTCTAAAATTGTTTTTATTTGTCTGTTGGATACTTCTACCTGCCCACTGGTCTGAGGATGGTAAGGAGTGGCGACTTTGTGATAAACCCCATATTTTTTCAAGAGAGCCTCAAAACTTTTCTCCAAAAAATGGGATCCCCCGTCAGAAATGACGGTGCGAGGGACTCCAAATCTAGGAAAAATGACATCTTTAAAGAGTTTCTTAACAGGTTTAGAGTCACACGTTTTAGTGGGTATGGCTTCAACCCACTTTGACACATAATCTACTATGACTAAAATGTAAGCAAACCCATAAGAAGAAGGAAATGGGCCCATATAGTCGATTCCCCAGACATCGAAGATCTCTAATTCCTGCCAAGAGGCGAGAGGCATTTGGTCATGCTTGGAGATATTACCCGTCCTTTGACATTGGTCACATGAAAGCACATAATCATATGAGTCTTTGAAGATGGTGGGCCAAAAGAATCCGCATTGTAGGACTTTTCTAGCCGTTTTTTGGGAACTCATATGACCACCATAGGGGCCAGAGTGACATTGTTCCAAAATGGCGATGATTTCTTCGTGGGATACACAACGACGATATAAACCATCGGCACAAAGTCGAAACAAATAAGGTTCATCCCAATAATAATTTTTGACATCATGTAAAAATTTAGCTTTAGAATGTCCCGTATACTCGGGATGCAATACACCTGCAGCTAAATAGTTTACAAAATCAGCAAACCAAGGAAAGTGGGAGTCAACCTTGAGAAATTGGTCATCGGGTAAGGATTCATTTATGGGATGTTCATCAATGGGGCTATAGCTAAGTCTACTGAGGTGGTCAGCCACGACATTTTCAGAGCCCTTTTGTCTAGAATTTCTAGATCAAATTCCTGCAATAACAAAATCCATCTTATGAGTCTAGGCTTGGCATCCTTTTTGGTCATGAGGTAGCGAATAGCTGCATGATCAGTGTACACAATAACCTTTGAACCAACAAGATATGAGTGAAATTTATCGAATGCATAGACAATGGCTAGCATTTCTTTTTCGGTGACTGTGTAATTTTTCTGAGCTTCATCTAAGGTCTTTGATGCATAATAAATGACATGATGTTTTTGTCAATTCTTTGTCCTAAAATGGCACCTACAGCAAAATCACTAGCATCGTACATGATTTCAAAGGGTAAGGCCCAGTCAGGAGCACGGATGATAGGGGTGGTGGTGAGAGCCTTTTTCAAACATAGAAAGCTCTCCATACATGCAGTATCAAAATGGAAAGGCACCTCCTTTTGAAGAAGATTGGTGAGAGGTTTTGTAATTTTGGAAAAGTCACGGATGAATCGCCGATAGAAACTGGCATGTCCTAAGAAGGCTCGGATGTCTTTGACTGAGGTGGGAGGGGGGAGCTTGGTGATGACCTCAATCTTGGCTTGGTCAACTTCAATGCCCTGGTTGCTCACCTTATGGCCTAGAACAATACCCTCTTTGACCATAAAGTGACACTTTTCCCAATTAAGGACTAAATGTGACGTGATGCATCTATCAAGAACAAGGGAGAGGTTTCCAAGGAAAGAAGTGAAACTATCTCCATAGACAGAGAAATCGTCCATGAACACTTCCATGACAGTCTCAGTTAACCCTGAAAAAATGGCAGACATACATCTTTGAAAAGTGGCTGGTGCACTGCACAGGACAAAGGGCATTCGTCTAAAAGTGTATGTACCAAAAGGGCATATGGAAGTGGTCTTCTCTTGGTCTTCAGGATGAATGGGGATCTGATAAAAACCTGAGTAGCCATCTAAATAGCAAAAGTATTGTTGATGAGCAAAACATTCAAGAACTTGATCGAGGAAGGGAAGAGGGAAGTGGTATTTCCTAGTTTCTTTGTTGAGTTTCCTGTAGTCAATGCACATCCTCCACCCTGTGACTGTACGGGTGGGAATGAGCTCATTCTTCTCATTCCTAACGACTGTGGTCCCACCTTTTTTGGGGACAACCTGGACAGGGCTGACCCAAGGAGAGTCAGAGATGGGGTAGATGATTCCTGCAGTCAAAAGTTTAATTACTTCAAGACGAACAACTTCCTTCATGTTTGGGTTGAGTTTCCTTTGTGGGTCTCAGGAAGGTTTACTATTTTCAATCATTAGGATTTTGTGGATGCAAATGGATTGATCTATCGCAACCAATTCCGTCATTTTGTACCCTAAGGCTGTTCTCCTTTTCCTAAGTTCTCCCATAAGCATGTTTTCCTGTTCAATGGTAAGGTCAGAATTGATAATAATAGGGCATAATTGTTGTTCATCCAGAAACATGTATTTCATACCTATGGGGAGAGCCTTCATTTACAGGGCCTTTGGTGGTTCAGGTTGTTCTTCCATGGTGGAGATCATCTTAAGGTCTTCAATCTCGGTACATGGGATTTCCTCAAAGTTGTCCAAGTGAATCTTAAGTTGGTTTGATGGTTCATTATCAAAATCACATTCGGCGGGGATTGTGAGAGCAGTGCATAGGGGGTCATCAACTAATTCCCATTCTTGCCATAGTTGGTTTAATTCATCAATGCAATCAAGGAGGTAGACTTCTTCCACCAGACTAGGTCCCTTCATACTTTCAAACACCCTAAACTCTAGGTTTTGCTTCCCTAGTCTTAACACAATGGTACCAGACTCAACATCAATTAAGGCACGAGCAGTGGCTAAGAAGGGACGTCCGAAAATGAGGGGGTAGCGTAAATCTTCCTTGATATCCATGATCCCAAAATCACAAGGGACGTATGCATCATTTACAACTTTAACCGGAATGTCTTCTATGATTCCCATGGGCTTAGTTGTGGATGAGTCCGCCAGTTGGATGGTCATGGCTGTGGGTAACATGTCATTGAATCCTAGTCTTTTGCAAAGACTATATGGCATGATGGACATACTAGCTCCTAAATCTGCTAGGCCTTTCCTACAAGCATTTCCACCTAAGTAGCATCCTATTCCAAAAGAACATGGATCCTTCTATTTTTTAGGCATATTACTTAGGATAATGTCAGAGGTAGTCCTAGCAAGTTTAACAATCTCGTATTCTTTAGTAACATACCTCCTAGTCAAGAAAGATTTCATGTACTTGGACCAGGCGCGCATGTCTACCAAAGCATCAAGGAAGGGAATGTCGACATGTATTTTTTCATAGCATCCCTAAATTTCATGAAACGGGCATCAAGTCTTGTTTTTTTGAGGCGGTCTTGATAGGGAGGTCGGGGTTTATAAATTGGTTCTTCATCTTCCACTTGAGGGGTTTCGAGGACGGATGGTTTGGGTGTGACTTCGGGTTCGACAACTACCATGTCCTCATCCTCGAATTCTAGAGGTGGGTCCGAAGATTCTTTTGAAGGGGGAGGGGTGTGCACCTTACCCGAACGAGTAGAGACTACCTTGAGTTGTTCAGGATGTTTGGGATTGTTTTCAGGCTGTCCTGTGAAAGTCCCAGTAGGAGGTTTTTGTTGGGCAAACAGGCGGGCCAACTGTGCGTCAGTTGCCTTTTGATGGGCCTGTATGGCTACGAGGGCTTGTTCTATGCTTTCCCAGTTAAGATTACTTGGGGGAGGAGGAGGGATGACATTTTGAGGTGGTTGGGGAGGTTGAGGTTGGTTTAGATTTTGGGGTGGAAGGTTTAGGTTTTGGAATTGTTGGTAGTGTTGTCGATTTTGGTGATTTCCAAAATTTCTTTGATTATTGTATGGGAATCTAGGTGGTGGTCGATTGGTACTTTGAGGATAGGGAGGTCTTTTTTGAAGTTGGTTAGAGTTCTCGGCACCTAAAGGGTTCCGGTACTGAAAACCGGGGTGATTTCTAGGTTGGTTGGGATTGTAGTAACCTTGGCCTAGTATTGTATGGATCGAATTGAGGTCTTCTGGTTGTTGACCTACTTCAAGTTGCGTGGGCATGTTGTAGAGGTATTGATAGTGGAGGGTGGTATGGTCGTATCCTTGGCAAATACCAAAAAGGGAATCCATGGCTTTTAGTTGTTGGGGTGACTCCCTAAGGGTGACCAAGGATGACTCTAACCGATCTTGTTTTAAGGCAATTAATTTTAGGCTTTCCGCTATGCTTTGGATATCATTATTAACTTCTACCTTAGCTACCTTAAGTATTACTCCAATCCCTCTTCTAGACCTTGTTTCGGAAGCCCGTTTAACTACCTCCCATGCACTAGTTAAACTTTGATGCATGAAATTTCCTCCATATGAGGAATCAAGAAAAACTTTGGTATCATCATCAACACCACGATAGAAAATCTCTATGAGTTGGGCTTGAGAGATGTCATGGTGGGGGCACTTCCTAAGTAAATCCTTGAACCTTTTCCAGGCTTCACCTAAAGACTCTCCTGGGGACATAGAAAAGTGAGTTATTTGACCCCTAAGTTCATAGGTGAGAGACGAGGGGTAGAATTTTTCAAGGAACTTGTTTTGTAGAATTGCCCAAGTTGTGACATGTTCTTCACTCTCCATGGTGTTGTACCAGCTGCTAGCTTGTCCGGAGAGGGAATACTTAAACAACCTAAGGCGGATGGCATCTTCGGAGACACCTGGGATTTTGTTCAAAGAGCAAAGGTCAATGAACCTTTGAAGATGATCTTGACAACTTTCCCCATTGTTGCCAGAGAAGGGGTTGGTTTGCAGCATAGTGATCCATTATGTTCGGATTTCAAATTGTGGAGTAATGATATCGGGGGGTATAACTGGATGTTGTGCATAGGCCGTTTTGGGAACAGAACAATCTTTTAATTGTTTTTGCCTTTCGGCTTCCCTCCTATCGGCTTCTATATTTTCTTGTTCAGCCCTAAAGGCTGCTCGCAAAGCGGCTTCTCTTTCCGCTTGTTCGGCTTGGATGAGCTCTCTTTGAGCTACTAGAGCTCGGTCGATTCTACGGGCGACCTCGTCTTCATTCATTGTTACTAGATTTTGACGGTTTCGACGATGAAAGGTTCTTTCTATTTCCGGATCGAAAGGTTGAAAATCGTGGTTCGAGCGTCGCATGCACAATTAAAGCAGTTATTTCGTGTGTAGAAAAAAAACGTACTGCCGGAATGGAAACTCGGCAGAAAGAGGAGTACACTTCCGGAATGTTACTCGGAAGGCATGAAAAAAAAAAGAAAAAAAGTTTTTCAAAATTGTTTTGGGGTTCGAAAAAACAATATGTTGTCCCCGGCAACGGCGCCAAATTGATACTCGTCGTTTTGCAATATCAATCACTAAGATGGTTAATCCTAGAGTTTAAACCTTTTTTACTTCCGATTTTAAGGGTAGTATAGAAGGGTCGATCCCATAGGACAACTATTAGATATTGTTCTTTAGAACCCAAAGATTGAAGAACTTTATTATTTGTTTTTGGTATTTTTCTTTTTATTAAAGCAGAAAGTAAAGTCCAGTTGGGGTTTTGTGTGATTACACTAATGCAAGAAGAAAAGTACTTAACAAGAATAAACATGCACAAGAAAATAATAAAAAGATTGTTAACACAAGAAAAACTATATGAATGGAAGACTAAGGATTAAAGAAGACAAAGGATGCGGTGATTAAATCAAGAGAAGGAAATTGAGGCTCGTAGGGGTTTTCACCACCTTAGCCTAGGCGATAACAACTAAATCTTAAACGACAATTTGATGAAGGATTGCGAATTAAAAACTGATAAAAGAAAAACTCCACATGAGCCCATTGGTCTTGGTGCTGATGCTTCCTAGTTTATCATCCTAAAAGACGAAAATCCACGGTCATATCAAAACGTCTATGTAATCGATTTTATTGTTCTAAATCCGGATTTCCATGGTCATATCCATCCGGATTAACATGCGATCTGAAGATCAATCATTCAATTAAAATCGATTACCATCTAATCATTTAAGAAGAAGTCGTTAAAACCATGTCTAAGGGGTTATTCCCCTTACCCCGATAAAAGACTACTCACACATGGAGAAATGGGAGACGGAGGAAGAAAGAAATGAAGCCATAGTCTAGCCCAGAAATCAGGAAATTAATCATTATGCTAGAGACGATGAAATGGCTTAGCTCTTTGTTCCTTGCTCCAGAATTGAAGAATGGAAAGAAGAGGATTAAAACTAAGGCGGAGAGAAAATACAAGAACAAGAATGAAAGAATTGTGCTTGAACCAAAGCCTACTTTATTGCATAATATGAGAATGATTACAAGTTTAATTGCTGCAGAATTCCAAAATACTAGAAATCTAAGATGATCCTTGGGAGGAGGAAGTGCCCTTCCTTTTATAGGAGAAGGAGAGGTAGGCTATCTAAAAAAAGAGGGGGGAAAAATAGAGAGAGCCATCCTTTTGAATTTTCAGATCTAGTCAACAAACTCTTGATTGTCTTTCTTTAATATAGATTCTCGCAGAAGCAATTTCGAGCGAATTTCCGTTGTCTAGAGAATTTAAAGTGCGCCCAAAAATATGATTTTCCTGTAGGCCTTTGAATTCCCTTTTCAAATCATATTTGAACATTAAATTCCTCCTTAGGATGTGAGAGTTATGCTAATTTTGGTGCAGGGTATGCATTTAAGTCAGCATTGCGGGAAACTGAATTGCCTCATACCTTCATCTCTTCTTTTCTCGATTTAATTACTTAGATAATTCCTGAAAATTAAGAAAAATATCATAATAATTCAGGAAAAGTATATCAAGAAGATGAAAGTGCTATTTATTTTTGAATTAGCTAAAATTAACAAAAAAGTCCTAATTAATTATTCTAAATGAAGTAAAAATAAGAGATGAATATGCATTCATCAGGCCACCATCAACAGATCATCCCAACCAATGGTGCCTCTATCTTCCATACAACCAACATTTCCAAACTTTGACCTTGCCGCATGCAAGAGCCTTTCTGATAATGAACTCAGACTCATCTTGTCTAGGCTATATGCAGAGAACGATGAGCTTGTTTTCCTAAAAGGAAATATTCTAATAATGGCAGATTCACTCCATGAAAACGTACAAGTAAACGGTTCTTTATCCGTGAGCATGATGACTGCCTACCATTTTCTTCTAGCACGGGACCTGCCTATGGTTTATATGGTGTCAGCATATATGAAGGATGATTTACTCGGATCAAAGAACTTCGGAACCATGAAGACCCTTATCTCATATCTTCAACATACGACTCTGAAGTTCATTATGTTTCCTTTTCTTCATTCTGAGCATTGGATGTTGCTGGCAACTAACTTATATGAAGGAACTACAATCATCTACAATAGTTCTGATAGCCAGTTCGATCCAAACCAAAAATAGTATGATGCTACCGCAAAGAAGCCCACGGAGGAAGTGGTGAAAGATTGTGTTGAACGACTACATGATCTTCTAGGTAAACACACAAAGGCGTACAACAAAGAACATTTCCACCACCCAGCCTTCAGCCACAGATGTTCCCAGCAGATCAGATAATCAAATGACTATGGTTTCCACATCCTTTACTGGATGTATACCCTCACTGTTCTTGGAAAACAAGTCGAGGACATGAAGGATGTGGATTACCATGCTTTACGTGGAAAATTCGTAGCTAATCTCCTACGATCTTATGGAGCAAACAAAGGATTAACAGAACCTTGATACCCTGGCCCATGTACTTCTCAACCTATCACCTTGACACTCTGAGGACAGAGTGGATGATAAGTTAGGGGGGGTACACTGGGTAAGGGCGAGGTATTATATTCAAACCTTCTTCTCTCTACTCTTCCATTTTCTTTGTTTCTTTCACACAAATTTTAAATTTCTTTTTGACACTTAGATTCTTTTGATAATTTCTTGCATAGAATATCTTTTGTACATAAGACAAAATTCTTTCTAGAAAAGGGACACCCCTAGCTAAGTTAGAGACAAAGTGGTCCTCACTTACATAAGTAGCATTTAGGCATGTAATGGCGAATTAAAAAATCACCTCCATATTCGATTTTCATGCTTTTGCTTCAATTCTACATCAGACTCTGTAACATCTCAGGATTTGAGGCCTTGGATATAATGATCTTAAAAGGAATGATTGGACTACCCATATCACCAAGGTGCGCCTCCTTTTCCGAGAGTCCATCACTAAAGAACTCCATAGTTAAGCGTGCTCATCTTGGAGTAGTACTAGGATGGGTGACCAGTCGGGAAGTTGACCCCGGCTTGCGCATGAGTGTGGATAAAGTGTGCAGTTAAGTCTAGTGATGGTCTGTGGGGCCAGTTGTCATTCCTAAAACTCTACTAGAGCCTAGGGTAGTGGTCCCTAGCCGTTACAAATGGTTTCAGAGCCAATTCCCCTCCAGTAGGTGGGGCCCACATGGGCCTATGGCATGCCAGTCTTTGAGCCGTGCGGTCCACGCATGTTGGAAAGGGCTATCCAAGTTGATGGGGCTGCCCTTGCATTGGTAGTTGTGATCGGGAGCTGGGTGTACATGGGCCATTTGGGTCAGCACTGAAATGGGGATGATTATGAGGACATATAGTTGAGCCTTGACGAGGACGTCAAGAGTCTAAGTGGGGGAGATTGTAACATCCCAGGATTTGAGGCCTTGGATATAATGATCTTAAAAGGAATGATTAGACTACCCATATCACCAAGGTGCACCTCCTTTTTCGGAAGCCCATCACTAAAGAACTCCATAGTTAAGCGTGCTCAGCTTGGAGTAGTACTAGGATGGGTGACCATTCGGGAAGTTGACCCCAACTTGCGCATGAGTGTGGATAAAGTGTACAGTTAAGGCTAGTGATGGTCTGTGGGGTCAGTCATCATTCCTGAAACTCTACTAGAGCCTAGGGTAGTGGGCCCTAGCCGTTACAAATGGTATCATAGCCAATTCCCCTCCAGTAGGTGGGGCCCACATGGGCCTATGGCATGCCAGTCTTTGAGCCGTGCGGTCCATGCATGTTGGAAAGGGCTATCCAAGTTGATGGAGTTGCCCTTGCGTTGGTAGTTGTGATCGGGAGTTGGGTGTACATGGGCCATTTGGGTCAGCACTAAAATGGGGATGATTATGAGGTCATATAGTTGAGCCTTGACGAGGACGTCAAGAGTCTAAGTGGGAGAGATTGTAACATCCCAGGATTTGAGGCCTTGGATATAATGATCTTAAAAGGAATGATTAGACTACCCATATCACCAAGGTGCACTTCGTTTTCCGGGAGCCCATCACTAAAGAACTTCATAGTTAAGCGTGCTCAGTTTGGAGTAGTACTAGGATGGGTGACCATTCGGGAAGTTGACCCCAGCTTGTGCATGAGTGTGGATAAAGTGCGTAGTTAAGGCTAGTGATGGTCAGTGGGGCCATTCGTCATTCCTGAAACTCTACTAGAGCCTAGGGTAGTGGGCCATAGCTGTTACAGACTCTCCACAGGTTAACATTGTGGTCGAAACAAGCCAAACGCTCTTAAGGACGGGAGGGAACCAGACGAAATCCAAATCAAGGAACCTCGCAAGTGGACCGCCAAGTACAAAACTGAAACAAGTGCATGTCTGAAAACTCTAGGGAGCAGTTTTCTTCTTTTTAAAAAGAGGCTTGGCAGCCCAAATAAAATCCCTAAATAGCCAATTCCTAATCTATTGAGCATATGAATAAAAGCTAGAGTGTTGAATAAAAACATGAGAGTTGTGCCATGCATAAGGACCCATATGAAGAACCAATAAAGATCTTTCCCGGCCAATACATTAAGCTACCCTCATAAAGGCAGATGTGTCATGCTCGGTAGTGAGATCCTAAGGTCTCCACATGTATGAAAAAGCTGACAAAAGTCTTGCCCGGTCGGTACATTCAGCTGCCCTCACAAAGGAAGATGTATCGCGCTCGGTAGTGAGACCCTAAAAGTTTAGATAAACCCTCCCCCCCCCTTCGAAAGGGGACTTACACAGCAGCCTTCAGCCAACCCTCATACTTATCTTAGCTCCCAGTAGGATTTTCAAAGAAGTATAAAACTACTTAGAGTCAAAGACATGCATAGAATGTGATTAAGAAAAGGGTGGTCCCAACTCGAGTTATGCGATACGGAAGAAACCTGAGCTCCACGCAACTCCCGATACCCGAAAGAGTCGGTGCAAGTAGAAACTCTGATAAAACTCTGGGAGATCTCTGGTTTAGAATGGAAGCAAGAGTATGGAAATCTTCACTGAATAAAATCGCCTCACCACTACATGCCTTAGCTCTATCCAGCTCGAGGACAAGCTAGACTCTAAGTTAGGGGGGTGATAACCTCCCATTTTGTGATGTTATCTTACTAGTTTTTCTTAATTTTCCATACTCTTTCATAGATAAATTAGATAGAATCCTTAACTTTCCACTTTATTGTAAATATACCAATAGACTGATATTTCTCCTTTTCTTCTTACAAAAAAACCCAAAAAAATTGCCAAAAGCCCCAAATGGTCCCAAGACCGAATGAAGTCTAAACGGTCTCAAGACTGTATGAACCCAAACGGTCCCAAGACCGAATGAAGTCCAAACGGTCTCAAAACTGAATGAAAGTCAAACGGTCTCAAGACCGTATGAAGCCAAATGGTCCTAAGACCGTATGAAGGCCAAACGGTCTCAAGACTGAATAAAAGCCAAATGGTCCCAAGATCGTATGAAGCCAAATGGTCCTAAGACCGTATGAAGTCAAATGGTCCCAAGACCGTATGAAGGTCAAATGGTCTCAAGACCGAATAAAAGCCAAATGGTCCCAAGATCGCATGAAGCCAAACGGTCTCAAGATCGCATGAAGCCAAACGGTCTCAAGACCGTATGAAGCCAAACGGTCCCAAGACAGAATGAGTCCAAATGGTCTCCAAACCATTAAAGACCCAAACGGTCCCAAGACCAGTTGGGATTCTTTGGAAGCCTATAAATAGGACCAAAGGAGTCCTCATTTCGTATCGAATTCTTGGATGTCCAGAGGCCGCCCCAATCATTCCAGAGTTGTTCATCCTTCATCCTTTGTCCCAAGGCTTCCGGTCCAAGATCCACACTCCATCCTCAAGCTACTTCCTCTCTCATCAACATAGAAGGTGGGAAGTGAATAATTCTTCATCAAGGCAACCACGTGGTGTGAAGATAGTTACTCTCTACTCTAAGAGGTCGACCTTCCTCCCTCCTACGTGGATATGATGCTTTCTTTCTCTCTTCCCACCTCCTTCTTTGTTGTTGCCATGAGCGAGTAATCCCATACACTAGGGTTCGGGGAATACCCCCGCTACACATGTTTTCATTTCATGCATTATAATTCATGAGTTTGCAATAGAGAAATACTATCTTCTCAGTTCAACATCAATCATTTAATGAATGCTAGTTGCTTGATCACCAACTTGTGTTATCTATTATCTACTAGTGTGAATTGTCTATGTTTGTGCTTTTAGATTTGAATATTGATTGCATGTTGGTTCTTGATGTATGTAGTCACCATATATTTTTTTCGGTATCTAGGAACGTCTTTCGAGGACTGGAGTAAACTCACCTCCATCGTTGTACTTTCAAACTATGAAATGGAATCAGTTGACGTATGAAAGTACAACTTTGATAGGTCGAGGAACACACTTTACGAAGGGAGTAATGCAAAGTAAGTGACGATTCGTTCAGGGATGGATGGCATTGCAATACTCCCGTGTTTCTCATAGTTAGTTATCCAAAAGGAAGCTAAGTCTACAAAGATACTAACTATTTAGACCCTTTTCTTTACAAGCCATGTTGTTATGATGTATGTTTTGATCCATGAGTAGTGGTGGTGAAATTCGATCACATCCTAGTGGTTTCCAAATATTGTTTACAACCTTTAGTTTACTTTCCTGCCATTTAGTTTTCTTTGCATTTTAGTCTAAAACCATCAAATCAACTCTTCGGTCTAAATATCAACTTTTAAGTAGATAAATAGGATTATAATGTTTTCTATCTTGTTAACTCTTAACAATACCGTTGTCTCGTGGATTCGACCCTCAACTATACTACAATAAGAATTCCTCGTACCTTAGCGTACGTGGGTGGAGATCTTATTTTAGCACACGCAAGGCTAAACTTAGAGATTTATCATATCTAGGATTTTTAGTGGTGCACGCAACTCCACGCAAATGGAGGCTCCATCAATGGTGATCTTATTCAACTGTCTATAGTCTATACATAACCTCATAGTACCATCTTTCTTTATCACAAACAAGACTGGAGCTCCCCATGGCGAAGAACTAGGTCAAATGAAACCCTTATCGAGTAACTCATGTAACTATATTTTCAGTTCCTTCAACTCTATAGGTGCCATTCTATAGGCTGGCAGCGCTATAGGGTGACTACCTGGCAACACCTAGATCTCAAAGTCTATCTCTCTTTCAGGAGGTAGACCTAGAAACTCATCTGGGAAAACATATGGGAACTCACAGACTACTGGCACATCCCATAGGCTAACTGTGTTCTTCTTTTCCCTAGTATCTACTACATGTGCTAAGAATGCCTCACAACTTTTCTGCAACATCTTATCAGCTATTGCAGCTGATACGCGACACGTGGGTAAGACTTTCCTATCTCCAAAAAAGACACAAGAAAATCCACCATGTTGAAAGATAGCCTCCTTCTCACAACAGTCGATATGAACTCGATACGTCTCAAGGAAATCCATGCCCAAGATAACTTGAAAAGTGTTAACATCTAGGGGTATAAGATTAACAGTGATGATGTAACCACCAAAGGTTAACAAACATCTGGGATAAAACTCTGTTAACACTGTCGGTTCACCTAATGGAACCCTCAACAAAAACTCAAATGGTAACTCCTGGGTTAATAGGTTAAGCTCACAAGCTAAAGAACGTTGTATAAACGAGTGAGTAGCACCCAGATCTATCAAAATTGTAACTGAAATTCTATTAAAGAAAAGCATTTCTCCTATAATTACTCGGGAAGAAACAATACCTTCTTGTTGTATTAGAGAGAAGAAGCGTCCTGAAGCTCTTCCTCTCCCACGATGTCCTCATTGTCCTTCCCTTCTACTAGGTGCTATTCCACCTCGGGAGCCAGAAGCTACTGAAGAACTTGGTCCTCTAACTAGAGCATGTCTCGGAACATTCTCATACTGTAACTGGGAACCCTATGTTGCTGCTTGCTGAAGATGAGGACATTGCCTTCTAAAGTGTCCCACCTATCCGTAGTTGTGACATATGTAACATACCAAATCTAGAACCCTTCCCTAATAGTTTTACCCTTTTGACTTAGCCAAACAAGGATAAGCCAATACATGTAATTAAGGGAATACAAAATACTTTGTGCTTAATAATGACTCATTTGGACGATAATAACAAATTAAGGAACTTAATTGGATAAATATTGCCCATATATTCTTAATATAGGGTTATATGCACATATACATCAGTTGGGTTTTAACTAATGGGTCTAAAGTGTAATTTATCACTAAGTAATAAAAATAATAAGATATTTCATCCTAGAACTTTGTAGTACTTTTTAGAATAGGAAAAAGAAGATAAAATCCAAACTATATATAAAGGAGATGATAAATGCAATAATTGGAGGTAATTCGGGATTTAATGGATAAAAGACGATAATGAGGAATGTATTGTTCCAAAAATCATCATCATCCCACAAGGATAATTTAACACTCAATCTCATTTTCTTTACCTAAAAGAAACTTAAAGACCAAGTATCATCTAAACTAGAAGATAAATGCATCTATTAATGTCCTTATCAAAAGAAAATAGGAATTAGGCCAATAAAGTGAAATAAAATAGTTAATTCCCTCAAATTGCAAAAACTAACTCCAAATTCGTAATATAAACATAAAAATAAGCCTTTGGGAAATTTTGTAACTAATTTGGATAATATTTGATTAATGGGTATATACAGGAGAGAGAAATTGTCTAAAAGGTGTAATTAATAAATAAATATAATTCATGATACCAAAATTTGGAAATAAAAGAAATTTGTATTCAGCACACTTAAGTTAACTTGTGGATGAAGTTTTATCTAATTTGGATAATCCATGAGTCATTAAAGCATCAGGAAAGAGAAACAAAGAATAAATTAAATAACATATCTAAAGTTACCAAAAGTAAACTCTAATCATATTTTCAGAATCTATATGTTTAACTTAACTTATGAGCAAAATTTGGCTTAATTTGGATATTGTTTGATCCCTCAAACGAATAAAGAGAAAAAGAAAATTATTTCTATGTCACTTTATTGATTTATATTGATTTTTGTCACACCTTGATTTCCTATTCTGATTTAATGTGCGATCTAAGCCACCGAACTTTTGATCTAATGGCTGGGGCATCATCTCCTACCTTGAGTAGGAGAGCACCCCACCCTGTACAGTAAGGGTCAAGTTTCATTTCTTTCTAGCTTCCTCGTTTCTCAATCGTTCTTCACGATTTTTCCTCCGTTGGACTCCTTGTCTTATTCCACACAATCTTAACCCTAACATCACCCCACTACTGGCCTATATAAGTAAACCCCAATTTCCCTCTCCCCATCGCATTTCACAGACATTCATCTACTGCACCACAGCTTCTTACGAGTGCGAAAAATCATTCCCTGGACTCGTCTTTACCTCCTCTGGTCTCAATTTGACATTGTCTAGCTCAAAGAGTCAGGACCTACTCACCCTCCTCGTCCGGAAACCATTGCTCCATCCTTGCTTCCTCTATCATCTCTGACCAATTGGAAACTCAGTGAGAATCCCTGGACCACCTTCGGCATTTTCCTTTTTGCACCTTGATATGTGGTTTGCCCTACCTCTCTGTCGGTAAGAGTGATGTTAGCTTCACTTTTTCAACTCCGGCGAGGTTCTTTATTCTCTCTCTTTCCATTTTTGGTCGTGTTTTTGCTTTTGTAGCTTCGACAGAGCGAGTTCTTCTTCTTTTTCACCTCGTTTCACCGTTGTTGCTCTAGATTTCTCTCCCACTGCTCCCGTGCTTTCATGCTATGACGGAACTTGGGTTCTACCTCCTTCGGTCGGAGTTTGGTCCTTGGTAGGGGTCGTTGGGTTCATCTTGGTCTCAGGAACTCAATGATACTGTTATTTCCTCGAATCAATCTTCAGTGTTCATGTTTTGATCGAGGCTATGTGCTCCAGTTCATCTGCTTCATGTTTTATCAAGTTATGATGTTTCTTTTCTTTTATGCCCATGTGGGTAGTCCTTATCTCTTGTATGGGAAGCATTTTACATTTGATGTCCTTATTGCTTAAAATTCTCAAAGTTTCATTTAGAATACGCATACCAGCTTTTTGCTGATGCATTTCTTTTCTTCTCTTCTTTTGTGGGGTATGCTTCCAACCCTAAGTTTGACCAAGGAGAGGTGAACCCGACATCAACCTTGTAGATGAGACTTTGGGAGACTTGAAGAGTTGGTTAGATGACCCTCAGCTTAATATTTGGCTTATATGTTTAGTTTTCCTTTTAGACACCCATGTGTTGTGAAGTGATGTATTATATTATCAAACTTTGTAAATTGTTAGATAATGATATTTTTCACTGCTACTCATTGTGTAATGATACATACATGTTGATTGAATTGGTCTCTATCCCTTTGTTAAAAACAATTGTGGTGTTTGGTTCAATGGATGTGATCTTTTCTTTCTAGTAGAGGAGTGGTTTCACTTCTTTACAGCATGGTATCAGATCCACTAGCAGTCGGTTATCTAACTATTTCAAACTCGTCTCCCTTAGGATGTTTACCTTTACCTTAGGTTTGTTATACCTAGTATCCTTGCCTTGTGCAAAAAACCTTATATCATTTGGATGATCATGTAGGGTTGATAGATTAGAAACATGAGTATCTAAAACATAGCCCTAGATGGTATGACTTCTAGCTGGATACATGAGAAACATAAAACTCAAAAACTTTCATAACTAAACGATATGTGGGTAGTCTTAATACCTTGATGATGATTAGCTTGACTTGTTGAGTTGAACCCTTTTAAGGGGTGGTGGATAAGTTTTCTTATAGATGTCTTAATTTCGAGGACGAAATCCCTTTAAGGGGTGGTGTGGTGTAACATACCAAATCTAGAACCCTACCCTAATAGTTTTACCCTTTTGACTTAGCCAAATAAGTATAAGCTAATACATGTAATTAAGAGAATACAAAATACTTTGTGCTTAATAATGACTCATTTGGACGATAATAACAAATTAAGGAACTTAATTGCATAAATATTTCTCATACATTCTTAATATAGGGTTATATGCACATATACACCAGTTGGGTTTTAATTAATGGGTCTGAAGTGTAATTTGTCACTAAGTAATAAAAATAATAAGATATTTCATCCTAGAACTTTCTAGTACTTTTTAGAATAGGAAAAAGAAGAGAAAATTTAAACTATATATAAAGGAGATGATAAATGTAATAATTGGAGGTAATTCGGGATTTAATGGATAAAAGAAGATAATGAGGAATGTATTGTTCCAAAAATCATCATTGGCAACCCAAAAGGATAATTTAACACTCAATCTCATTTTCTTTACCTAAAAGAAACTTAAAGGCCAAGTATCATCTAAATTAGAAGATAAATGCATATATTAATGTCTTTATCAAAAGAAAATAGGAATTAGGCCAATAAAGTGAAATAAAATAGTTAATTCCCTCAAATTGGAAAACTAACTCTAAATTCATAATATAAACATAAAAATAAGCCTTTGGGCAAATTTACAACTAATTTGGATAATGTTTCATTAATGGCATATACACGAGAGAGAAATTTTCTAAAAGGTGTAATTAATAAATAAATATAATTCATGACACCAAAAGTTGGAAATAAAGGCAAATTCATATTCAACACACTTGAGTTAACTTGTGGATGAAGTTTTATCTAATTTGGATAATCCATGAGTCATTAAAGCATCAGGAAAGAGAAACAAAGAATAAATTAAATAACATATATAAAGTTTCCAAAAGTGAAATCTAATTGGATTTTTGGAATCTACATGTTTAACTTAACTTATGAGCAAATTTTAGCTTTATTTGGATATTGTTTGAGCCCTCAAATGAAGAAAGACAAAAAGGAAATTATTTCTATGTCACTTTATTGGTTTATATTGATTTTTGTCACACCTTGATTTCCTATTATGATTTAATGTGCGATCTGAGCCACCGAACTTTTGATCTAATGGTTGGGGCATCGTCTCCTACCTTGAGTAGGAGAGTGACCCGCCATGTATAGTAAGGGCCAAGTTTCCTTTACTTCTAGCTTCCTCGTTTCTCGATCGCTCTTCACAATTTTTCCTCCATTGGACTCCTTGTCTTATTCTGCACAATTTGAACCCTAACATCACCCCTCTACTGGCCTATATAAGTAATCCCCAATTTCCCTCTCCCTGTCACCTTTCACAACGTTCATCTGCTGCACCACAGCTTCTTACAAGTGAAAAAAAAAATCTTTCCCTGGACTCCGTCTTTACCTCCTCTGGTCTCAATTTGACCTTGTCTAGCTCAAAGAGTCGGGACCTACTCACCCTCCTTCTCCGACGACCATTGCTCCATCTTTGCTTCCTCTATCATCTCTGACCAATTGGAAACTCAGTGAGCATCCCTAGACCTCCTTCGGCCTTTTCCTTTTTGCACCTTGATCTATGGTTCGCCCTACCTCTCTATTAGTAAGAGTGTCGTTAGCTACACTTTTGTCAACTCTGGAGAGGTTCTCTGTTTGCTCTATTTCCATTTTTGATCGTCTTTTTGCTTTTGTAGCTTCGACTGAGCGAGTTCTTCTTCTTCTTCTTCGCCACGTTTCACCATTGTTGCTCTAGGTTTCTCTCCAGCTGCTCTCGTGCTTTCGGGCTATGGCGGAACTTGGGTTCTGCCTCCTTCGGTCGGAGTTTGGTCCTTGGCAGGGGTCATTGGATTTGTCTTGGTCTTAAGAACTCAACGACACTGCTATTTCCTCGAATCAATATTCAGTGTTCAGGTTTTGATTGAGGCTACGTGCTCCAGTTCATCTGCTTCGGATGGTTCAACGAAGAACAATGTTCCATGTGTTCTGTCATTTCTACCCTCTTGTTTCCCCTTCTTATTTGTTTTTTGTTCGAGGGGTATTTTTGTCTTTTCACAGATTATGTCTACCTCCTTTAGTCGAGGTCTTGTGAGGGATTGACCCGTGACTTGGCCGGCTGTAATTGGGCCAAGTCATGTGGGACCCTCTCCTGCGATCCAATTTCGATGCAAATTTGTTACGTGAAATTATCTGATTGGTCGCGTTTAAAAATTTCATAACTAATTACTTCGTGATCAGAAAAATATGTAAAAATATTCGTTGGAATCAGAAAAAATAAGATCTAACTGATGGTATATGTTTTGATAATAGAATCTAAATATTAATATTAGGTGTTTCAATGGATCTAATTAAGGATGAATTAACTTGTAAAAATCATAATTAATTATCTATAAGTCTAAAAAATATAATAAAATATGTTTTGGAATCCTAATAACTTAATATATAATGTGGCTTGGCTTTCATAACCTAATTCACATAATAATAAAAGGTGGTTTTTAGGGTTTGGTTAAAGTATACAAAATTGACATAAAATCTATATATGTGTTTAATAGGCTTTTGGTGATCTAGACTTGGATTTAGGAGTGCTTTGCAGTTTGGACTCTGATTTGAGGTATGTTGTATCCCCTATATCCATATTGAGAAATTCACCTACTTATCGCTCTTTTGAATTTTTGCCTACACAATATGTCTTATCTTTTGATATCATGGTTCGTGTCAACTATTTTTCTTGTTATGGACTTGGATATTTCCTTGATAACTTATCTTGTTGCCTTGGTGCATGTTGGTCTCTTATATTGATATGTGCCACTTTGAATTGGATGTTATATTGTATGTGTTGTCCATTGTGTGATGGCAACCTTTGTTTCATCTTCTGACTAAACTATTTACTTGCCTCTATATTTACATGCAATGTGAATTAGTAGCACTAGAATAATGTAAATTACTTTGGTTTTTGGGTGTGTGCCCTTTTTGTTTATGGGATGGTGGTGGTGGTGCCCCATACCCGGGTTTCAAGGATGTGAAGCCTTGTCTCAACTTTTATGTATATTGGGAGTTTGACGGTGAGTCATTCTTTATCAGGTTTTCAAGGATGTGAAGCCTTGGCCACCTTTGTGTTTATATTGTTCTAGGACTATGCTTATCTCACATGCATACATGTTCATGATGTTTGTGGGGTGTGTGCCCTACTACCCATCTATGTGCTTTTGTTGCACAAATTTTATTATTTGTTTATGGCAAGTATCCTCTTTTATCAAGTTATGATGTTTCTTTTCTTTTATGCCCATGTGGGTAGTCCTTATCTCTTGTATGGGAATCATTCTACATTTGATGTCCTTATTGCTTAAAATTCTCAAAGTTTCATTTAGCATACGCATACCAGCTTTTTGCTAATGTATTTCTTTTCTTCTCTTCTTTTGTGGGGTATGCTTCCAACCCCAGGTTTAACCAAGGAGAGGTGAACCCAACATCAGCCTTGTAGCTGATCCTTTGGGAGACTTGAAGAGGTGGTTAGATGACCCTCTACTTGATATTTGGCTTATATGTTTAGTTTTCCTTTTAGAAACCCATGTGTGGTAAAGTGATGTATTATATTATCATACTTTGTAAATTGTTAGATAATGATATTTTTCTCTGCTACTCATTGTGTAATGATACATACATGTTGATTGAATTGGTCTCCATCCCTTTGGTAAAAAAAATTGTGGTGTTTGGTTCAAGGGATGTGATATTTTCTTTCTAGAAGAGGAGTGGTTTCACTTCTTTACAGCATGGTATCAGAGCCACTAGCAGTCGGTTATCTAACTATTTCAAACTTGTCTCCCTTAGGATGTTTACATTTACCTTAGGTTTGTTATACCTAGTATCCTTGCCTTGTGCAAAAAACCTTATGACTTTTGTATGATCATGTAGGGTTGATAGTTTAGAGACATGAGGACCTAAAAGACAGCCCTAGATGGTATGACTTCTAGATGGATACATGAGAAACATAAAACTCAAAAACTTTCATAACTAAAATATATGTGGGTAGTCTTAATACCTTGATGATGATTAGCTTGACTTGTTGAGATGAACCCTTTTAAGGGGTGGTGGATAAGTTATCTTATAGATGTTTTGATTTCGAGGACGAAATCCCTTTAAGGGGTGGTGTGTTGTAACATACCAAATCTAGAACCCTACCCTAATAGTTTTACCCTTTTGACTTATCCAAACAAGGATAAGCTAATACATGTAATTAAGGGAATACAAAATACTTTGTTCTTAATAATGACTCATTTGGACGATAATAACAAATTAAGGAACTTAATTGGATAAATATTTTCCATATATTCTTAATATAGGGTTATATGCACATATACACCAATTGGGTTTTAATTAATGGGTCTAAAGAGTAATTTGTCACTAAGTAATAAAAATAATAAGATATTTCATCCAAGAACTTTCTAGTACTTTTTAGAATAGGAAAAAGAAGAGAAAATCCAAACTATATATAAAGGAGATGATTAATGCAATAATTGGAGGTAATTCGGGATTTAATGGATAAATGAAGATAATGAGCAATGTATTGTTCCAAAAATCATCATCGGCAACCCACAAGGATAATTTAACACTCTGTCTCATTTTCTTTACCTAAAAGAAACTTAAAGGCCAAGTATCATCTAAACTAGAAGATAAATGCATATATTAATGTCCTTATCAAAAGAAAATAGGAATTAGGCCAATAAAGTGAAATAAAATAGTAAATGCCCTCAAATTGGAATACTAATTCCAAATTCATAATATAAACATAAAATAAGCCTTTGGGCAAATTTGCAAATAATTTGGATAATGTTTGATTAATGGGTATATACAGGAGAGAAAAATTGTCTAAAGGGTGTAATTGATAAATAAATATAATTCATGACACCAAAAGTTGGAAATAAAGGCAAATTTGTATTCAACACACTTAGGTTAACTTGTTTAGGAAGTTTTATCTAATTTGGATAATCCATGAGTCATTAAAGCATCAGGAAAGAGAAATAAAGAATAAATTAAATAACATATCTAAAGTTTCCAAAAGTGAAATCTAATTTGATTTTCGGAATCTACATGTTTAACTTAAATTATGAGAAAAATGTGGCTTAATTTGGATATTGTTTGAGCCCTCAAACGAAGAAAGAGAAAAAAGAAATTATTTTTATGTCACTTTATTGATTTATATTGATTTTTGTCATATCTTGATTTCCTATTCTGATTTAATGTGCGATCTGAGCCGCCAAACTTTTGATCTAATGGCTGGGGCTTCATCTCCTACCTTGAGTAGGAGAGCGACCCTCCCTGTACAGTAAGGGTCGAGTTTCCTTTCCTTCTAGCTTCCTCATTTCTCGATCGTTCTTCATGATTTTTCCTCCATTGGACTCCTTGTCTTATTCCGCACAATCTGAACTGTAACATCACCCCTCTACTGGCCTATATAAGTAACACCCAATTTCCCTCTCCTCGTCGCCTTTCACAGACGTTCATCTACTGCACCACAGCTTCTTGTGAGTGTGAAAAATCATTCCCTGGACTCCGTCTTTACCTCCTTTGGTCTCAATTTGACCTTGTCTAGCTCGAAGAGTCGGGATCTACTCACCCTCCTTGTCCGGATACCATTGCTTGACGCAAATTTTACCGTGCGTATAACGCAAGTGCACGCGTCAATGTAGTATAGGCCCTTGTGAGGCCCGAGTAAAACTCAGGGACACTAAATTATCGGTAAAATACTACTAACTACTCGCAATCAGCTAGACCAATTAAAAGTTTATGAGAAGTGTTGTAAAATAAAAGAAAATAAAATAAAATAGAGCAATCGATTAAGTATTTAGTTTAATCAATTCAAATGGAGATCTTTAGGATTGCGGTTTCACCGCGGGTTTTCATTGTATGAATTTCCACATAGTTAATCAGATTCATCTCTCAATCTGGGTAGTGGCATGTAGTCAGAATTGTTCACTGTCGTGATACAATTTACTACCTAAGTCTAGGTCGGTTCCACCGTCGTAGTAACATATACCCTAAACTATGTGCATTAGAATCGACCTTTGGGTTTCCACCATTAACCGTACATCACCTTGTTCAAGGGATTTGTTAATTAATGTGAATTTCATCTCTTTTCAACCGTTAATTCTTCTTTCAAAGTAATTAAGGGCATTAGTTTATCATTATGGTGACCAAGCATAAAAATATAATGGAGAAAATGAAATCATACCACGGATTTAAGAGACAAATTGTGAATTACTATGATAAAAACGTCATACAATGCTTCCCCGGGCTACTCCCGGTCCTAAAGATAAAGGGGATTAGCCCCACATGTTCATCTCAGAGCAAGAAATGATTGAAGAAAGGAGAAACATGGATAAAAACGTGGATAAACTGATGAAACCCCTGAACGAAGAAGATCCAATCATTCCTCGGCGTAGAGTGCGCGATCTACAGCCTTTCAGCGGTGGAAAACGTCTTCTTTGGCTTCCGGAACGGTCGGGGCGTGCTTCTGGGCTCCGTCCTTCTCTCCACACCTTCTTGGGATGTGTGCAGTGGCTAATGACGTGATGGATCACTCATGGTCGCCGTTATTAGGTATTAACACTGAGTTAGGTTGCCAAAATATCACAACCGTTTGATTTGGGTCGATCTGAAGCAAACTATGATCTGACGGTGTCGATACCATCGACGCGGGTCAATGGTATCGACCCCTCGCGATATCGACAAGCCTTCTTTCTTTTCTGTCGTCCCGCCTGATGCTGACTCGATACCATCGACACAGGTCGATGGTATCGATACCCTTAGGCATCAGTTTTATCCCTTTTCCGTCGTTGAAGCTATAAGTGTCGATAGTATCAACTTTGGTGTCGATAGTATCGACTGGCTGGTCGCTGGCAACCTGATGGTAACTCGCTACCATTGACTTCCCAGTCGATGGTATCGACTATGTGCTGCTTCTTGCGGCTGCCTTCCTGTGGCTGTGTCGATAGTATCGACTGATGTCGATGGTATCGACATCTGCAGATATGTGTTTTTCCTGAAATTGCACAACAAAACCAAATCAGCCGAGATAAAACCTATAATTATAATCATTTATGCTCAAAATGATAAAATAAGAGAGATTTGACACTGAGAAGGATCATAGACTAAAGTAAGTGAATTATGCAATATTAACCACCAAAGTGACCAATAAACACATAAAACGCAAGTAAAAAAAGTCTATAAATGCGACTCAAAATCATCGCATCAAACTCCCCTAAGCTTGAACATTGCTCGTCCTCGAGCAACAAAACTCTAGAATAGAATTGCGAGGGTCAACTAAAGAATAGATTATCACAACAGACTGCGCTATATGATCCCCGCCAGAATTCACATTCCGGCCCTCACTAACCACCGAATGATAATTACCCTAAAGGCAACAATAATCATCCATAAAAGATATCTACCTCAAAATTGATGAACACTATCATGTAAGGCAGTTAACATAATAAAATCATCCGGTCCAGACTCGGTGCATCTTGTGATCTTCTATCTACGTTGCTCGTCCTAACTACCATCTAGATGGAAGCAGCTCTCCTGGTATTAATGAGTGAGGAGAAAATCACGGTGGCCTACCAATTCGAGCAACGGGTGGATGGAATGGGTGGTTGTGGATGAAATGGAAGCATTATACGGTTTTAACATGCACAAAGACAAAAATGGCCTAAATGATGCATATGCAAATAAAAATGCCCTAATGCCTACATTTGGGTGGAATGATGCATGCACTATCATTCCATCTCAAGGTGAGATGGAATATCTAAGAAACTACACCATGTGCTTATTCTTCTTAGTATGCAAGTGAGAACAGGTTCCTTTATCCCTCTCATTCCTACTTACTTCTCAATTCTCTTTTCTTCTTCTTTTTTCAAAACTTTTTTTAATTTTCAACTTTTTTTTTCAAGCCCTTATTTTCATAGCTGATAATGAATTATTTGTCAGGCTCACTTATTGCTACATAACTTATACATTTGAAGCATTCAAAAGGTATGTAACAAGTTCATCACCTTTAATGTTTCAGAAGACATAAGATGCATGATGTACTATATGCACAAAAAAATGTGAATGCAGCTACAAAATGATAGTTATGCAACTAAATGACACTCACCTAAGGATAATGTGCATGTATAACTATTCTATCTTTTTCTTATTTTCATGCACAAATATGTGAAAATAGTTGCAATGCAAGACCTATCTACATGGGATGCAATCAAAGAGATGAAAACCGTAATGTGCTTCTAGTTCTTATGGTGGAGTATGAAAACAATGAGGTGGATAGATCACAAGATTAATTGACTAAACCTTTGGAAAATATTATGTCTCCCTCCTTACTGACCTGTGTAGTAATTAAGAGGTTTCTCTCTCTTATTTCAAATTAAGGTCTCATTATCATTTGGTCAGTTTAGGCTCAAACAACCAATTCCGTCCACTCTTCATGAATCATAGTAACGTACAGTTGTGGTTTCCTATTTTAGAGTTGACAAACTCAATTATTTTCTTAAGTCATGTGCTTAAAGTTGAACAACACAAGCTTGCAAAAGCACTAAAAAAATTTCAAATTTACCCCTAATTCCCATGTACAAACAACGAGATGACATATGACATTAGACATCCACAATTACACTAGATAGAGTGTGGATCCTAAAAACAAACTAATAACTAAGAGAAATAAATAACAAAAGACAAAGCACTAAAAACTAAAAACTAGGAAAAATAAAGGATAGAAGTTGTTCCAACTCCCCCCCCAAGCTTGAATTCGATTATGGCCTCATAGTAAAAAACAACCTTAAAAGGTGGAACAGTGATACCGATCATTCTGCAGGTGGAGGCGGGTACTGCGGGGCTGTGGGGTCCCATGATGGGTACTGCCCCTGGAAACTCGGATCATATTGGGGCATCGGTAGAGGTTGTGGATACCCCCCAAAATAATTCTGGCTCCAGTAATTGTCGTAGAAGGGTTGTTGCTGCATCTCCATCATATGCAACATGTCATGGATGTTCTGTTAGTTGTCGAGGAGGAGGCGCTCATTCTCGAAAATTTCCCTCTGGTTCTCTAACAGTCGGTTCATGGTATCCTGAATACCGACGTAGGATGTTGTATTCTTCTGCTGGGTATGATGAATCTCCTGCAGCATCGAGTACATTCCTTGCATCGAATAGACATCCTCTCCTTGATGAGAGGGCTGAGGTGGCGGAGGCTGTGAAGATGATGATTCACTCGGGTGGAAATGGGGACACTTCCAGGGTGCTACTCGTGCCCGAAGAGGAGTGAAAGCCTCCTCTTCCTCTTCATGCTCATCGCCATCATTATCATTGTCGTCATTATCGTTGTCTTCATCAGAGTCGTCGATGGCGATGATAGGCCACCAGAAATGATGAGCTCCCTCGATGTTGAAGACGGGGTCGGGAAGTGCACATTCTTGATATTCTTGATTGATGTGGCAATGTGCATAAGCCAAGCCATCAGAGAGCAGAAGGAGGTGGGAACGGTGCAGATGATTGAGGTTGACCTTGTTCCTGTTGGAAAGTGGAGTAAGCTGGGAGAAATCTAACCCAAGGTAGAGGGTCAGCGGTGTGATGAGCCCTCCAAAGTGGATAGGAGACTTTTGTGTACTCCTCCTCACAGCAAACACGCGCGTCAAGAAGAACGCGCCCCAGTTGCACTCCTCGCGCTTCAACAATTTATGCAGAAAGAACAAATATGTCTCCTAGAATTTGCTAAGAGACAGGTCGCCATGAGCAAAAAGCGTGGTACAGAGCAAGCGGTGCAGAATCCGCACAAACGGATGCTCGAAGTCGGCGACTGCAGCGTTGTGGTAGCTCACGGATTTGTCGGGAGGCACAGTAACCAGCTGGGCGCAAATATCGTCGTAGTCTGTCTGGTTGTCTGGCCTCCGGTGTTGGTAAGGGTCATGATACCAGTTATACACCGAATTGAAATGGGTGAGAGTGAGAGTATAGTTGTTGTTGTAGAGTCTGAACGACACACGCCCCTTCTTCCACTCTCTATCGGTGGCGATCAAGTCATTGGGCACGACATTGATGTCCAATGACGCCATGAACTCTACCACGAGCTCCTTGTAAGTCGGCCATTCACCGAAGAATGGCTGGCCGTCGGCGTGGTACTCCAACTCATCAGGCATCTTGCCTGTGTGTCTCGCCTGCCCCTTGAGAACGTAGGCAAGATTGGGCTCGAACCCAAGGTAACGAACCATGTCCCGGTCGATGTAGCGGGTGGGCTCAATCTTCCTCTTCAGCAGCTCCTCATACACCTTATGGATCTCTGCGGAAGGATGGACAATCCTCGGACGAGGAATCGATGCAGGTGGCGGAGGAATGAACTCAGGGATCTCCATAGGGCCGCGCGTGAAGAAGATGCTCCGTCTGTCCGCACCATTGTCGCCGAGAAAAGGGAATAGAAGATGGATCTTGGTGAAGACTCGGTGAAGATCGCGATCCTTGGACGCCCGTGACAGGCCTCCGGTCGTATAGCAATGCTCAGTGCACAAGTAGAGGAAGAAAGCTCTGAATGTGTGAATAGAATTGACAACCACCCCTCTCTTTTATAACTACGGTCGTCGTTGCTATGGACCCGTTGATACCATCAACGCGGGTCGATGCTATCGACACCTATAGCACAATCCGATCTTCGCAAGTATCGACGACTGTCGATAGCCTGGTGTAGGGGCCCGGATCGATGACGCGTCGATACCATCGATGGGTGTCGATGGTATCAACCCATCCCACGGATCGACTTCCTTGATGTAGCGATCGCCGTTGATTTCCTCTTGTGGATCGGTGACATGTCGCATCGATACCATCGACAGATGTCGATAGTATCGACTCTTCTTAGGGAAAACACCCTCGCGAGGCCCGGCCGCAGCTTTCTGCCTGTAACCAAGTCAATACCATCGACAAGACCGTCGATGGTATCGACTTCACTGAGACAAATTTTGTCTGAAAATCTTCAGGGATCTCGCGAGTATCGACACCCATGTCGATACTATCGACCCCGTTCTGGCGATTCACTAATGGTAGGTCGATACCATCGACGCGTCCGTCGATAGTATCGACTCAGAGAATTTTTTACAGCCGCCTAACTGTGCCCATGTCGATACTATCGACACAATGGTCGATGGTATCAACCCTTCCTCAGGCCTGCACACTAAACAAATGATCAAGGTATCATTTTTACACTAAAAACAAAATTAAACCAAACTAACTTGTACATGCAAACAAAAATAGATGAAACTACCAATGGTTGGGTTGCCTCCCAACAAGCGCCTTTATTTAATGTCATAGGCTAGACGAAATCAAGCATATCACACATCCTTGAGTGCAATGAGTTTGACCTCATGCACTTTCCTCGTGTAATCCTCGCTGAAGTACAACTTCAACCTCTGTCCATTAACCAAAAATGTTGTCTCTCCATCACGCACCATGATCGCTCCATGTGGTCGGACCTCCTCTACAATGAAAGGTCCACTCCACCGGGATTTCAATTTCCCAGGATGCATCTTCAACCTTGAGTTGAACAAGAGCACACGATCTCCCTTCTTGAAGACACGCAGTTGAATGTGTCGATCGTGAATCAACTTTGTTCACTCTTTGTAAATCCGCAAGCTTTCATATGCATTCATCCTCAGCTTGTCGAGTTTATTCAACTCTAGCAAGAGTTTCTTTACTGCTTCATCATAATTCAAGTTCAACTTCCTTAGCGCCCAGTGCGCCTTATGCTCCAACTCTACCGGCAAATGGCAGGCCCTCCCATAAGCCAACCTAAAAGGTGTAGTGCCTATAGGTGTCTTAGACGCCGTCCTATATGCCCATAAAGAGTCTGATAGCAAGGTACTCCAGTTCTTTCGTGTCGAAGCCACTATGCGCTCCAAGATTTTCTTAATTTCTCTATTGGAGACTTTGACTTGCCCCTATGTCTGTGGGTGGTACGAGGTACCAATGTTGTACTTTACCCCATACTTCCTCAACAATGCAGTGACTTTTGATTTCTGAAATGGGTACCTCCATCACTGATAATAATCCTCAGTACACCAAATCTGCAGAAAATAGTCTTTTACGAACTTGTTCACTATAGTAGCATCATTAGTCCTAGTGGGTATTTCCTCTACCCACTTCGATACATAGTCAACAGCCAATAAAATATACAAATTAGAGTTTGAGGACACAAAGGGTCCCATGAAGTCAATACCTCAAACACCTCAAACTCTTGAAATATGTTGAGGGGCATCTCCTATCGCTTTGAAATATTTCCTGCCCATTGGCAGGAATCGCAGCGTCGCACATAGTCATATGCATCCCGGAACAATGTAGGCTAGTAAAGGCTGCTCTCAAGTACCTTGGTTGTTGTTCTGGAACTAGCATGGTGGCCACCCATTGGTAGAGCATGACAATGACGAAGGACACTTTCATATTCAACCTCTGGTACATACCTGCGCAACACGCCATCCCTACATTGCTTCAATAAAATGGGGTCATCCCAGAAATAATATCTCAATTTCTCTTGATATGTCCAATCATCTAGGATAATTTTGCAGGCAAGATAATTAACAATATAATAAAACCATGGATTTTTAGATTTTACAGAAAGAAGTTGTTCATCAGGAAACGTCTCAGTAATGGGTATATGAATGTCCTTCTCGTCTACCCGTTCCAACCTAGACAAATGGTCTGCAATCACATTTTCTATTCCAGCCTTATCTTTAATTTCAATATCAAATTCTTGTAACAGTAAGATCCACCTAATCAATCTAGGTTTGTCATCTTTCTTTTCCATCAAATACTTTATGGCGGCGTGGTCTGTCCATACCACGACTTTTGACCCTACAAGATATTGCCGAAAATTTTCAAATGCGAAAACGACGGCGAGAAGCTCTTTCTCCGTTGTAGTGTAATTAAGTTGTGCTTCATTTAAAGTTTTGGACGCATAGAAAATCATAGCGGGTTTGTTATCCACACGTTGTCCTAAAACAGCCCCTACTGCGAAATCTGACGCATCACACATTAATTCAAATGGCTTTGTCCAATCCGGTGTTTGCACAACTGGTGCAGAAATTAATTTCTCTTTAAGCACATTAAAAGCATGCAAACACTTCTCATTAAAATCAAACACCGCATCTTTCTCCAACAGCTCAGATAATGGTTTAGCGATTTTTGAGAAATCTTTTATAAAGCGGCAATAAAATCCTGCGTGACTGAGAAAACTATGTACCCCTTTAACCGAGTTCAGTGGGGGTAATTTGGAAATAACCTCAATTTTAATTGGATCTACCTCCAACCCCTTGCTAGACACTTTATGTCCAAGCACAATCCCTTCACTAACCATCATATGGCATTTTTCCCAGTTGAGAACCAAATGTGTGTCCTCACATCATTGTAAAACTTTATCCAAGTTATATAAACATTCATCGAAAGACGCCCCATGGATGGAAAAATCATCCATGAAGACCTCCAAACAGGGTTCAACCATATCAAAAAAAATGGCAAGCATGCAACGCTAAAAGGTTGCTGGTGTGTTACACAAACCAAAGGGCATACGGCGGTATGCAAATGTTCCGTAAGGACAAGTGAAGGTGGACTTCTCTTGGTCCTTAGGATCAATGGAAATCTGATTATAGCCTGAATAACCGTCTAGAAAACAAAAGTGAGATCGACCTGCTAATCACTTTAAAATTTGATCAATGAATGGAAGAGGAAAATGATCCTTCAACGTAGCAGCATTCAATCTACGGTGATCGATACACACACACCACCCAATTACTAGACGGGTCATGATTGGCTCATTTAACAGATTATGTGTAACAGTAATTTCTCCCTTTTTAGGGACTACCTGAGTGGGGCTTACCCACGTCGAGTCGGAGATAGCATAAATGATGCATGCAGAGAGGAGCTTGATCACCGCCTTCTTGACGACCTCCATCATGCTTGGATTTAGTCTGCGTTGGGGCTGGATTATAGGTTTGGCTCCTTCATCGAGCCGGATCTTGTGTTGGCACAATGTAGGAGAGATCCCCTTGATATATGCGATCGACCACCCGAATGCACCTCGGTGGTTCTTCAGCACAATCATCAATTGATCCTCCTCCTCGGCACTCAAATATGCCGAAATAATCACTGGTAGCTTTTCACCCTCGGCTAGAAATGCATATTTCAAGTGAGGCGGCAGTGGCTTCAAGTCTAACTTCGGCGGACTAATCAAGGATGACTGAAGCAGTGGAGGGAGTTCCCCAAGATCTTCATAGTACCTAGCATAAAAACACGGCAGCACTTGAAGCATCTTGATGCATTCTTGTAGTGACTTGCTTCTCATCCAATCATGTGTTATATTGACCAGGAAAGCTTCAAGAGGCAGTTCTGGATATGCATCGAGAATAGAACTTGCTATGGCATCATCTTCAGTAGAAGGAGGGATGTCCTCTTCTTCATCATTCGGAAAACCCACAGCCTTGCTAAGAGAAACAACTTTGGTCTGCTCCATAATGTCTACAACCAGTGTCCCCTTCTCCACCTTAGTCATTACATGAGCCATATCTAGAAACGGCTTCCCTAGACATAGAGAAATATTCTGATCAAAGTACTTCACCATGCAGCATTGCTCCTTCACTTTTGATTGTGTTGTGCTTGAGGGCATAACCATTTCAAACTGATCATCAGCGATACCCAAGGTCAAACAGCCTCTTCCCATCTCGAGTATCATATCTATAGTATCTTGGAAGGGTCTTCCAAGGAGTAACTCATTTCCTTGTTCGTCTTGCATTTCCATTACCACAAAGTCTACTGGAAATACAAACGGATCTACTTTAACCAAAACGTCCTCACAAATATTGTATGGCTTTTCACCCTCGGCTAGAAATGCATATTTCAAGTGAGGCGGCAGTGGCTTCAAGTCTAACTTCGGCGGACTAATCAAGGATGACTGAAGCAGTGGAGGGAGTTCCCCAAGATCTTCATAGTACCTAGCATAAAAACACGGCAGCACTTGAAGCATCTTGATGCATTCTTGTAGTGACTTGCTTCTCATCCAATCATGTGTTATATTGACCAGGAAAGCTTCAAGAGGCAGTTCTGGATATGCATCGAGAATAGAACTTGCTATGGCATCATCTTCAGTAGAAGGAGGGATGTCCTCTTCTTCATCATTCGGAAAACCCACAGCCTTGCTAAGAGAAACAACTTTGGTCTGCTCCATAATGTCTACAACCAGTGTCCCCTTCTCCACCTTAGTCATTACATGAGCCATATCTAGAAACGGCTTCCCTAGACATAGAGAAATATTCTGATCAAAGTACTTCACCATGCAGCATTGCTCCTTCACTTTTGATTGTGTTGTGCTTGAGGGCATAACCATTTCAAACTGATCATCAGCGATACCCAAGGTCAAACAGCCTCTTCCCATCTCTAGTATCATATCTATAGTATCTTGGAAGGGTCTTCCAAGGAGTAACTCATTTCCTTGTTCGTCTTGCATTTCCATTACCACAAAGTCTACTGGAAATACAAACGGATCTACTTTAACCAAAACGTCCTCGCAAATATTGTATGGCTTCACCACAGAATTGTCCGCCAACTGAATCGTCATATTACTGTGTCTCGATTCTTTCAGTCCCAGCTTCTTGAACGTAGAGAGAGGCATCAAATTTATACTTGCCCTCGAATCACACAGTGCTTCGCCGAATTTCACTTTACCAATGTAACAGGAAATGTTGAAGCAGCCTGGATCCTGCCTTTTAGGTGGCAATGTGCCCATGATGAAAGCACTCACCTGGTCCTTAAGAACCACAACCTCCGTATCAGGAGTCTTCCTCTTCTTCGTGATTATGTCTTTCAGAAACTTGTCGTAAGAAGGTATATGCTCAATTGCTTCTAACAGTGAAATGTTGACAGAAAGCTTCCTAAAGCTATCTAGGAACTTCTTGAACTGAGCATCCACTTTCTTTGCTTTCAAGCTGTTTGGATAAGGAACTGGTACAGTCTGTGCCCTTTGATGTGGCGGTACATATGGTGTCTTCTTCAATGTATCCTCCTCAGTAATGGTGGGTTCTATTGTGACATCCTCTACCACATCCTCTATCGGCTATGTGATTGGAATCGGAACCTCCTCTGCGGCCTCACCTGTGGTTTCTGGCTGGGGTGTGCTCGGTTCATTGGCCCTGGAATTTAAAATCTGATTGCCACTCCGTAGCAAAATTGCCTTAGCCTGTTGGTTTCCTCCTGGAATGTTTGTATTTCTCGGAAAACCTTGTTGCGCTGGCTTTTTCAAATTTGCTATTTCAGCTGCGATCTGCGCCAAAGATGTCTCTATAGTCCTCATCTGAGCCCCATGACTTTGTAAGGTCTGCCCAAATTGATTCATAAATTCTCCTTGTTGCTTAATCTGCTGGCAAAACGTGCTCATGAGTTCTTAATTCTGCTTGATTACTTGGTTGAGCAATTCATTGCTCTTATCCTCTAGCGACAGTTGGGGTTTTGCATCAGGGTCCTGCAAGAAATTGTTTGGGTCCTTCCATGAAAATTTCTTGTA
This sequence comes from Alisma plantago-aquatica, assembly GCA_963693085.1. Lineage (NCBI taxonomy): Eukaryota > Viridiplantae > Streptophyta > Magnoliopsida > Alismatales > Alismataceae > Alisma > Alisma plantago-aquatica. Next base: position 525,687,304 of record OY856409.1, on the reverse strand, counting down.
TTTCCTCCACGAGTAGTCGTTTATGTACCCCTGCTATTGGCACATAAATTTCACTTGAGCTTCATCATCAGATTATGTGTCTTCTTTAGCAAGTAGTTTCTTGGCTAGAAGGTCCATCTTGTCATTTAGGTCTTTGATGGCCTTTGACTCACACGCAGCTCGAACATGCTCTACTGCGTCTCTGTCGCCCCAAGATTACTTTCTGGTCATGTTCTTCAAAATTTCCCAACACCTTGTGCCTGTGTTGTTTAAGAAGAACCATGAACCTACTGAATCCAAGTTACTTCTATCATGCTCAGAAAGAGCAAAATAGAAAATCTTAACTTGTTTCTCCTTATCAAGCCCATGATGTGGGCACCTCCTCAGCATGATTTGGAAACGTTCCCACGTCTCAGAATAAGTCTCCCCGGCTATCTAACTGAAGTTATGGATCTTCCGTACCAGATCGTTGGTCTTCTCCGGCGGAAAGAACCTCTCGAAGAAAACATCGATCATCTGGTCCCATGTTTCCACTATCTCATCATCCAGATTATGCAACCATTCATGCGCATTACCTGCCAGAGAGCTGGGGAACAGCTTCAGGTAAAGCGTCTCATGTGGAAACCTATCAATCTTAATCATATCGTAGTTCTCCACAAATGTGCTGATGTGTGCGACCAGGTCCTCATTCCTCATCCCGTGGAATGCATTTGATTTGACCAAATTTATTAATGTTGGATCAATCTTATATGTCGGAATGTTAACTGCTAGCTTCTTGATTGGCCCCTTTGATGCGGATGAGGAAGAAGCCTTTATCTTCTCACATATTGTCTGTTCTTCTTCCATGGCTTCTGGTTCAGAGTCGGAGTCTATTTCTTCTGGTTGGTCTTGAATGTAGTTCTCCTCGTCGTCTGGTCCCAACGGTGGTACCTCTGGTGATAGATGTGTGTAGTCTGTGCTATGCGTCCTCACCATGCACTAGTACCTGCAAAATAATAATTTAGGTTCAGTATCGTGCTAGACGATTACTAAATATGAAATATAAACTATAAATTTCAAAAATGATAAAAACAAATAATAAAATAAAAAATGGCCTAGAATGGATGCTTGCAGCACTCGTAGTGCCGACAATTGTCGTGTCCCCGACAACGGCGCCAAAAACTTGACACAAATTTTACCATGTGTATAACGCAAGTGCACGCGTCAATGTAGTATAGGCCTGAGTCGAACTCAGGGACACTAAATTATCGATAGACTACTAATAACTACTCGCAATCAGCTAGACCAATTAAAAGGTTATGAGAAGTGTTGTAAAATAAAAGAAAATAAAATAAAATAGAGCAATCGATTAAGTGTTTAGTTTAATCAATTCAAATGGAGATCTTTAGGATTGTGGTTTCACCGCGGGTTTTCATTGTATGAATTTCCACATAGTTAATCAGATTCATCTCGCAATCCGGGTAGTAGCATGTAGTCAAAATTGTTCACTGTCGTGATACAATTCACTACCTAAGTCTAGGTCGGTTCCACCGCCATAGTAACCTATACCCAAAACTAGGTGCATTAGAATCGATCTCTGGGTTTCCACCATTAACCGTACATCACCTTGTTCAAGGAATTTGTTAATTAATGTGAATTTCGTCTCTTTTCAACCGTTAATTCTTCTTTCAAAGTAATTAAGGGCATTAGTTTATCATTATGGTGATCAAGCATAATAATATAATGGAGAAAATGCAATCATACCACAGATTTAAGAGACAAATTGTAAATTACTATGATAAAAACGTCATACAATGCTTCCCCGGGCTACTCCCGGTCCTAAAGATAAAGGGGATTAGCCTCGCATGTTCATCTCAGAGCAAGACATGATTGAAGAAAGGAGAAACATGGATAAAAATGTGGATAAAGTGATGAAACCCCTGAATGGAGAAGATCCAATCGTTCCTCGACGTAGAGTGTGCGATCTACAGCCTTTCGGCGGTGGAAAACGTCTTCTTCAGCTTCTGAAACGGTCGGGGCGTGCTTCTGGGCTCCGCCCTTCTCTCCACACCTTCTTGGGATGTGTGCAACGGCTAATGACGTGATAGATCACTCCTGGCCACCGTCATTAGGTATTAACACCGAGTTAGGTTGCCAAAATATCAGAGCCGTTGGATTTGGGTCAATCTAAAGCAAACTCTGATCTGACGGTGTCGATACCATCGACGCGGGTCGATGGTATCTACCCCTCGCGATATCGGCAAGCCTTCTTTCTTTTCTGTCATCCCGCCTGATGCTGACTCGATACCATCGACACGGGTCGATGGTATCGACACCCTTAGGCATCAGTTTTATCCCTTTTCTTTCATTGAAGCTATTAGTGTCGATAGTATCGACTTTGGTGTCGATAGTATCGACTGGTTGGTCGTTGTAAACCTGATGGTAACTCGCTACCATCGACTTCCCAATCGATGGTATTGACTCTGTGCTGCTCCTTGTGGCTGCCTGCCTGTGGCTGTGTCGATAGTATCGACTGATGTCGATGGTATCGACAACTACAGATATGTGTTTTTCCTGAAATTGCACAACAAAACCAAATCAGCTGAGATAAAACCTATAATTATAATCATTTATGCTCAAAACGATAAAATAAGAGAGATTTGACACTGAGAAGGATCATAGACTAAAGTAAGTGAATTATGCAATATTAACCACCAAAGTGACCAATAAACACATAAAACACAAGTAAAACAATTCTATAAATGCGACTCAAAATCATCGTCCTTGCTTCCTCCGTCATCTCTGACCAATTGGAAACTCGGTGAGCATCCCTGGACCTCCTTCGGCCTTTTCCTTTTTACACCTTGATTTGTGGTTCGCCCTACCTCTCTGTCGGCAAGAGTGATGTTAGCTTCACTTTTGTCAACTCCAACGAGGTTCTCTGTTCGCTCTCTTTCCATTTTTGGTCGTGTTTTTGCTTTTGTAGCTTCAACTGAGTGTGTTCTTCTTCTTCTTCACATCATTTCACCATTGTTGCTCTAGGTTTCTCTCCCGCTGCTCCCATGCTTTCAGGCTATGGCGGAACTTGGGTTCTGCCTCCTTTGGTTGGAGTTTGGTCCTTGCCAGGGGTCGTTGGGTTTGTCTTGGTCTCAGGAACTCAACGACACTGCTATTTCCTCAAATCGATCTTTAGTGTTTAGGTTTTGATTGAGGCTATGTGCTCTAGTTCATCTGCTTCGTATGGTTCAATGAAGAACAATGTTCCATGTGTTCTGTCATTTCTGCCCTCTCCTTTCCCCATCTTATTTGTTTTTCGTTCGAGGGGTATTTTCATCTTTTCACGGATTTTGTCTTCCTCCTTTAGTCGAGGTCTTGTGAGGGACTGACCGGTGACTTGGCCGACTGTAATTGGGCCAAGTCATGTGGGGCCCTCTCCTGCTATCCACTTTTGATGCAAATATATTACGTGGAATTATTTGATTGGTTGCGTTTAAAAATTTTCATAACTAATTACTTGTTGATCATAAAAATATGTAAAAATATTCGTTGGAATCAGAAAAATAAGATCTAATTAATGGTATACATTTTGATAACTGAATCTAAACATTAATAATAGGTGTTTCAATTGATCTAATTAAGGATGATTTAACTTGTAAAAATCATAACTAATTATCTATAAGTCAGAAAAATATAATAAAATATGTTTTGGAATCCTAATAACTTAATATATAATGTGTCATGGTTTTCATAACCTAATTCACATAATAATAAAAAGGTGGTTTTTAGGGTTTGGTTAATGTATATGAAATTGACATAAATTTATATATGTGTTTAATAGGCCTTTGGTTATCTAGACTTGGATTTAGGAGTGCTTTGCAGTTTGGACTCTGATTTGAGGTATGTTGTATCCCCTATTCATCCATATTGAGCAATTCACCTACTTATCATTCTTTTGAATTTTGTCCTACACAATATGTCTTATCTTTTGATATCATGGTTCGTGTGAACTATTTTTCTTGTTATAGACTTAGATATTTTCTTGATAACTTATCTTGTTGCCTTGGTGCATGTTGGTCTCTTATATTGATATGTTCCACTTTGAAGTGGATGTTATAATGTATGTGTTGTCTATTGTGTGATGGCAACCTTTGTTTCATCTTCTGACTAAACTATTTACTTGTCTCTATATTTACATGCAATGTGAATCAGTAGCACTAGAATAATGTAAATTAATTTGGTTTTTGGGTGTGTGCCCTTTTTGTTTATGGGATGGTGGTGGTGGTGCCCCATACCCGAGTTTCAAGGATGTGAAGCCTTGTCTCAACTTTTATATATATTGGGAGTTTGACGGTGATTCATTCTCTATCAGATTTTCAAGGATGTGAAGCATTGGTCGTCTTTGTGTTTATATTGTTCAAGGACTATGCTTATCTCACATTCATGCAGGTTGATGATGTTTGTGGGGTGTGTTCCCTACTACCCATCTATGAGCTTTTGATGCACAAATTTTTTTTTAATGGAAAGTATCCTCTTTTATCAAGTTATGATGTTTCTTTTCTTTTATGCCCATGTGGGTAGTCATTATGTCTTGTATGCGAAGCATTTTACATTTTATGTCCTTATTGCTTAAATTTCTCAAAGTTTCATTTAGCATATGCATACCAGCTTTTTGTTGATGTATTTCCTTTCTTCTCTTCTTTTTTGGGGTATGCTTCCAACCCCAGCTTTGACCAAGGAGAGGTGAACCCGACATCAACCTTGTAGTTGAGCCTTTGGGATGACTTTAAGAGGTGGTTAGATGACCCTCGGCTTGATATTTGGCTTATATGTTTAGTTTTCCTTTTAGACACCCATGTGTTATGAAATGATGTATTATATTATCAAACTTTGTAAATTGTTAGATAATGATATTTTCTACTGCTACTCATTGTGTAATGATGCATACATGTTGATTGAATTGGTCTCCATCCCTTTGGTAAAAAAAATTATGGTGTTTGGTTCAAGGGATGTGATCTTTTCTTTCTAGTAGAGGAGTGGTTTCACTTCTTTACAACATCCCTAAAAATATGCACCCCAACACTGACCCGAGTGTGACTTTTCACAGATATCACACCTTGGTATCTCTTTCTTTTGGCGGACCTATCACTGAAACCGATGATCTAGAAGACCTTCCTCTTGACGCATTGCTCCATCTCCCTAGACTGAATCTTCCCCTACAATGAGAAGATATCACATATTCAGATCCTTGTTTACTGAAATAGCCAAATCCATGTCCAAGCTTTGAGAAGAAACCACCACCACCTCCTCAGTGTCCACTACCAGTTTGTCCTCTTCCGAAGTCTCCAGGTCTCTTTCTATTCTCATAGTGTTTATCAGCATTCATAGACTCCTCGATACGTCTTACTTCCTCAAGAAACTCTCTGAAGTTCTCTCTTTCTCTGTGGCCAACTACAGATATAGTATGTCGAACTTCAGGCCTCAATCCCTCCTAAAATCTTCTGCACTTCTCTACGTCATCTGGGACAAGTTGCAGGCAGAAATTTTCCAACCTGGTAAAATATGCTTCATACTCTCCCACTGAGAGACTTCCTTGTCTGATGTTCTACAGTTGTCTTATCTTCTCACTCAGGAAGGTAGTTGGGTAGTACTTAAGATGGAATTCATCAATGAAATCCTTCCAAGTTATTACCGTGTTCCTTCTTTTATCTTCCACTCCACGTCACCAGAGCTTTGCATCACCTTTAATCAAATAAACTACGTGATTGATTTGCTTTTCCTAAGACAACTCCATCAGATGGAACACTTTCTCTAAATGTCTCAACCATTCATCTGCCACTGCAGGGTCCATAGTTCCAACAAACTCGGTACCTCCAAGCTTCTTAACTAGCTCATAGGATCTCATCAGATCCTTACTACTCGAGGTAGAAGCTCGCCTCTCCATCTTATATTTTTCCTTGGTCTCAAGAAACATCCTGTACATCCTAGATACCTCATCCACGTCATCTCCACCACATTGACCCATCACCTGAGGATCAGGTCCAATG